>FXXK01000075.1:223307-392025 GCA_900184695.1 Betula pendula | reverse complement strand
CTCCTCCCAAGTGTGAATAGATCTTGCAGCCAAAGAGTTTAACCAAAGCTTAGCATTATCTTTTAAAGAAAAAGGAAAGAGAATTAACCTGATATGCTCTGGAGTTAAGCCATGAATGTTTTACGTCTTGCAAAGATCAAAGAAATCTCTTATTGCAAGTATGGATCCTCGGAGGGTGTGCCTCTAAAATGTGGCAGCATGTTGAGTAAATGAGCAGATAAATTAAAGCTGCCCTGTGCATTTGGCTGGTAGGCGATGCATGATGGTTGATTGAGGTTTTGTGGAATGAAAGAACTTTTCATCGGCTTCCGCTCGGGTTGATTCTCTATGTGTGCTATAGCCATCTTTTTCTCAACTTCGAATTCCTCTTCTTCTTCGGAGTCTTCTTTTGGCATTCGAGGTTGTCGAATGGTGCGTTCAATCTCTGGATTGTATGGAATAACGACTAAATTCTGAGATCGATGTCCTTGCATAGGCAAAAATCAGATTCTGCAGTTGACAGCAGCTTCAGTGCTGTTGTCTGGAAGAGGGCGCTCGAGCGTCTCTGGAAGGGCGCTCGATCGCTAAGATTGGGCGCTCGATCTCCCTCCAGCAGAACAGAACTAAATTCTGCAAAAACTTCAGAAAAATAGATTAGGGATTTTTTTTAATTATTATTATTTTTTTAGATGAAAATAAACAAAAATAACTAAACTAAAAGGAAAAACTTTTAAAAACACAATTTAACACAATCCTCAGCAACGGCGCCAAAAACTTGTTGTACAAATATCCACCTAAATAAATAGACGAATAAATGCACGTTTTACTCGCAAGTGCACAAGATCAAAACGATAGTATAGACGACAAATACGAGATCATTCCCACGAGGATTGGTATAAATTATGTTTTAAGAGAATTTCCTAAAAAGATATATTGAATGGAACGATATTAAAGATTGAATAGAAATAATAAGAATAAAAGGCTAGGGCTTCGATATCCACCGCTAATCATACTCAAATAAGGTAAACAATATGCACAATGCTACATTCATGTCAAGATACTCAATGTTTGCCAGCCTAAGGGCATGGGTGTATACTCCAAAAGCTATTGATCTCCATAAACAACAAGATTAGGCATGGGTATATACTCTAACTCTTTTCTTTTTTGAGGGTTTTAGCATGAGCGTATACTAAGTTGTTCCTCAAGAAAGTATAAATCTATGGAGATCGACAAACACACTTAAACCTAGAACATGGTATATATTCAGGTCTTTTATGTTGATTACTTCAAACTCTGCAATTATTCTTTTGTCACTCTACTAGGCCTAGGATTCGGTCATCCAAATGACCTTTGCATAAGAGATCAAACCTATACATAACCCATATGAAGAACAAACAAAAACCCGAGATAAACAATTAAGCATCAAAACATGAATTGTAGCAAGTCAAATTGAACCTTAAAGAGACATGATTAGGGCTTCAATTGAGCCTAACTAAGTAAATTTAGTTACACATAATTCGAGATGAAATTCATCATCATAAGAAAATATAAAGAAAAACTGAAAATAAAGAGAAACTAAGAAAACCCTTTCTTGAAGCCTTGATTCTTTTCTTCAAGCTTGTGTGTATTGTTTGGAGGACTTAGGGGAGTAGTTATAAAGTTTATGCACCCTAGGAAGTCCAAGATCGAGTTGGGGTCGGATTACCATCTTTCCATATTAGTTCTGCCGACTTCAGAGTTTTCTAGCACACAATGGGGATCGAGCGCCAGAAATTGGGGATCGAGCGCAGCTGGCGCTCGATTGCCATTTTGGGCACTCGAGCGCCCCTTGGATGCAAAAAATTTGGCTTAAATATTTGTTCATCTCTGAGTCCTCTTTCCAATGCACTTGACCTTGCCTTAATCCGAGTTTTGAGCTAAAAGTTATGACCAAAATAGTGCACAAAGGTCAAATGCTCGGCAACTTTGCACAGTTCATGCGTTTTAAGCCCGAGTTGATGAAATTGACTTCTTTTCTTCCAAAACCTACAAAATAAGAAAAAACACAAAAACAACACAAAACATCATATTATAATGAAACTAATGGCTTAACATATGTGAATTAAGAGGCATGAATGTGTAACATTCAGCACTTATCAATTTCCAATTCCAACGTTTAGGGGGTCAAAACATGCCGTGAAGAAAAGAAGAAAAATCTGGGCGGAATGCCAGAATTGTAATTTTTGGGGAACCGACTTTATGAGTTTAAGGCTACTTTTTCAAGTCTATTTAAGGGCTTTTGGAGCATGAATTTTGCAAGGATTGGAGGCAATATTTTCAGGGGTTTAGAAGCTATTTTATTTGTGCTAAGAGAGGTTTATGCTTGTTTAGAGCAATCATATTGCTAATCTCTTAGAGTTTATTGGGTATCACACAATATTTGTTTGCAACACTTGAAGCTTATCAGAGTTCTGATAAAGAAAGATCAAATAGAAGAAATTTTCAGAAGTTCTGGGAGAACTACCGTTGTAGTGGGCAAGCAAGTTACTTGTCTAGTACAAGAGTGTGTCTCTCACAAAGGTTTTGTAAGTATGAACACATTATAATTTCTTATTCTTCTAGTGCATTGATTTCTTGGGTTTGACTGCTCCGAAGTGGTTTTAATTTTGAAGAGTTCTTCAAAAAGTTTCCACTTTGTAACCAAAATATTTGTGTTGTGCGCTTTATTGCTTTCATAATATTTTGTGTGGTTGCTTGTTTTTAAATTTCGCGTTTATTTGATATACACCTATTCAACCCCCCTTCTAGGTGTTATTTGGAGTTTGTTTATTATTTTCAATAGCCTCTTTTATCAAAATAAATAAAACAGGATAGATGAACAATATTAAGGTTAATTCACACCCAGAAGAGCTTTTATGATTTGAACTAATATATGTAGCATAATTGAATATTTTCTTAATTTTGAGGTACTTTTGGATAAAGAGTAATTATATATGTCACCCTCCATGTCTATTTTGTGTCAACCAAAAGTGATGTGGCTTTTAAAATCATCATTGAATTTATTATCGATAATTATTGACTTTTGATCTAATGGTAATTTTAAAAGCCACGTTACTTTTAGTTGACACAAGGTAGACATGGAGGATAATTTGTATCATTACTCTTGGATAAAATAAGAAAAGTACATGTGAAACATGATAAGGTCCAACGGATAGGGTTGTTTGCTATTAGATATCAGTCTGCCTTGCCAAAATAACGTGTTCGTTACCATAGAAACCGGACAGAAAATGCAATTTCACTTGTATGCTCTATCTGTAATGGTAATGGACTTAATTTTCTGATTGTATTTTGGGTAATTTCTGTAATGAGATTGTAAATGGATCGGATGAATTAGATGGTAATTATGGAATTTATGAATGAATTTGCTAAGGATTTGACTTAATTCGCAGTAGTCAGCCTCCAAGAAAATAGAGAAAAGAAGATGGATTTCAAGATAATACTTTCTGCATGCCTTCATTGATTTTCCTCCATTTATTTATACAAGGCTCAACACCTTAATTAACAGAATTACAGAGTAAATGGTCCATTAAAACTAACCTATTACTAGAAAAGCCCACTAACCTTATTAAGCTAATTAAAGTACGACTACCCTAATAGACCCATTCGAAATAAAAAATAAAAAAAAAACCTAATAGACCCATTACAGCTCACTAATCATATTAAGCTGATGAAAGGCCCGCTAACTCTCCTAATACACCTTTACATTATCATTTTTTTCTTTCTTTTTTTTTTAGAAATCTGATTAGAAAACAAAGAAGTCTTTATGAGTAATCTGGTTTGCCGGACAAAACCTTTTCAATTCTTATTCTTTTTGTTGTGCCACACCCGCGGCGCAGAGAATTAAGCGAACATAGAAAGAACCTCAGTTTGGAATCCAGATATTCTGTAGAGACAACAAATAAAGTTTGCCTTAGTAATTAGAATAATACGGATTTTGCACAATATTCTAAGAACACTGGTTAATTCAATAGTATTAATGGTCAAATTTCTTTAGACTTGATTAGAAGATAATGTTTTCGCCTTGCTAAATGTCACCACCATCACCTTAGAGCTGGATTGGATCGCAAACGATGCATGTGTTTTGGCCCTTTTGCGGAGTAAAAAATAAAACAAGTGTTTTTGGAAGTTTTTGTTTTTCAAAACAAATCAGGGTTTTTGTGTTGACATGGTTTTTTAGATACTTAAAAGGTATTTTTTAACATTCTTCACAATTCAAAACAGGCTTTTAGCACACTACAAAAATTTGGTTCATCAGCAGGCCAGATCATTAGCAGCGCGATAGAAAAGTCGCCGCTAATATTATGTATAGCGGCGATATAATGAATCGCGCCGCTGATGGATTCATTTTATAATATTTTTTATATGTGAATAGCAACAGCGGCGCCCCCAAGTTCGCCGCGATTGATATATCATCAGCAGCGAAGTTCAATTTTCGCTGCCGATGGTCCTTTGATAATATTTTTTATAGTAATAGCAACAGCGGCGACCCCAAGTTCGCGGTTGATATATCATCCACAGCGAAGTTTAATTTCGCTGCCGATGGTCTTTGTATTATTTTTATACGTAATAGCAACAGCGGCGACCCCAAGTTCGCCGCGGCGATATTATATCATCAACAGCGAAGTTTAATTTTCGCTGCGATGGTCCGTTCATAATATTTTTTATAGTAATAGCAACAGCGGCGACCCCAAGTTCGCCGCGATTGGTATATCATCAGCAGCGAAGTTCAATTTTCGTGCCGATGCCGATGGTCATATTATTATTTTTTATACGTTAATACCAACAGCGGCGACCCCAAGTTCGCCGCGATTGGTATATCATCAACAGCGAAGTTCAATTTTCGCTGCTGCATGGTCTTTCATAATATTTTTTATAGTTAATAGCAACAGCGGCGACCCCAAGTTCGCCGCGATTGGTATATCATCAACAGCGAAGTTCAATTTTCGCTGCCGATGGTCCTTTCATAATATTTTTTATAGTTAATAGCAACAGCGGCGACCCCAAGTTCGCCGCGATTGATATATCATCAACAGCGAAGTTCAATTTTCGCTGGCGATTGGTCCTTTCATAATATTTTTTATATTAATAGCAACAGCGGCGACCCCAAGTTCGCCGCGATTGATATATCATCAACAGCGAAGTTCAATTTTCGCTGCCGATGGTCCTTTCATAATATTTTTTTAGTTAATAGCAACAGCGGCGACCCCAAGTTCGCCGCGATTGATATATCATCAACAGCGAAGTTCAATTTTCGCTGCCGATGGTCCTTCTCATAATATTTTTTATAGTTAATAGCAACAGCGGCGACCCCAGTTCGCCGCGATTGATATATCATCAACAGCGAAGTTCAATTTTCGCTGCCGATGGTCCTTTCATAATATTTTTTATAGTTAATAGCAACAGCGGCGACCCCAAGTTCGCCGCGATTGGTATATCATCAACAGCGAAGTTCAATTTTCGCTGCCGATGGTCCTTTCATTAATTATTTTAATAGTTAATAGCAACAGCGGCGACCCCAAGTTCGCCGCGATTGGTATAGCATCAGCAGCGAAGTTCAATTTTTCGCTGCTGATGGTCATTTCATAATATTTATATTTAATAGTTTATTTTTTGATAATAATTTATTTTTTATTTCTATTCTTATTTAATATATATACACCGTTTTCTAATTTTATATATATAGAGAGAGAGAGTTTTCATTATCTTATATATATTTGATATTAATTGTTTTTATCATGATTATGGGTTGATTGGATGTCAATACTTCATTAACATAAGCATACTGAAGGTTAGTTCGATTGATCAAACTTGACACATTAAAGGCATGAGCCCGATCAACCATGATATATAGTAAACATATTTTCCCATTAAAAGTTAAAAAAATTAAAACCTATAGAAAAATAATTTTATTTTATTAGTTAAAAGTTTTATATATTCAAACCATATACGAATGTATATCTATTTATAAAATGAAAAATTAAAATGCTTTAACAAGACTATTCGGGTTTCAACATTGTGTCGACAATCACTATTCACTTGCTAACAAAGGTTTTCATAACTGAATTCTCTGACAATATAGGTCGAGTGGAGAGAGTGACAGCCTCTAGATCTATGCAATCACAGATGATATCCATATCGCAAAGTATATCCAAGTCCTTGGTAGTAGTTATGAGGTTGTCTAATAATACAGCATTGGAAGTAAATCGGGTTTCAACACTGGGGTAACACTGCTCAAAATTAATTAGATCTCGAAATAAGGTTTATATTGTATCTTGAATTAGTAATGATAGGAGTTCCAACACATGCTTTTAGACTTACTACTCCTTTGTGAATTCGATTTCAACTTCTTTGAGACATGTAGCCGAAGGCATCAGTTCCCATGGAATTGTGCTTTCTTCCCCACTAAATTTTATGTCCTTTTTAGATATGGCCCGATCTATGCTCCATCACTGCTACACCATCGTAGGTAATGATACAATACGTTGAATGATCATCACAACCACTTCTAGGTCATGCGTCTGATCATTTTTATAGTTCGTTAGAATATAAATTAAAAAATTAAATTCATCAATTTTTATTAACTTAAATTTTTAGGGTCAGAGACGGCTCGGGTCTTGGCCATGCGAGTGGCGAGGCTGGTCCTTCCGGCTTGAAGGCACCAAGGCTGTCGAGGACACCAAGGCCCGTACCATGGTCGAGTTTCCCAATTTCAAGATCGTCGTCATGTCGCTCAATCTTAGCTCTCTCGGTTCTGTCCGAAACTTTGTTTACAAGTTAAAGTCCATCCAATTGCCTCTCAATCTCCTCATGTAAGTAGACCCCATAAGTCCATTTTTTAATTTTCTTATATAGTGTTAATTTGTTTAATGAGAAAACTGAGGAAGGGAAAAGAAACTCTTTTGTCACAGTTTTGTATTTGATCTCAAAAACAATGCGAGCAAGTTTATTGATGAGCATGCAATTTCTGAAGACGGAAGGGAGGTTTTTTTTTTTAAAAATTTATTAGACAAATTTTTTATTTTTTATTTGTAAGAGTCAATAGCGTTAACATAGTGAAAGTTTTAATATTTTTTAAAGAAATTTAAACTATTATTATTTTCTTAATTTTATTAGACAATTTTTTTTTTATTGTCAATAACGTTGACACAGTGAAAGTTTCATTTTTTTGTTGTTTTAAAAAAAAACTTTAAACTATTATTATTTTATTTAAATTTAATTGTGTTTTTTAGAGTCAATAGCGGCGATGTTAAATATCGCTGCTATTGAATAACTATCAGCGGCGACATTATAATGTCGCCGCTGATATATCTTCAATAGCGGCGATAATAGTCGCCGCTGATGACAAAACGACGCCGTTTGGTCATGGCGCGATAAGTGAAAAAATTCGCCCCAAAATTTTATTTTCCCCCGCGCGCCCCCTCTTCCTTTGCTTACTTTCCTCATCTCTCTCTCTCTCTCTTTCTCTCAAGCCCAAAAACTCAAACCCCTCTCTCTATCTCTCATACTCTACACTTATCCGGCGACTCAACCACCCACACGTCTCCGGCGACTCAGCCACGCAGCTCCGGCGAGACCCACACATCTTTGTCGACCGCAAAAAGGTTCCCTCGCTTTCTCTTAGGGGTTTCTTCTGCTCTTCCGTAAAATTTTATTATCTCTGAAAAATATTTGTTTGAATTTCGTTCTTGAATTGCCTTAATTTGCAGACTTGCCCTTTGCTGCTTCGGGTTTTCACTAAAGTGAAGTGTTTTTTTAGTTAATTTTGGTCTTTTGGTTCGATTAATTTAAGTCTTTACTTCCATTCCTTCACAGAAATTCTCTTTCTCTTCAGTTTCTCTTCCTTTTGTTTTTTTTGGGTTCATGTTCAGTGACAAGAATTTGGTGTTTCTGCTCTTCTGGGTTCGTGGATAATCTTCAGAGGTTTAGAGAAGCAAAATCAGTTTTTGGCCCCAAAAATCCTGCTTGTGTGAGCTCTTGGATTCTCACTAATTGGGAAGCTGATAAAATGTGAGTACTTTTTAACTTTTCTCTTGCATATTGTTCTGTTTTCTCTCTTTTTGTTTGATTATATCTGGGTTTATTATTTGGGTTTCTTCTTTTCTTGTCAGTAAATGGCCGTTTCGTGTTGTTTCTTTTTCATTTGGCTGGGTTCTGGGATTTTGTGGGTTCTTTTTGTTTTTTTAGTGTTTTGATTCAAGATTTGTTCTTTACTCTTGTGCTGTTTTTGTGGGACAAAATAAATTAATCTCTTATGCATTCAAATTTGATCGTCATAATAGGGTGGTTCATGCTATCTTTGACCAGAGAAGAGGAATAAGTGAATAGGATAGATGAAATTTCACTTTAAATCTAAGCTAATTTTGCATTAGCTTGAAAAGCTCGTTATGCTCTTATGATAGATCTGTATTCTCATTGTTTAATGCTTAACAGAAATAGTAATTCTAGAACATGGATCTGAACATGTGAATTTTTCTTATATTTCTGGAACTGTGCAGCTTGTGGTTGAAGTGGAGTATGTCCCGGAGCAGGCAGAGCTTGATGATAGCATGTATGAAGAATTAAAAAAATATTTTGATAGATTCAGTTTCCATGAAACTGCCGGAACTGAGGTAAAAGAAATTACTTTTTCCTCTTATGTAATTTTACAATCATCATTCTAATTTTTTGTTAGAAAAAGTATGATCTGATACATTAATTTTTATACTCATCCAGGAGAATGATAACAAGGACGAGTCTGCCCAAAATGCAGCCTTGAGCAAGAAGTCTGACTCAGACTCAGAAGAGGAAGAACAGGATAACCAACAAAAAGAGAAAGGCGTGTCAAATAAGAAGAAAAAGGTATAATTAATATTGTATTTTAATTTTTTTAAAAGTTTTTTAATATTGTTATGTCATCATCATGATTGCAGCAGTTTGTGTTAAAAATTCCAAAGGATTTCTGTTTTTGTCTTTTAGCTTCAACGGCGGATGAAGATTGCTGAACTGAGGCAAATTTGCTTAAGGCCTGATGTTGTTGAGGTAGTGATATTTGATTGTGCTTTGCTTGCTCTTCTTATATTTGATTGGCTCAAGGCCTGCGTACTAGGATTATAACCCAAAGACTATGACCCAAATCCATTGGTTGGATTACTATTTTTTGATGCGGTACACATATACTTAAAACAAACAATATATATGTTAGGACTTCATAGAGTACTTCTGTAGCATATGCTTTTGTGTTTGAAACTTATAGAATTATGATTTCAGGTGCATTTGAAATTTCTTTGGGCGAAGATAAAACAATCGTTAGTTCAAAAATAACTGTGTTCCCTAGAGTTGAAGGTAGGTTGTGACCCTTCTTCCCACTTGGTACTTTATTCACAAATAGTATTTTATATCTTTGACCTGTAGGGCAGAGATATGCCTTTTTCTCACATTTTCCTATAGCAGTGTCTAAGTATTAGCTATTTTTTCTTTCTTCTGTGTGATATCATGGTTATGTAAAGTTTTGGAGAATCATTGTCGGTTTTATATCTCTTATCCCCTTTTCTTGGTCCTTTCTTAATTCCTTTTTGGAATTAAGGAAAGACGAATAAAGACACGAACTTTAGCAGAAGTGGGCTGGGCTGGAGAGATTCAGATTTTGGGATTGTTTTGGTTGTTTGGGTCTTGGCTGTATACAATCAAATTTGGGTCCAGGAATTTTTGGGATTGACGATCAGCAGAGGGGCAATGATGAAATTGTTCGATGCTCACTGTCACCTTCAAGACCCAAGAATATTGAGTAAGGCGCCCCAGCTGATTGCCAAAGCAATTGACACTGGCGTTGTTCACTTTGCCGTTAATGGCGTTTCCGAGGTACACAAGCACCCATTTTGTTCTGTTCGTTCTTTTCTTTTTCTTTTTAGCTGCTTGTGGTGGACTTTTCTAGTCATGGCTTGTTTGTTCTTGCAGAAAGACTGGGATTTGGTGAAACAGATGGGTGAGAACTATCCTAGTGTGATCCCATGCTTTGGGCTCCACCCCTGGTTAGAATTGTATTACTTGATTGATTGATTGCTTCCTGTTTTTGAAGAAATTGTTAATCCTTTGTTGGAAGATTGACTCATGGAGAAAGGCCTTGATGGCCCAGAAGCATTAGACTGTAGGTTTAGATCATGCGTGAATCTCCTAGCCTTCACTTTGGCTGATGCTCTTTATATTACAGGTATGTTGCGGAGAGGACTCCCAGCTGGTTCAACACGTTAAAGGAGTGCCTTGAGTGCACTCCCTCTGCTGCTGTTGGAGAGGTCATTCTCTCTCTTCTCCTTCCTTTGCTCTTTTTTTTCTTTATTTACATGTATGATATTTTTTGAAGAGGAAAAAAATTGTAAAATTTAGGACAGGGATTCATGAAGGAATTTGTTGCTCCTTGGTCACTAATATATATATAGCTAAAACATGCATTTTGAACTTGTTCTTTTCAGATTGGTTTGGACAAAGGTTCACGGGAAAGAGATTGATTTCACGGATCAGGTTTTGCTCTCCCAATTCCTTGTTGCTCAATAATTCTGTAAGTTTTCTCTCTTCATGGGTCTAGATGCTTCTCATCCTTCACCCAGCTGAAATCCATGAGTGGGTTATTTCTGGCTCTTCGTTTTTTTCATTTTCAATGTTACATACCAGAACAAAGGGCCAGTCTGAGTCCCTCTCATACATGTTTCACCATTGTTAACTTACCCTCATAAATTGGAAACTCCATTTTAATTCTTCTTAGTGGAATGCACATTGGATTCACCTCTATGCAGATTTACTTTTTGTTTTGTCCAGCACACTTGTTGTGAGTTGATGCTTGAAGGAGTTCTTCCCTGTGTATTTGTTACAAGTCTCTAAGACCCTCAATGGAGGGTATGGATTGGTTGTTGATAACTATTATTTGATAGAGGGCAGACCTCCTCCAAATAGTTATACTTTTCGTAATTGATTATTGGAGTGTTTTTCCCCTGTTCTTGGTGTTTTGTTTAAGTTTACTGATTTGAGGCTTTTTTTATTGATTAATTGGAGTTTGTTTTTCCCTTGTTCTTGTAGGAGCTGACCGAATTTGAGTGGTTTACTAGTGTTGTTGATCTTAACCCATAACAGGTGTGTTCTTGAGCAATTTGATTAACAAAGGCTACACATCTTTGCCCTTCCGAAGTTCTAAGGGATATTCTTTGCACTTAAAAAGGGAAAATAAAAAAGAGAGATTTTATGGGAGCATGTTTGAGCTAATCTTGGCAATTGTGACTGCTTTGAGGACAAATATACGATCAAAAAGCAGGCTTGCTGGTGAGTAAAAACTGGCACTATTCATGTACACAAGATAAACAGTCAGTATTTCTGTGGTAGAAGGAATGCAAGGTGTTTGGTTTTGAAAGCTTCGATTGGGATCTAATAAAAAATGATAAAGAAAAAAGGAAGTGTAATAGGAGAAATGATATATTATTATCAATCTAAATTTGTGATATTTTTACCTTCACTTTTTGATGGGATCCACGTACAATTGTAGATTCATTTGTTTGAGCTGAAGAGAAATTCTAATGGAATATTGATGCATGAACCAACACCGCGGAAGCAGCTGTTATGTAAGTTGGCCATGGCCTTTTACTTCTGAGCTCTTGGATCTTGTATTATTTTAGTAACTGCAAATCCTACAACCCATGAAAAAAAAATGATAAGCTACAGATTAGTAAATTAGCCATAGATTTTTTTCATAAAAAAAGGTGTTCAATTTAATGGAGCATTTTTTTTTATATGTGATTTAGAATTTATTTATTTATTTTTCCTGCAGCAGGAAGCTCCTGCTCCCTGCTGCTTGATAAGTATGAAACTATTATTATTATTTATTTATTTAATTTTGGTTTTATTCGGATTTAGAATATTATTTTTTTTTTTTTTTTAAATAATGGATGTTATTAGCGGCGACAATTTGTCGCCGCTAATAGTGTTTCATTTAATTTTTCCCAAAAAAATTTTGGAATGTCATTAGCGGCGACCGTTAGTGTTTTATGTTTTTATTTTATTTTTGTTTTATTTTAATTTTTTTTTGTTTTTTATTTCTGGAATATCATTAGCGGCGAAAGTAGGTTTCGCCGCTAATGATAATGCATCAACAGCGCCCCTTGCTCCCAATTCTCTTTTCTTTCAGCGGCGACATAATTTTAGCATTAGCGGCGATTGTTGTCGCCGCTGTTGAATGATCATCGGCGGCGAAAGACCAATGTCCCGCCGATGATCAATTGCGCCAACCTACAGCATCCGCGGCATCCGCGGCGTCAGATCGCCGCGATTGATCAATAGCAGCGAGATTTGGATCATTAGCGGCGAAAATATTTCGCTGCTAATGATCTAATTTTTTGTAGTGATTGTTCAGTTAATACGTTTAATATTATTTTCATTATAATAGTGGTCAACTGTTTGTATGTTTTCTATTTGTGAAAAAAATGTTAAAATGAATAAAATAGTGAAAATAATGTGTGGAAATCAGGATAATGCAATTGATCAGTCGTCATGTATGCCATTTAGTCATGTCCAACCTAATTAATTAGAGCAATTAACAAAATACTTATGATGGAAGGTAATTTAAGTCTTTAGACTTGCAGGAGTTGTTGTGCGGTGCAGGTTGGAACTAGCTAGAACCAATCCGTCCATGTCTTGGAGGAAAACTTCCTTAGGAATGAAGTTTCATAATATTTCCCTTTTATGGTTCAAATAACGCGTGTTAGAATAAACATGAATAAGAGGCCATTGACTTTGATTTTCTTTTCACACATACAATTTTGCCTCCTGAAATTTTATGACAATGAAATTCAATGGCGTGTAGTTCGTAGTTATATATGAAAAAACGTTCTAGATCATTTTCCACAGTGGAAAAGAAAAATCGTTTCAAACAATTATCCAATATTTTATTTCTTTTTTTACTATATATATGACCCATAATAAGGACATATCATATTGAAGCCAAGTGAGCATCAAGTTGGATATGCTTTCTGTAAGAATCCTCTTTTTGTTTTTAGTAAGAATACTCTTAGACCAAGTCATAATTAAATCCTTTCTCAGAAAAAAAAAAAATCATAATTAAATGATCCTTAGAAAAAAAAAAAAGAGTCATAATTAAATAATGAAAAAAATGTGATCGATGCAGGGGAGTGCTTGTCAGTACTCAGCGAGAGGTAAGCTACAAGTCCTAATTAATATGACTACAGTAATACCATTGTCTCTTCTTATTATTGACTATTTCTATTTTTTCAAACCAGGGGTTACAAGAGGCCTTAGGGTTCTATATATATAATTACCAACAAAATGTTAGAACTCAAATTAGCCTATAACTTTTTTACAATTTGCTAATACACGTAAATATGTTAAACTTTTTTTAGTGGCCGACGTAAATTCACTCACATGTTAATATGTATTAACAAGTTGTACGTAGTTATACGGCTACGTTACTCTAATTATCATGTTTATGGCTTGAGTGGCTTTAACAACTGGTGAGTCAGTTGAGTGCAACTTTTCTTGCGCCACCTTGTACTAATTAGGTTGGCATTTTAAATGTTTTAAAATTACTTGATACACGAGTTTAGAGTTTACCTAACAATGATGAGTACATAAAATAGTCGTGCCTTAAAGAGGTTTTTTGTCATTAAAAAAAAAAAATGAGAACATTTGTTAGTTGTGTGGGTTGTTGTTTTTTTTTTTTTGATGAATGAGTAAATTTCATTAACCAAACAATTCCTTACAACAAGGAACACAGCTACAAACTGTAGCTACAAACAAAACAATCAATTATTAAGCTAGCATCCTATCAGGGAGATCCCAATTTCTACATAAAAGAAGATTTTCTCTACTTCTAATATATTTACACTTAAAAAAAATTCGAGTGCGGATCTCCCAACAAATCTTTAGAAGAATTTTCTCTTCTGATTGTAAATGCACACCATGCCGAATGTTATTTCTCTCCTTCCAAATAGCATAAACTGTAGAGCTCAGGCAAAGTCGAACTAGGATAGACTTCAAACTCTTACCCTTCCAATTCTGCACTCCTCTATCAATGATCTCATCCCAAACAAAAACTTAATCTAACGTTGTGTGGGTTGTTGTTGCTGTTCTTATATAGTTATAAAATTAGGATTTTGATTTTGGTCCTATGATGCTTGTTATTTGCACCTGAAGTACATTTTCATGTAAACAAACGACAGAGAGAAAATAGAAAGCCAAGATAGAGATGATTAATATATATGAGTGAAAGTGAGGAACTAAGACTTTTAGTTGAAACAGTACAACCAACAAGATGAGTAGTAAGAAGGGAAACTTGGAAAGAAGGCAACCTTTTTTTAAAAAAAAAAAAAACGAGGAATCTTGTTTTCTAATTTAAGTCAGGTTGTCCCTTATATGTAAATTTACTTAGTCTATGAATCACATGGAACGTACCTAATTTACTTTTCTAAACTCCTCAGGAAGAGGAAGATTAAAGTTGAAGAAATGTGTGAGCTTTAATTATATATGGTCTTAAGATTAATTCGCTCGTTGTTGACACATTCTTCTATTGTCTTCAAAGCTCATCCCTTTATTTTGCAGCAACTTTGTCCCGATCGGCAGAACTTGAATATACTTAGAGAAAAAAATAAAAATAAAAATAAAAATAATATATATATATATATACACACACACTTATCACCATTCTTTATAATCACTCAAATGTTTCTGGCTCGGATCATATTGAGACATAGGTATAAGATTATATAGATTAATTTTAATCTAACCCATATAATTAAATGTGTCAAACTTCTCAACCAAAATTTATTAATTTTGTGTTGAATTTGTGAGTCATGTAAAAAATTATGAGCGCTAAATATTGAATGTCGGGTTTTAGTTGTGTAGAGATATAAATATAAGACTATTTCAATTACTTTAACCTAACTCATTTAATTAAGCGAGGTCAGACCCGTCAATTTTAACCACTCTTTTTGTGTTTGATTTATCAAATTTGTGGATGATGTAAAAAATTGAGAGTCCTCTTTAAAAGATAGTCTATGGAGCAACTTCTTACGGTAAGTCTAAAGTGGAAAAGATCCTATATATTACTAGTGGAAAAGATCCTCCATCTTCACTGACTAGGTCTTCTAATTAAGCCTAGTGCTTTATGTTTTAGGCTTGTTTAGTTTGTTTCGTGCTTGGTTTTTTTCTTTCCTTTGTTCATGTTAAAGAAAATATATAAGAAATTGGTTTAGGAATGACAAAGAGCTACTCAAAAAATATGAGTTGCTCCAGCTGTATGGATCTCTTTATATTGAAAAATTAAAAATAAAAAAAAGAAAAACATTTACTATATGGCTGGCATGCATGTGTAGATTAAGGAAAAACCTTAAACCTTAATTTACAACGTTACAATTTTGCCCATATATAGGAAACTCTATTACGGTAACATTAGATCCTATAGGAAAGTCCACGTACATTAATACAAAGGGAAAGTAATCTTTTAGTTTCTTGGTCCACGCATGCCAGCTGCATTGAAGTCTTCAACGGTTACTTGAGCAAATATAGGAATATCTTGTCAAAGTCCTCCACGTATATTGGAATGTCTTTAACATGCTTACGCCACATATATGGAAACATTGTACGTGTAGGTCCACCAATTATGGAGTGCTTGCAACGGCTAGCTAGGTCCACGTACGTACACTTCCTAAACCAATTAATCTCTTCTTCCATAATTTTTGGAAGCTCAATCGATCTGCAGCAGATTCTTCTTCTTTTGTTTAGACTTTTCCTGAGCTTGAAAAGTCTAGACAAGAGACGTCGTATTGAACAAATTGCATCAAACAAATTTCAGCTATCCATTTTTTCCGCATGTGGCCGTGTTTTTTTGACAATTTCTACCAACATTGACATCACGTACGTTAGTGTCACTAAAAATATCACCAAAAATATCATACCACAAATTACACGTTCACTAGCTTGTTTGAAAACTGCGTTACAAAATATCAAATTAACGCGGTTTTATAATTCAAAAAGCGCTTTCGAAGAAATTATCATTATTTTGTGTTTTGAAAAATATTACATTATATTTTTTTTTGTCATTTTCTTATCTTTTGTGATCTCATATGTGGACATATATGAGACCACAGATTCAATGATAATTTAAAAAAAAATAAAAAAAAATACAAGTATATGCTCTAATATTTTCTTTTTGTACTATTATTCAAGAAAATAACTAAACAGACATGTTCAAATGATATCTGATTTTTCCCTTTTTGCCTAGAGATTGCTTAAGTTTCTATGACAAGAGCTAATGCCTAGACAATTCATGTGATCAGATGCGATATCTAGAGCTAGTATTTGGTTTAATATAACAAACTTCAAAGAAAAAAAAAAAAAAACTTTAAGAAGAAATGTCCATTGTTTAATCTCTTTTATATCATATTAAAAAAAGGGATAATAAAAATCTCATGAACACAATTAATCTCTTTTATTAAATAGAAGAATGCAATGGATTGATTCGGAGAGTTTAAAAAATATTAATCTGTCTTCATATAGAAATAAATCAATCGTTAGCCTTCAAAAGAAATATAAAAAATTATTGTTAAAATATTAATTAAATGATTAAATTTATTATTTTTTAATTTGATTAAGCTTTTAGAATAAGTGGTAGTTTAACATAATATCAAAAAAAAGGTCGAATCCTGTATCTGTCATTTACCTCCAATTTTAATTAAATATCTCACATATTGAAGATATTAATTAAACTATTAAATTAATTTATTAAATTTTTGAGATAAGGGATAACAATTATAAAAATATTTTGTTGACGCTGAAATATCACTTTTACTAAATCTTACAATGACTCTTACATTACTGTGCACCAGGAGCTAAGTCAGACGGTAAGAGTATGATATATATACTCTAGAATAAAATCTAAAAAAAAAAAAAAAATTATTATCTTTTTTTTTTGTTTTTTTTTTTTTGGAGAAATTTCATGCTTTCATTAAATCAAAATGAATCATCTTGCTCAACAAGTACAATATTTTAGAAAAAACTGATATTATCCTCCATCCAATTTTTATATTTTTACATAAAAACATGCTTTTTGTAGCACTTTTTATTTCAAAAAATTATAATATAACTTAATTAGCACGTAAAAAAATATATTTAAGAGACCAGTTATTTAGTATACCTAGGTCTTTTTCTTATACTCTTATTTTAAAAATTAATCATTAAATTTGTAGAATTCATATAAAATTTATGTGTAGATCTTATAGATCCAATAGTTAATTTTTAAAATGAGAGAATAGAAAAATAATGGGAGAATTGAAGAAAGCATTTCTTAGACTTTAAACCTCAAATGTACGAAAAAAGAAAATAGAAGCCAATAGAATTTATGTTAATATTTGGAAATTTTAATTTTCTATGTTTTACCGACATATGTGTATCGTTTTGGCTTCTTCCAATCTTCCAGCCAAATCTCAAGTAAATACCACATTTATATTATCTTTTTTTTTTAAAAAAAAAAAAAAAAAAAAAACCACATTTATGGGCAAAATTTAGCAACTCCGTACAAGGTGGTTGATGAGTTTATTGCCCAAAGTTTTAGTGGGCTAAGCTTAAGGAAGCCCAGCCGTTTGCAAAAGCCATTATTCTTGGTTCACTGGGCTAAGCTTAAAGCCTGCCAAATAGTATGCACCCATCGATCATCTCCCTCCTGGCCCTGCCTAATCACAAACTTTTCTTAAGAAGATAGAAGTTGAAAAGACAACAGAAAGACGTCTCATATGCAAGTTTAACTTAAACATAGTTTACAGCTTTCAATGAGTTGCAAGATCAATCCATCGGGTTGATGTTTCATTTGTAAAGAGACAACCGAAATCGATTGAAAATCAGAAAATAAAAAGAAAAAGGGATAAACAAAATGAGAAATACTACACGAGTTATTTCTATCATTTCAATTTTCATAATTCATTATTTGATCTATAAGTTCATGTGGGTTCTATGTATAGGACTCATAGATCTAACGATAATTGGGAGGATGGGAAAATGATAGCTTTAAGGAGATTGAACTTTCAACTTATCACTTTTAGGGGATTAATCTATAAATGTTGCATAAAAATTGATGTTATTATTGATTGATTAGTCATACCTCATCTACATAATTTTATAAAAAGTATTGTAGCTTGTTTTACGAAAATAATTGTTACAGAATAATACCAAAAATAAAGAGATTGCAATAACATGCAATCATTATGATTATGAAAAAAATATTAAGAAAATATTGGGAGAGAATATTATAGAAAATATCATGAGGATATTTTGAGATCCTATCAAACGACTCCGTTTGTTAATATATCATTTTTAAAATGTCTAATAATTAATTTCATACCCATAGCTTTGCGCTTATATCTTGTTAATTTTTTTCAAAATTTTAATTTTGTGTGATTTTTGAAAATTTTTATGATGACAAACCACTAAAATAATTTATTTACTATTACCATCGAATTGAAAAAGACTTTAACCATCATATATAATGGAAGAACATCCTTCTATATTAAACAAATATTATAAGAGAAATTATAAATCCGTTTACAAACATATAGGATGTAAAAGTTTTGGACCAGGGGCTACTTAACATAATTTGGGGTGTAACTGAGTAAGGCAAAAAAAAAAAGCTAAATAAGACATTTTTATTTTTAATATAATAATATAACAATTTTACATTGAATTTAAATTATTAATTTTTTTTTTATTTAAAATCATTATTCTCACTTTTGGAGATACAAAATTTTATTTAAAACTCATTTTGTCTTATCATTTCAATGTCATCTTCTAATTCAGTTAAAATAATTGGTTGGTTAATTATTAATGCTTTTGAACTTGATGTTATATTATTTCTATTATTAACTACAAATTTATCAAAAACTAGATTTTGAGATTGAATCAATTTTTTTTTTTTTTTCACATCTAGATTCATATGTTTTTACTGGACATATTTAAGGTTTAAAAAACCTTAAAACTAAAATAAATACACTTTATAATGAATTGATAAACTACAATAAAAAATAAACTAAACTATAAAGTTTAGAGCGACAGAAATGAGTACTTAATGATAAATTATTGACATTTAAAATAAAGGTGTAGAAAATATATAATATTTGTGAAAATAGATAGAGTGTACATGTAATGAACAATTACTAAGATGAAAGATTGATAAATATGATAGAACGTAAGAGCTGTAAGAAAAGATAGAGGAGCAAAAAAAAAAATAATAATAAAAAGAAATAGTTATAAATAAAATAGAAACCAAGTTAAAGATATATAAAAATTAGTCTCTATGAGCTATTTGGTAGGTTTTTTGAAAGTTAAATCTTGATGATCAATTGCCTTAAATAATTATGTTACCTTTAACCTTTTCTGACATCATATTTTTCACTACCACTTTATTATTTATTTTTTTCTTTTACAAAGATGCCTTTTGTTGGGGATTGGGCCCAACAGATATGGCGCAGCGCAACCCCCAACTTTATGCCAGTCAGTGGGCTTAAAGCTCAGTGGGCGATCGAGGCCCATTGATCAATCGAGCCTATCTTACGCACCTTACCCTAGGGACTCTCCACAGATTGAGGATCAGATGCCATCACCACTCCTGGCCATCAGTGGTCAGGACCGGGCCATCAGCGCAATCATCGATGTCTTGACAAGACATGACAAGATGTGCATTTAAGGAAGATGCCCCCAAGTCCTATCCTTGGCAAATCAAAAGCACGTGTGCTGCATGGATGCGATTAACGGCACATCCGAGTGGTAACCAGGGACTATCACCACCACAAGTTGTAGACATGTGGAATCCACTCAACTGAACATCATCCCTGCTACAACTGCAAAAGGGAATATTGGGGACCCACAGAGGGGGCTTCATTTAATGAACTCAAAGACCACACCGTCTCATATAAAAAGGGGGAATAGGATCCTCTCCAATTAACTTGAACTAGATATGAGCCATTTCATGGCTATAAAATCCTAATAGCTGTCTTCCACAAATTCAATCCAACAGCCACATTTGCTTGATTCTTCATTCAACAACCCAGATTAAGCATCACAAAAACAAAACGCATTAAATCACTATCAATCTCGTACACAACACAGGCATGAAAAAATGGGTTTAAAATTTAATCCCCTGTGCCCATCCCACAGTGAAGCTGAAGCTGACGCAGATCCCAAAAATAATTCTGACCGTTGGTTAAAAAAACGCTTATGATGATTCATTGCATGTCGTTAGATCAAGGAGCTCACAATGATATGATGTAATGCGAAATAGATGATAATACGCTTACTAAAATATGTGTTACAACTGTATACCACGAACACAATCCAACAGCCCAAATTTGCTTGATTCTTCATCTAATGGCTCATATTTCGCACAACCAAAAAAATTTCAAACTCATCGTTTTTTGGAGCATCTTCTTGGTCCTTAAAACGCTGCGTTTTGAGAATTTTTTAATGCATTATTTTGGAGGCTTTAAAACGTTTCTTGACTAAAAATAATTCATTTTAAAAAAAAAATAATATGTATTACAATTTTTTTTTTAAAAAAAAAAAAATTAGACTAGTTATTTAAAATGTATGTTAAACAATTTTTTGACTATATTGTATGCTAAAAAATTTAAAATGTATTAATATGTTAATATTATACTAAGTTATTTAAAATCTATGTTAAGCTATTTTTTTTACTATATGGTATGCTAATTTAAAATGTATATTAAGCAATTTTTTGACTATATTGTATGTTAAAAAATTTAAAATGTATTAATATGTTAATATTAGACTAAGTTATTTATAAAAATTAAAAATTTAACATATATTTGTGTATATGTTTTTAATATATAACATTAAATTATATAGCATATTATATTAAGTTTATTAACTAACTTTCTAACTAAGTTACTAACTATAAGTTATGTAGATAGGTTAATTAAGTTACTTATTAACATAGACTACATAATAGACTAGTAGTACAAAGTTAGTATATATTAATATATGAATTATAATAATATGTAATTATACTATTACAAATTAAGCAATAAATATAATTATATAAACATGATTATGTAACTATACTTATAGCATAATTGTTTAATATTCATAGCTTAATTATGTGAACTTATTTTCTTAGATCATGTGATCTAATGAGTAACGATATTTAAGTATCTATTGATAGACAATTGTAAAAATAGTCAATAAATTAATATTAACTAAGTTATATGATTCTATATATTAAGTTTGTAACATTAACATTATTAGTTAACTTTTTTTTTTTAGATGAAATGGGCATATATCATTGATGTATCAAATCAGATTAGTTACAAACGCTCCATAGAGATAATATCAGCAATACAGGGAGAAACATCTCTCTCATGGATCAACTCCTTAGTAAGAGTCAAAGCTTCCTTGGCAAGGCAGTGGGCCACACCATTTAGACTTCGGCGGACATGAGTGACCCTCTATGCGTGCATACCATTCAAATGGTTCCGAGCTTCCTCAATTAGGTGGCTGTAGGTACTCCAGTTGCCTATAGATGATTTCAGAGCATAGACTACATTGAGGACATCCCCTTCTAACACCATTTTAGATAATCCGATCTCCCTACCAAAGGTGACGGCCCGAAGTGCAACGATAGCTTCTGCAATATCTGGGGCTGTAATGTGGCTTCTAGGGACAGACACCATGGCCACCACCTCCCCATTGGAATTCTTGGCTATAATCCCTATACTCATCCGGCAATTAATTGAATCCACAGCCGCGTCCCAATTGATCTTCACATAGCCCTCCAAAGGAGCTTGCCAGCGATTGGCTGTGGGAGTAACCGCCACCACTTGTTTGCACTGACGGGAGGTAGCTTGCTGAAAGGCCTCAAGATTCTCAAAAGCTTGACTAACCACAATGTGTGGTTGTCCAACTTGTCTTCTGTGAACCATTGCATTACATCAAAACCACACGGCTCAAGCCACCACTGCCACCTGCTCTAGATCATCCTGATCTAGAGCTCTAAAGAGGCCTAAAAAAATAACAAGGAATTCCTCGTACTCGAAACTCCGCTTCTAGATCTCATTGTTACACATACTCCAAATGGCCTTAGCCGCTGGGCAAGCCCACAATATATGGCTAGTTGTCTCCACTTGAGCTGCACACATAAGGCATAGAGGGTCCTTGGTGATTTTCCTTCTAAACAAGTTAGCCTTAGTAGACAAAGCGTTACTACAGACACGCCACAAAAAAACCTTCACCGCATGCGGGATCTTTAGTTTCCATAAGTGCCGCCACAGATCCCTTAAATGATTGAAACCTAAACTTTCCCCCTCACAAGTGGCTAGGATAGCTTTCTGAAGATGATAAGTACTTTTGACTGTAAACTCACCATGGGTTGTATGCCACCAAGTTGGGTGATCATGTGTGTTAATCGAGCCAATAGGGATTTGAGTTATAACCTCAACCATACTCAGATCAAACAACTCACGAAGCATCCCAACCTTCCAGCTTGGCCCATTCCAATCTATAAGTTTCGAAACAGTCGCCTCAACACTAAGTCCTGCTAGTGAATGTCCGACAAGAAGTGCTAGAGATTATGGTAGCCATCTACCTTGCCATATACGAATGTGGAGGCCATTCCCAACTCTCCACTTGATGCCAGCTTTTAGAAGGTCTCGAGCAGCCCACAGACTTTTCCATACATAAGACGGTCGCTGTCCCAACTGAGCTGTGACGATCGATCCTCAAGGGAAATACTTAGCCTTGAAGATCTTTGCCACTATAGATTCTGGGTTCTGCAAAATTCGCCAACATTGCTTGGCTAACAGAGCTTTATTAAAGCTTTCCAAATCTCGAAATCCCATGCCCCCATGACTCTTGGCAACACCCATTTTCTTCCATTTTATCCAGTGAATAGACCGTTCTTGTTCGTAGTGGCTCCACCAATATCGCTGAAGCATAGCATTAATCTCTTACAGGAGAGACTTAGGAAGTAAAAACACACTCATCGTGTAAGTAGGAATGGATTGAGCCGCAGCTTTCAACAGGATCTCCTTCCCAGCTTGGGAGAGAAATTTATTCTTCCAATTTCTAATTTGGGTCCATATGCGATCCTTCAAAGATGTGTAAGCCAAACGCCAAGATCTTCCCAACACAATCAGTAGCCTGTACCCCTGAGGCTTGTAAAAAAATCTGACTTCTATCAAAGACTAGAGTGTTGGTACTAAAGAGGATGAAGGTTTTCTCCAAATTCAGCCTTTGCCCTGAAGCTTGCTCATACTGTCCTAGAACAGAACGAAGCCGAGACCACTCCATAAGATTAGCTTTGCAAAACAAGAGACTAGCATATGCAAAGAAGAAGTGATTGAGACGGACCTACCTTTGACGATAGAAACACCCATGACCGCTTTGCTCCACTCAGCCTCCTGAAATATAGCACTCAAAGCTTCTGCACACATAATGAATAAGTAGGGGGAGATGGGATCTACTTGCCTTAGACCCCAAGTAGGGATAATGCTGCCATAAGAATCTCCATATATTTATCAACACAGAATAAGAGACTAAGGTGATGCAATTCATAATTAGCCGTATCCATCACCCATCAAAACCCATTCTGCGCATCACCCTTTCAAGGAAGTTCAATTCAATGTGGTCATAAGCCTTGCTCATTTTCAGAGCCATGAATCCTCTCTTGTCCTTCAGTACAAAAGTCATAGTGTGAAGTGTCTCATAGGCAGCCAAAATATTGTCAGTGATGTGTCTTCGGGCAACAAAAGCACTTTGATTAGGAGAGATAATATGAGGAAGGATTTGCTTAAGTTTGTTAGCCAAGACTTTAGAAGCTATCTTGTAAACATTACACAAGCTGATGGGCCTAAAGTCAGTGACCCGAGAAGAAGGTTTCTTCTTAGGGATGCGCACAATGTTGGTTCTGTTAACGATATCAAGGGATCTACCCGAATGTAAACAATAGATAACAGCCCGACATACCTCTCTGCCAATAAAAAGCCAATACTTATGGTAAAAGCATGGAGGGAAACCATCCGGACTTGGAGACTTGTATGGGGACATCTGTGTGATGGCTGTACAAACTTCCTCACTGGTGAAGCAGAAAGTAAGTTGTTCATTCATCTCAGAGGTGACCTTCTCCTGTAGCACCTCTAGACACTCATCTACCCTTGTCAGGTCGAACGAAGAGAATCATGAGTGATAGTAATCTTGGAAGGCACGACTGACCTTTGTGGAACTGGTACAACTGACCCCAGCATCATTCAAAACCTCGTCGATCCAGTTGGTCTTCTTCCTTTAGTTCACAAACAAATGAAAGAACTTTGTATTTCGGTTTCCATTCTGTAGCTAGTGGACCTTGGCTCGTTGCTTCTACTTAAGGTCTTCTTTTTCAAGCATGTTGTCAATTGCTGCCTGATGATATTTGATTTCCCCAATTGAGTCCGGAGTGGGCCGCCCTTGAAGTACCACAATTTTCTCCGTTTGCTTATTTAGCCAAGCTAACCGTCTTTTCTGCCCCCGTGATTTATTCCACTTCAGTAGCGGCTCGCTTACAATGCTTAAGTTTACCAGTAAGGACCTCCAGGGTGGCCCAAGTTCGGGTCGAGTTTTACCAAGCAGGTATGAGCGAATATATATATATATATATATATTTATATATATATATATATATAGTATATATATATAATATGATTAGTGTAAATCTTCCATAATCCATTGATAACAAGTCATGAGCAAAAAGTTCTTACAAATCATGAGCTTTAGCTACCATCAGTAGCATAAAGCACAGATAACCATAGCACAACGCTATGAACTTATATAGTCATAGAAAAATAGAAAACTTATCTATGACATCATTTTTGCTTACCCCATGTAGAACACAGGTTAAAGAACAGATCTACTTTGAGTAGACTAGATCTAAGACATGGGTAGCCTAAAATCATACCAACTTTATTTATCGGCTCATGAAAGATAGCTTCCCACACCGATCTACTCCTTTCTGACCTTAAAGGTCAAGAAACAAAACCGTTTTCGACTCAAGGGCCAGGACCAAAAAAAAAAAAAAAATTAAAAAGCAAAATAGCAAAAAAATTTAAAAAGCAGCAAAAAAAACTCCAAAAACATAACGGCACCAACGGTCGGGAAGGCAATGGAAGGCAGCAAAAAGTCATAGCCCTAGTACGTGAGAAAGACGAGGGGGAGGAGGAAAGAGGGAAAAGATCCCTCCTCCCCCGGCTGGCGCTTTTTTTTTTTGTTTTTCTCTTTGAAGTGACTAGGGTTTTTTTTAATCAATACCCCAAATATTTTCATTAGTTAATATATATGTTTTAATTAGTTAGTATACTATTATTTATTGTTAACATATAGTAATAATATACATCACTACATGTATACTGTATAGTATACATTGTATCTAAGTATCTAGATACTTAATTGTTTAATTAGTATAAATTTGTATATTTATGTAGTTATGTAACAATTGACATTATGTAATTTATATGGTTATAATTTATACTTATAGTTTAATTAATTTGTAATTATATATATATATATATATATATCGAAATTAAAAAACTTATCATATGACTTGTGAGATTATCTATGATAAGTATAATCATTATGACTTTATAAGTCATAATTTTTTCGGAGACACGCCACCATTGGTGGATCTGCTTTGTGTTTATTTTCCTATTTTAGTCTCTTGGCCTTTTGGGTTGAGGATTGTTTTAGTCTCCTAGCCTTTTGGGTTGGGGAGTGTTTTAGTCTCCAATGTCTTAGCTTTTGTTTGCTCGGAGCAGATATGTTCTTTTTAATTGATGTTCTACATGGGTGAGTTATGTCAGTGTAGTTCATTTAATAATTGTGTTGTAACTTAGGCTTCCTATGTCTTCGAATTTGTCTACTTGTTGCAGATCTGATCTATAATTAGAGTTGTACATAGGTGTGCGGTCAATTAGGTCATAGATGACTTATAAGTTCATAGCCTTGAGCTACGTTTGTCGAAACTTTTTGCTTTTTGCTTAAGCTTTTGATTGTATGAATTTTTTAGCTCAAAAATTGTCATCAATGAAAATCGGAAGTTTCCCTTTAATTTTTTTTTTTTCTAATTACTAAGTATCTAATGATAATATTTAGATCATATGCTATGATCACATCATATGATATAAATTACAATGACAATATGATTAAGTATTTGAATTGTTATTAGATTGTATGAATCATATAATTAAGTGTTGATATTATTCATTTGTACTATTTAATATACATATAACAAATTAATTATTGGTACTTAATATATTTTGACTATTGTTACTTAATAAATAATATACTATATAACCTTTATATATATATATATACACGAGTCGAGCCTTATACGAGTTTGTTAGGAACATTAATTGAATCGAGCCGAATTTATATGAATATGTATCGTTTAATATTCGAACTTAATTTCACGTTTATGAACGGCTCATATAATAATCGATTCAAACATGAATCATACTAATTCCGAGTATATTAATGAGTAGTTGTTACTTTAGACCCTTAACTTCATATGTATATTCCTTACATGTAACAAGCAGTAAACCCACTCACAAAAGACGAAACTAAAAGCAAAACCACAAAAAGACGAAATCAATAAACTAGTACTTCATCTATCAAAAAAAAGATTGGCCTCATTCCTCATATCATATTCCCACCATCTCATGTCTCTAAAAAGCAAAAAAACAAAAAAAAATTGAATGAGAAAATTGAATGAGAAGATGGTGGGGAAATGGTGTGGGGAATAAGGCCAAACATTCCCCTAAAAAAAAAAAATAAATTAGGACTTTAACATCTGAACGGAATGTGTGTGTACAATTATGATGCTTCAAAACATGAGGAATGTGTACAATTATGATGCTTTAAAACATGAGGAAAGGCTATGGGTAGTCACCTATGTTAGTTTTTCATGTTGACAAATTTAGTGTCAAAACATATTTAGTTGTAAGTTTTAGTCTAAAGTCAAGTCGGTGAAAAAGTTGATTGAAGACATGTTTTTTCAAGAGTGTATATGCTGTCAGCATTGACCTAGTCGGACTAAAGTGATCATAATTTTTTATTCCAAATTTTGATTGAAGCAAACTTGATGGCATTGGAAAGCTGACTCAAAATGCTACAAGTCGTTATTTCACGAAAAATTTTCAATTTCAATGTTTAGGGGGTCAAAACGTGCTGTGAAGAGAAGAAGAAAAATCTGAGCGGAATGGCAGAATTGTAATTTTTGGGTAACCAACTTTATGAGTTTAGGGTTACCTTTTCAAGTCTATTTAAGGGCCTTTTAGAGCACGAATTTTGTAAGGATTTGAGGCAATATTTTCAAGGGTTTAGAGACTATTTTATTTGTGCTAAGAGAGGTTTAGGCTTATTTAGAATAATCATATTGCTCCTCTCTTAGAGTTTATTGGGTATCAGACAATCCTTGTTTACGACACTTGAAGCCTATCAGAGTTCCGGTAAAGGAAGATCAAATAGAAAATTTTTTCAGAGGTTCTGGGAGAACTACTGCGGTAGCGGGCAAGCGGGTCACTTGTCTAGTACAAAAGTGTGTCTCTCACAAAGGTTTTGTAAGTATGAACACCTTGTAATTTCTCATTCTTCTAGTGCATTGAATTCCTGAGTTTAGCTGCCCCGGAGTGGTTTTACTTTTGAAGAGTTCTTCAAAAGGTTTCTACTTCGTAACCAAAATATTTGTGTTGTATGCTTTATTGTTTTCATAATATTTTGTGTGGTTGCTTATTTTTTAAATTTTGCATTTATTTGATATACACCTATTCAACCCCCCTTCTAGGTGTTATTTGGAGTCTGTTTATTATTTTCAATTGGTATTAGAGCGGGTTCACTCTGTTTGGATTAAATTCCTGAGTGACGTCCTTGACTCATTTTTATTGTATATTTTTCAGTCCCTTAACATAAATTATCTAGGTAAGAGAAATCCTATGGATAAGAAAGAGAAGAATACTCAAGACATCAAGTGCGAATCATCTCAGGATGATTCAGATTATGAAGATGATCTTCAGATGATCTATAATAAGCTTTATAAGGAATTTGTTAAATTAAAGAAAAAGTATCAAATTTCCTTTAAAAAGCTTAGTGATGTTGAACATAAAAAAGAGTCTTTGGTTGCTAAATTGTCTGAATCACATATCTTGATTGACTCATTGAAATCTAATAATTTGAATTTGAATGAAAAGATTAAATCACTTGAAAACGATCTTGATATGTCTAATAGTCAATTGAAAAAGTTTTCTAGTGAACAACTCGATTGCTTGATTGATTCTCAAAAATCTAGAAGTGACAAGAATGAGTTGAGCTTTGATTATATTTCTTTTACTTTGCAAGCATCTTTTGTCACTACATGTAAGAATATCCTTATTCCTGCTTCAAGTGATAATGGTAAGAAAATTTGTGATGACCCTTGTGTGACTACTCCTAAGTCTAAATATGTCCCTCCTTTTAGGAGACAAGCTTCTCAGAAGTTTGTCCCTACTTGCCATCATTGTGGCAAAGTTGGTCATATCCGACCAAATTGCTTCAAGTTGAAACCTCGTGAGCATTTGAGTGATGATTTATATTTTAGAAATAATCATGAGGGATTGTTCAACATAATGAGAGTTATTTTGACTAAAATGGATGAGTTAGAAAATCATAGGTTCCAAAGTCATATGTCAAGACATAGTTTTAAGAAAGCTTGGGTTCCTAAAGGAAATACCATTTGCCGGTTAAGGGGGAGTGGTAGTGATCCCACCTATGTGTAGGTGGACATCGCATGCTTAGGATTGCATCTCATGTATATTCTTTCAAATCCTAGTGCATGTGTTGATCTTTGCATTGCATATTTTATTTTATTTTATTGGTTTTGTTGTTTTTCTTATTTAATTTTGGTTTTGCATATGCATTGCATTACTTTTGTGTGTTTTATTTCTAGTTTCATTTAAAAAAAAATAAAAATTTTGAGTGTGGATTTCTACAAAGATCTCTAGTACTCTTTGAAAATCTTGGTTCAACTTCTCATAAGTGCACTTTGAACTCTCATTCATCATTTTTCTCTTATGGTGTGCTTACTATGCATGAGATGATTATTTATTCAATGGACAAATTTTGCTTTTCTCATGCAAAGAGCTTTGTGGTAGATTTCATTCATGCTCATTTCTCATGCACTTTTCATTCTTCTTGTTTGTTAAGATAGACTGACTTGTTTTGTGGTGGATCAAACATCTTGTGAGGAATGATTGGTTGGCTTTTTCGGTCAAATTGACCATTTGCTAGTTGAACCTAGACCTAAAAACTCCTGTACTTCTCTCTGTTGTGACTAAGCTCCATTTTTTTAAAAAAAAGCACATTCTCAAAAAAAAAAAAAAAGAGAATATTCGAACAAAAAAGTTCAGTGCTTATACTTTGCTTACACTTGTCCTTATAGAAACAGTCAGTGGCCAACTCATTGCGGAAAAAGCCGGCCATTAATGGACTCTGTTTAAGATTGTGCTAAAACTCAGGGGGAATATATTGGATGAGGGTAACTAGGCCCTAGTACAAATAAATAAGGTTTGACTTTTGATTCGATGTGCTGATCAATCTTCCTCATAAGACTTGTTTGTCTCCGCACTCGGTTTGGTTCACTCTTGTCATCCTTTGAAGTCTCCACACACAGCACATGAGCATGAACAAAGTGGTACATATTTCTTGACATGTGTCAAAGTTATTTCAAATTCATCCATCCTTTAAATTTCATGCATATTTTGGACACCTTAAGCACTTGATGTTTTTGTTGTTCAATTTGTTACTCATGTGACATTGATGATATTTTCCTTGCTTACTCTATGATTTTTGTTGGGAACTCATTGAGGGGGAGAAATCTTATTTTTCTAAAAATTGTTCAATTTTGCATATCATATGTTTTACTGTTCTTGATCTTGCATATCTCTCATTGCTCTTAATCATGGTTGTTTTGCTTTGTTTATTAGCTTGATTGAATTGCTTGTTACATGATATTGTCCTGAATCTATCATTTGAATCCCTTTGTCGTTTTGTGACAAAAAGAGGGAGAAAGTTTTGATTTGGTTTGGTTTCATTAGATAGCACCGGTGGGGAGGGCTGGCAGATCTGATGGTTTGGGTTTCATGGGTTCAGTGTGGAGACCAGTTGGGCCCTTGGATGCTGACAGTGGTTGAGATGTCGTGGTCCACCGGTGAGTCTAACGGTCACTGTTTGGGATGAAGAAGAGACACAATCTGAAAAAATGAAGAGGCTTTTTTTTTTTTTTTTTTTTTTTTTTTTTTCTAATTGAAAAAATGAAGAGGCTTATAGGTGGCGTTAGGGTTATATTTCTTTGAAAGGCTTAGATTACTTTAGGAGATCTAATGACAAGGATGAAACTCTGGAAAGGGAAAAGTCAAAAGCTGGGGAAGTGTGAGATAGCGCGTCAAAAGTTGGGAAGCAGCGCAATCCTAATCTGCTGGGATTCTCCTTATCTTGGCCAAGCGCACCGTTTTGGGTGGTTTCCTAACTTTCCTTTAAGTCAGATGTGAATATGTAGACTGTAGTTAATACATGGGTGAATGTTGATAAGTGCTGAATGTTACACATTCAAGCCCCTTAATTCACATATGTTAATCTCTTAGTTTCATTATAATATGATGTTTTGTCTTGTTTTAGTGTTTTTTCCTTACTTTGTAGGTTTTGGAAGAAAAGAAGTCAATTTCATCAACTCGGAATTAAAACACATGAACTATGCAAAGTTGTTGAGCATTTGACATTTGTGTACTATTTTGGCCAAAACTCTTAGCTCAAAACTCGGATTAAGGCAAGGTTAAGTATGTTGGAAAGGGGACTCAAAGAGGAACAAATCATTAAGCAAAACCTAAAGCAGATAAGGTCCGCTCGAGCGACTTTGCGCGATGAACAGTAACGTCGGCAGATCCGATTTGGAAAAATCCTAAACCTACTCCAACTCGATTTTGGACTTCCTAGGGTACACAAAATTGACTAGGGTTGTTCCTAAACTCTATAAATACTACCCTAAGTCCTCCAAAACAAATACACAAGCTTGAGGAGAGGAATCAAAAGCTTGAAAGAAGGGTTTTTCTTAGTTCTTTCTTTCCTTTTAGTTTTTCTTTGTTATTTTCTTATGGGGATGATTTTCATCCAAATTATGTGTAACTAATACTTTAGTTAGGGCTCGATTGAAGCCCTAATCATGTCTCTTTAAGGTTTCAATTTGTCTTGCTACAATTCATGTTTTGATGCTTAATTGATTTATCTCGGGTTTTTGTTCGTTCTTCATATGGGTTATGTATGGATTTGATCATCTTATGCATATAACATGTGTAGAGTGTTATCTACGTCAATTTGGATGACCGAGTCCTGGGCCTAGTAGAGTGACAAAAGAACCAATTGCGGGTTCTTGGGGTAATTAACATGAAAGACCGGAATATATACCATGTTCTAGGTCTTAGTGTGTTTGTCGATCTCCATAGATTTATGCTTTCTTGAGGAACAACTTAGTATACACCCATGCTAAATCCCTCAAAAAAGAAAAGAGTTAGAGTATATACCCATGCCTAATCTCGTTGTTTAGGGGGATCAATAGCTTTTGGAGTATATACACATGCCTTTAGGCTGGCAAACATTGAGTATCTTGACATGAATGTAGCATTATGCATATCGTTTACCTTATTTGAATATGATTAGCGGTGGATATCGAAGCCCTAGCCCCTTTATTCTTATTATTTTAATTCAATATTTTATCTCATTTCATTCACAATATCTTTTTAGGAATTTCTTTTTAAACATAGTTTACCAATCCTCGTGGGAATGATCTCGTATTTGCCATCTATACTATTGTTTTGATCTTGTGCACTTGCTAGTAAAACGTGCATTTATTCACCTATTTATTTAGGTGGATATTTGTACAACAAATGTCAAAAAAAAAAAAAAAAGTTAACGCATGGTGAATGGAAGATAGTTGGATCCGAGTGGAACTTTTTGCTTTTTTATTTTTATTTTTCTTAGTAAGTGACAATATATACGAGTGGTCCAGTGGACTAGGTTGGGGTTTATAAAACAAATTAATATTTTCATCTATCTATCTATCTTTTTAAGGCCACTTTAAATGATAATTAAGAAAGTATTAATTAATTGTACGGTACCTAAGTCATAAATTCGTAATTAATTAATCACGTGAAAGTAAGGTTTTGATTTTTTTTTTTTTTCAATCGGTGCATGTGTAGATGAAATCGGCTGAGCATGACCGTTAATCTCCATTGCTTATTTCAAGATTTAATTTAATTCATCAGATCAAATCATTGGAAGTGAGCTCATAGCCATGCGAAACACCATACAAATTTCAATATAAAACGTGTATATATCTGTGAACCACTTACCAAAATAGACGGCTAATAAAAATGCATTTTCAATACATTTGCTGTCAATTTTTGGTCAGAGTGCATTGATTAATTGCGTGAAAGTAGGGATTTGATTTTTTTTTTCCAATATGTGCCTTGATTCAGCTAATTTTTTGAAATATATCCCCTTTACGCGCGTCTACTGTAAGATCGGTATCAAGTATTTGTAAAAAGAGATCCGAACTGTTTATTAAAATTTGTCATTTGATGATTTCATGCAAGTATTTAGATCTACTCAATAATAGTGAGCTCATGGAAATGCAGAACACTATATAATTATCACGAAATTAATTGTCCTTATTTGAAATCTTCAATTAAAAATTCGAAATTTTATTTGAAAAAATGAAATCTTAATTTATTAGCATTCCATATTTGCATTTGCCAATATTCTTTATAGTTCTAACATTTCAATTTAATATCAAATCATATTTAAAAGTAATAATACATTAAATTTATATTTATTTTAGTTAATACGATTTTAGGGGAATGTGTTTAATGCAATTAAAAAATATGGTTTTAGATTTAGGTTTTTAATTAATGCGATTTTTGAAAAATAAAAATTGCTAGTTGATTATAGGGAAGATGAAGAAAGATTTTAGTGAAATTTAATACAAAATTTAAAATTTGAAAATGAAACCTAAATTTCTTTTCCTTCCCAAATGATTTAATTGGCTACAGAGAAAGTTTGGATGAAATAGTACCATATTTTCATTCATGACATTGTTATTTCTGACTAATTTTGTATCTCAAATAGCAAAAAGAATGATTTTTCAATAAATATATCATTGAAACTTCTCGCCTTAGACCCCAAAATATATCGAGCCGGCTCTGAATGTAGTACTAAGTTAGTATATATTAATATTTGAATTATCATAATATGTAATTATACTATTACAAATTAAGTTATAAATATAATTATATATATAAACATATATATATATAACTATACTAATAATTTAATTGTTTAATATTCATAGTCTGTAATTATGTGAACTCATATTCTTAAATCATGTCATCTAGCAAACTTATATGATAAACATAAGTTCTATTGATAGACAATTGTAAAAAAAGTCAATAAATATTAATTAACCTATAAGATAACATATATTAAGTTTATAAGATTAACATTCATAGACTCATAGTTAACTACTTTTTTTTTGTTTTTGTTTTTTTAGTAGTTAGTTAACTAACATTAATATGTTAAAAAAAAAAAAAAACATTAATATGTTAGTATATATGTTCTAATTATATTTGCAAACTATGTAACATTACATACCATATGAATTTGTATACTTATAGTTATATCACATTATGTGGCTATAATTTATACTTATAGCTTAATTTGTAATTTATATTTATGATCATTATGAGTCATAATTATTATAATTCTTAACTATTCAATGGTAATATTTAGATTATATAATACTTATGAATCATATTTATCCTAAGTATATAATGATAATGTTTAGAAGTTAGATCATATGACCATATAATCTAAATATGATTATATTATCTAAACTTTAATAATAATACTTAGAAGTTAATATATATATATTATATATATATATATATATATATATATATATATATATATATATATATATATATTATATTATATATATATATATATTTATATATATATATATATATATATATATTCATAATGATTAATGACTAACTTCAAACTACTTATAGCTTATATAATTAAATTGTTTATTAATTTAGTAATACTAAGTTAATATATATTAATTGAATGATCAATATATATACATAGATACATATTTAATCTTTTTTTTTTTTTTTTTGTTAAAATTGCAATCTTCATTCATAATCGAAAGAGGAATAACACTAGAGCATAAAGCTCTAAAAAGCTAGAGCATAATAATTCTAAAAAACTAGAGCAGATTGTTCTAAAGATACAACATCATGAATACCCTCAGGAATTTCTTATATTCAAACCCTATTTTATGATTTGTATGATAGCCGCCTTAGCTAGTTCGTGAGCAGCACAATTTGCTTTTCTTTTCGTATGACAAATCATCTAACTTCGGACCATATTGAGAACCACTCTAGCATCTGCCACCATCTGACCATATCGACTCCAATTTAGTCTTATATCTTGGATTACATTGACCACTAGAAGAGAATTCCCTTCTAATATAATACTTTGTAATCCTAGATCACGACTAAATTTCGCTGCACACAAAGCCCCTTGAGCTTCTACAAAGACAGGTTCTTGCAAAACACAAAAAGTCTGACTTCTAGTTGCTTCCACACAGCCCAAACTGTCTCGTACAATGATACCAATCCCCATTCGTCTATTGGTGGAATCAATGGCAACATCCCAATTTACCTTATACACACTTGGCGGCATAGCTTGCCACTTTACAGGAACCACTAGCCCCCTATTCAGCACTATCATCCCTTCCATAGTATTAGCTTCTCTGTATTCGTTTAAAGAAGAGACAACCTCTTGAATCAAGACGTTTGGGTGAGAAAAATCCCCCCCAAAGACAACTGTATTTCTTCTGAGCTAATTTTTCCTAACAATAATAGCATGGAGTTCTAGTTCTTCAGTTGTGCACCATTCCATCATATCCTCCACAACATCAAGGAAAATATTAGCCCTCCATTACTCTTTTGCACCTTTCTCCCACATGCTCTCCATACATCGGTAGCAGATGGACAGTCCCATAGAATATGTTTGATCGTCTCAATTTTCGAACAACAAAAAATGCACCACGACTCATGAATCTTTCCTCTTTTGTAGGGAGAATATTTTTATATGCACGCCATAAAAATATTTTGACAGGATTAGGTACTGTTGTACAAATATCCACCTAAATTAATAGGCGAATAAATGCACGTTTTACTCGCAAGTGCACAAGATCAAAACGATAGTATAGACGGCAAATACGAGATCATTCCCACGAGGATTGGTAAACTATGTTTAAAAAGAAATTCCTAAAAAGATATCTTGAATGAAACGATGTTAAAGATTGAATTGAAATAATAAGATAAAAGGCTAGGGCTTCGATATCAACCGCTAATCATACTCAAATAAGATAAACAATATGCATAGTGCTACAATCATGTCAAGATACTCAATGTTTGCCAGCCTAAGGGCATGGGTGTATACTCCAAAAGCTATTGATCTCCCTAAACAACGAGATTAGGCATGGGTGTATACTCTAACTCTTTTCTTTCTTGAGGGATTTAGCATGGGAGTATACTAAGTTGTTCCTCAAGAAAGCATAAATTTATGGAGATCGACAAACACACTAAAACCTAGAACATGGTGTATATTCCGGTCTTTCATGTTGATTACCCCAAGAACCCGCAATTGGTTCTTTTGTCACTCTACTAGGCCCAGGACTCGGTCATCCAAATTGACCTAGATAATACTCTACACATGTTATATGCATAAGATGATCAAACCCATACATAACCCATATGAAGAACGAACAAAAACCCAAGATAAATCAATTAAGCATCAAAACATGAATTGTAGCAAGACAAATTGAAACCTTAAAGAGACATGATTAGGGCTTCAATCGAGCCCTAACTAAAGTATTAGCTACACATAATTTGGATGAAAATCATCCCCATAAGAAAATAACAAAGAAAAACTAAAAAGAAAGAAATAACTAAGAAAAACCCTTCTTTGAAGCCTTTGATTCTTCTCCTCAAGCTTGTGTATTTGTTTTGGAGGACTTAGTATTATTATAGAGTTTAGGAGCAACCCTAATCAATTTCGTGCACCCTAGGAAGTCCAAGATTGAGTTGGGGTCGGATTACCCTTTTCCATATCAGTTCTGCCGACTTTGGAGGTTCGTCCCAGCGCACGACGACGCTCGAGCGTCAATTTTGGGCGCTCGAGCGTTAGTGCCATGATGCAGCGCGCCAGCGCGCCATGGCGCTCGAGCGTCATTTTGGGCGCTCGAGCGCCCCTTGGATGAAAAAACTCTTGCTTGATGATTTGTTCCTATCTGAGTCCTCTTTCCAACGCACTTGACCGTGCCTTAATCCGAGTTTTGAGCTAAGAGTTATGGCCAAAATAGTGCACAAAGGTCAGATTTTCAGCAACTTTGCACAGTTCATGTGTTTCGAGCTCGAGTTGATGGAATTGACTTCTTTTCTTCCAAAACCTACAAAATAAGGGAAAAACACAAAAACAACACAAAACATCATATTATAATAAAACTAAGAGATTAACTTATGTGAATTAAGGGGCTTGAATGTGTAACATTCAGCACTTATCAGGTACCTTCAAACCCCATAGTGTCTTCCAGAAATTGCTCATTCTTGACACTTTTGACCCCCTACCCCTTTGCATTTATGTTCTATCTTTCTCCATGTGGTATGCACTCTGCACTGTGAACTCCCCTGAAATAGTCCCCTCCATATCATTACATCTTGTTGTTGATATCTAATCAATGGAATTTGATAAATGAGCTCAGCCTCCTCTACCCGAAATATGTCAACTAGTAAACTGAGGTTCCACCATTTAGTATCTTTGTCTATCAGCTCCACTACCTTGGCAGTTTCTAGCAACAACATAGGTTGTTGGAGAAGGCATCCATTTATCTCCCCAAATGTTGACATCTTCCCCATTACCGATTCTCCAAATTAGACCATCTTTTAGTAAAGCACGGGCTGAACAAATACTACGCCAAGCATACGACGGTCATTTACATAAAGCTACCTCTAGAAGAGAATCCCTTGAGAAATACTTGGCCTTTATAATTCTGCTTACCAAACTGTGGGGTTCTTGCAACAGCCGCCAACACTATTTTGCTAACATTGCCTTATTAAAACAAGTTAGCTCTCGAAAACCCATACCGCCTTTCGCCTTTGAATACCCCATCTTCTCCCAACTCATCCAGTGGATCTTTGACATGTTTTCCTTGTGGCGCCACCAAAATTTTTGCATCATTGAGTTGATCTCTTTACACAAGACCTTTGGCAATAAAAATATGCTCATGCAATAAGTTAGAATGGCTTGGATCACAGCTTTTATGAGAATCTCCTTTCCTGCCTGGGAAAGGAACTTTGTTTTTTAGTCATTTAGCCTCTTCCACACTTGTGCTTTGATACTATGGAATTCCCGTACTCTAGATTTCCCAACTAGCGCTGGTAAACCCAAATATTTATCATACCTCTGTGTAGCTGGAATGCCTGATAACTAAAGAATACAGTCCCTAGCCTCTTGGCTCGTATTCCAACTGAAAAGGATTGAAGTTTTCTCTTTATTCAGCTTTTGTCCTAATGCCTTCTCATATCCTTCCAATAATTTTGTTAGTCTGTACCATTCCAGAGAAGTTGTCTTGCAAAAAAGCAAGTTATCATTGGCAAAGAACAAATTATTCAACCGTGGACCCCTTGGTGAGGTTGGAACTCCAGCTAACCACCCCGAACTTTCAGCATGGTGAAGAAGGGAGTTCAAAGCTTCAGTACAGAGAATAAAGAGATATGGAGATAAAGGGTCTCCCTAGGGAATTCCTCGTGAAGGCTTGATACATCCCGCAGGTTGGCCATTAACCAGAATAGAGTAACGCACTGAATTAAAATACTGCATTATCAACATAATCCATTTTCTATCAAAACCCATTCTTCCCATAACAGCTTCCAGAAAGCCCCATTCCACTCTATCATAAGCCTTACTCATATCCAGCTTCAAGGCAATATAACCCATCCTCCCCCACATTTTAGTTTACATAGAATGTAATGTTTCATATGTCGCCAAAACGTTATCAGAGATCATCCTCCCAGGAATGAAGGCGCTCAGATTATAGGAGATAATATATGGTAGATAAATTTTTAGTATGTTTGCCAAAACCTTGGAAATTATCTTGTACAGCATATTACAAAGACTAATAGGCCTAAACTCAGAAACTAAAATGGGATTTGTTTTTTTTTTTTGGACTAAAACAATATGGGTTGAATTTACCTCCCCATCCATCTCACCAGTTGTTAAAAAATGAATAACTGCTTGACATACCTCCTCACCTATGATTGCCCAGTTTTCTTAGTAGAACTCTGTCGAGAAACCATCCAGTCCAGGCACTTTGAGCGGAGCCATTTGATTCAGGGCCCTGCTTACTTCCTCAACTGAAAAAGGCTTCAAGAGTTGTACATTCATTTCCCTTATAACTTTCCTTGGCATTACTGATAGACACTCTTCTATCCCTGTCGGAGATTTAGATGTGAACAAATTCTGGTAATAGTTGATGAAGGCCATCTCAATCTCCTCCATTGTCGTGTATAAAATCCTGTCTGTATCATTAATCTTGGATATCTGATTTACCTGTCGTCCCTAATTGACACATGCATGAAAATATTTAGAGTTTTTATCCCCATGTATCAACCAATTTTCCTTTGCTCTCTGACGCCACGGTAACTCATCCCCCTCCAGTAGATCATTGACCTCCTGTTGAAGACTTTGAATTTTTTCCAACCCACCCGGGCCATCTTCTCCTTGGATTTCCACAAGTAGCTTGGTTTTTTGGTTTATGAGCCCCTTTGTCTGATCAGAATTCTTCTTGCACCATTTTGAGAGCTCAACTTGACTTTTTTTCATTTTTTTCCTTTAGTCCCCCCAAGGATCAGCCAGTTGGTCTTTAATTTGCCATACTTTTGTAATGACCGCTTTGAACTCTTTGTGTTTTGCCCAACAAGCTTCATATCGAAAACACCTCTTCTTTCGACGAAACCCCACAACTTCTCTTTTAAAAGACATAAACATAGGAGCATGATTTGATGTTCTAGCTACTATAACTTCCACACAAAAAGTGGGAAATAAATCACACCACTCCTTATCTGCCATTGCTCTATCTAGCTTTTCCTGCATGAATTGGGCGCCATCCCTCTTATTTGCCCACGTAAATCTCAGTCCCTTGAATCCCATATCACAAAGTTCGCCATGCTCCAAAGATTTTTTAAAATCCTCCATTTGTACACTTGGTCTTCTAGCACCTCCAAGTTTTTCTGATTCCTCAAGAATTTCATTCAAATCCCCCACACACAGCCATGCCCTAGGTGTAAACTGCCTGAGATGACGCAATAAATCCCATGCCTCCTTGTGCTTGCTCACCTCTAGATGTCTGTAAAATCTAGTAAAAATCCAGCTATCTAAAATATCTGCAGATTTGATTACATCATTTATATGTCTCCTACTATAATTCTGGATAGTCACATTCAAATCAGCATTCTAGAACAGTGTTAGACCACCGCTCCTCCCAACACAATCCACAACAAACATACAATCAAAACCCAGAAAATATTTAATATTTTCTAACCGATGTTGTCGTAGTTTGGTTTCCATTAAGAAAACCATCTTAGGTCTCTTTTCCTTCACCAACCGGCAAAGGTCACAAACTGTCCTGGGGTTCCCAAGCCCCTGATAGTTCCAACTCAACACACTCATTGCAGCTGGCGGGGCTGAGTTACATAGTTTTTGTACCCTCCATTGCCCTTTTTGGCTAATGCCATCCACAAATCCAGTGCCATCATTTCCCTCCTTTTTTCTTTTCCCAATAACATTATTGTTATCATAATCAATAGTAATAAAATCAGAAAATACCTTGTATTGCTTTCTGTTTTTTATGCTTGCTTGACTCCATTGCAACAGCATTCCCCTTAGATTGGCATTCCCAGTCACGCCACTTCCAACCATTGATAGAACCGAAAACTGATGGAGCATCGGTCCCCAAATCCTTTAAGAGGAAAGAGTCTAAATCAAGAGGCTAAAAAGGCCCAAAATTGACTGCATCCCGTGCCCCTTGCTGAGATTGGAGGAGTAACTATGGGAGAGCAATTCTCATCAACCAGAGTAAAAGGTGTAGAGGACTTCCCCCCAGCTCTGTTATTGTTAGCATTGGGAGAAAAAATACCACCCTAAGGAACATGTCTCCCATTCGACAGACCCACCCCCACATTCAAAGAAGACACCCTAGCAATCTCCACATAGGCCAGGTTTTGTGTTTTGTCAAGAACACCCCCTAATTTTTTCTTTGTGCCAAAAATACCCCTAACTTAGAAGACCCTTCAACACTGTGTTTGCCAGCATTTCCTTTAGAAAAAAAACCCCACACCTGAGTGACCCACACATTTTTTCTTTAAAGTTGGTTCTTCATCCTCCACATGGATATGAGAATAATGCCTTTCAGAAATACACTACAAAGTGAAAGATCCTGAAGACTCCATATGTGGGTTCATCTCCATGTGAGACATGCCAAACTTATCCCCTAGACCACAGCCAGCTGCCACTGCAGCTTCAAGATCCCTCAACTCAGTCCCAAAATCAAACTCCTCCTTATCTTGCGCAACAGAGCCCAAAAAATCAGCACCCCCAGCCGTCTCCTTTCCTCCCACAATTGAAGCTCCTGATCTTCCGCCTTGCAATCTCGGATTCCCCGCCCCAGATTTCGCAAACCCATCGTCAGTTAGAGGATGTCCAGAACCATTTTCTGAATCAGACTCGTGAGAGGCGCTGCCGGAAACAGCATTTCCAGCTCCTGGGAAACGCCGCCCAAGACCGCTGCTATGCGCCGCCGACACTGCCGGAGCTGGACGCCGCCCAGGACCGCTGCTTCTCACCACTGAAGCTGAAGGAGATGAACTCCACACTGGATGGCTACCCTCCAGACTACTAGATGGACCTGCACGTAGCCATGACCCAAATTGGGCTGCACTATCATTCCCATGGAATAGCTTCTCTTTCTTCTCCGGGCAACCCTTTGAACCATGTTTAATTACCCCACACTGGAAGCAAAAGTGAGGGAGCCTCTCATACTTGAAAGAAATCCAATGTTTCTTAGCTTGAATGTTTAGCATACAGCCACGGGTGGTGTGCTGTCGCAGACAACCAAAAATAAAACTAATACTCCTAAAAATACCTGTAGTAGTGCAAGTAAGGATCGTTCTCACGGAGAGTATTCAGTCTAGTTTTATGCTACGTGAACAAGAATGGGGGGTTTTTAGTATAACGAAAACAATTTTAAGAAGAACTAAAGAACAATTCAATTTAAAGTATCAAAATCAATCAAGAGAACAAACCTTGGTCGAAGTCAACATCCACCATCGGAATTTTACAACTGATCATTGATGCAAGCATATGTTAATTCATACTTTGAATATTCACCGTTGGAATTATTATCCTATCTCTCCTTAGTCGTAGTTAATTAGAAAACAAGCGATCTAATTAACCTTAACTACTAAACAACCCAAGACAAGCGCTAAAGGTTTAATTTAGTAGCAACCTTAAGAATTAGAGAGATCGATGAAGTTAAACAACACAAGCACAAGTGGTTGCATTTAATTCAATCGAACGTTCTTCCTCAGATCTAATAATTTCTGACGCAGCAAATCATTAAATCTGAGTTGCTTCGCAAATTAGAGGGATCAAACAATTACGGATTTGATATCTAACCTAGCAGTAGATTGCAACGAATAATAAACTAGTAGATCTCCTAGTAATTAAACGAGACAATCATGAAAATAGGCACATAAGAATATCCGATACTCAAAGCATAAATTGAACACTAAAATAATTTAGATCTCACAGTTTTATTGATTCCGAGGCTTCTGTTTCCTTCAACCAATGATGAAAGTTTAGCTACGCAGAGCCATAATGAAAACTCAAAGGATCCGTTAGAGAAGAGGGGAGAAAAAAAGTCTTCTTAGTTTTTCTGATTCCCCTCTCCTTTATACACGTTTATACTCCTAATTAGAAGCCTACAAGATCTCCTAAAGATATTCTAACTGTTATCCTAAAATAACAATATCCAAATCTGATTAATTAAGGAAAATATTAGAAATAAAATAGAGTCCTAATATAACTAGGAAAGTGGTGTTTCCAGCTGTAATTTTCGTGCACCAAATCTGTTGGTTTCTGCATATTAGAATAGCATGCTAAGGAATGTTCTAGAACATCAACAGTGCAAGTGCCATAACTTCCAGCCCGATTTTGACCTTGATGCAGCCAGTAGCTCTCAAAACTCAAAACATGAAAGTTGTAGATCTATTTCTTGGTGTTCCATATCATCTTGAATCATCTCAATTGGAGCTTGGATGAGAGAGTTATGCCTAGATTACGAAGTGATGTCGAAATTGTCCAGAATCGCCCCAATTAGCTTTGTTTTGCATTTAATGCCTCCAATTGAATCCTAAATCAAAATAAAAGAATAATGAGTACATTTAGGCACCAAATAAATATAAAAGACTAAACATTAAGAGAGAAAATGAACATTTTGCATTCTCATCAACGAGCTAGAGGGGGAGTAAAATCAATCAAAATCTTTACCTGAAGAGATTTTCCCCAACCCATTCCACTAGAATTAACATCAATTTGTTCAACAGCCCCATCGAAGCACCAACACTTCTCCCAACTTCCTGAGACAATAACCCAAAGGAAGATTACGCATCTGCACCCAAAAGCCCTCATGATCAAACCTCATTACAGAGGGAACTTTCATCCCCATCATAAATTTGCATAGCCAGAAGCTGTCTATCAAACATCCAGGGACGTCCTTCCCAAATCCGCACCCAGTCCTGTTTTCGTTTGAATTGAATGATGTAGAGGGAATCATCACTCACTTCATGGAACGTAACAGAACCCATTAATCCCCAAACCGAAGCCATCATTGTTCGGCATGCCTCTTTACTAAACTGCCTTCTCACCAATAGCCTCCCTGTAAGACAAAAGCCATCATCTTCACCAATCATCGGAAAATCAGAATCCGATACTGTCACACCAAACTATTTTTCCTCAAAGAGGGACAAGTTACCCCACATCTGAGTTATTTCCTCCTCCATAGCACACCTTACGAAAGAGAACACTGGCCGCGCCACACTCCACCGTCACAGAAAAATCAACCAAAATTACTACCTTGCCAAATAAGAGCCAACCCCACCTCTGACTTTCTTTACTGAGAAAATCTAGAGAGAAGACAGAGCTTTTCTAAAGAGAGAAGCTCCAATTCTAATTTTTAATGCCCCACTTACTTCGATACATATTTTAATTAACTTGCTAATGATACTATGTTAGTTAACTAACATTAATAAATATGATTATGTGATATAATCTGGAGAAAAGTTAGAGAGGAAAAAACCCTAGCCACTCTAGAGAGAGAAATCAAAAAAAGTGACGACCAGGGGAGGAGGGATCTCTTCCCTATTTCCAATTCCCCTCGTCTTTCTCACGTGATGAGCACAGCAGGTTTTGCCGACGTCCTCTCCACCATCAATGGCCGGATTCTATCTTCTTCGCCATCTATGGCCCCGGATCTGCTCTTTGAAAGTTTTGGTTTTGGTTTCTCAAAACCAAATCTAAAACTTTTAGAGAGTTTTCCCCCTCTTACGCCCCTCCACTGTGTTCCGGGGCTCCTACGCTTCTTTCTCCCACGCCGGCCAACCTCCCTTCACTTCCAGTCGATGGATCTGCTTGGTGCTGCTTGCTTTTGTTGTTTTAATTTTATTTCTATTACTGTTTATCCCTACCCTTCAGGTTGAGGGAGGTGATTTTTCCTATCTTTTGGGTTGAGGAAGTTTTAATAATGTTGGTGTGAATTGGACTGCCTATGTCTTCAAATTTGTCTGCTTGTTGCAGATCTGATCTATAACCGGAGTTGTACATAGGTGTGTGGAAGATTATGTCATAGATATTTGCTTGTCTTTGTCTATGACTTGTAAGTTCATAGCCTTGGGTTATGGTTATCGAAGCTTGTGACTTATTGCCTTAGCTTTTGATTGTAAGAGTTTTTGCTCAAGAATTGTTATCAATGGAAAAGTGAAAATTCACATTAAAAAAAAAAAAAATTAACTAACATTAATATTAGTTAATAGTTATGATAATATATATTAAGTTTGTAAAATTAACAATAGTAGTTAATATATATGTTTTAACTAGTTAGTATACTATTATTTATTGTAGACATATATTAATAATAAACATCACTACATGTATACTTTATAGTATACATTATATCTAACTATCTAAGTATATAGATACGTAATTATTTTATTAGTATAAATTTGCATAATTATGTGATAATTGACATTATGTAATTTATATGGTTATAATTTATAGTTATAGCTTAATTAATTTGTAATTATATTTATATAAATATATATCAAAATTAAAAAACTTATCATATACTTGTGAAATAATTATAATAATTATAAGTCATAATTTTACTTAATTCCTAAGTATCTAATGATAATACTTAGATTATATGCTATGATAATATTCATAGGATATAAATTACATGACATATAATTACATGCAGGCGGACGGAAGGAGGGGGTCGAGAGGGGCAAACGCCCCCTCAACTCCTAAAATGTTCTTTACCCCAATAGAAATATCTCGGATGCTCTAATTGCCCACCCACAACCACTTCATCTAGGGCATCAAAGAGGATTGGGATTTAGTCAAAATGCAGTCACGACTCACAGCGCAAGCAGGATGTTTTTGTAATTTTGATTCACTGTTTCTATTTCAGACTTAAGAGATTTAGGTTTAAAAAGGAAGAAGACGACTCTCAAATATTTTAGTTAAAATGCTGCGTTTAAATTATGTTGAAAGAAGCGTTTTAACAAACAATGTTTTATTAGAAAACGAGGCTGACTTCAAAAGTCACCAGACGAGGCCCACATCAGTGACATCACATAAATAATAACGCCCGTACTTCTCATTGTTCTCATCAACTAAGTGTCTTATTTTTTTTTTTTTTTACAATTTCTCTTTCTTAAAAAGTTCCAGGTATATATGTAATCAAATTTTTACACTCATTTATTTTTGAGTTTATTATTAAATAAGAAAAATGTCTATGTAAGCTTTAATATTTAGATTGCTTAATATTTTATACTAATTTTATCTTTATGGTGCGTTTGGAATTGCGATTTCGTAGACAAAAAATGTGATTTTAAACCAAATCACAAAAAATGGATCGTTTGAGATTGTGTTTTTAAAAAATTGCAATTTAAAAATGCATAAAATCTGTATTTTCAAATCACAGGTGAGATGATGCTTTTTAAACCAATTTTAAAAACTAAACTGCGATTTTACTAAATGTTTAATTGTGTTTTTAAAAATCATGTTTTAAAATCGCATATTTTAAAATGACACGTTTTAAATCAAAAATCCAAACGAACCCTTAATATTTAACCATAATGATTTCATTGAGCTTCAATCAAATTCAAAACGTTAAAGGTCGTGTCGAAGTAGATTTAGAAAGAGACAAAATCCGAAGAAATCATATTTAAAATTGAAGATTCGTCGAAGACAACTGAATAAATTAACACTAGATGTGACAAAATAAATTTTAAGTTATATTTAGGGGAAACTTCACAAACCCCCCCCTGAACTGTCATGCCTTTTGCAATCCCCCCCTCAAACTTCAAAACCTCTCAATTTAGTGTATTTAAGTTTAATTTTTTGCAATCCCCCCTCCGTTAGTCAATTCTATTAAATTAGACGGTCAAAGGGGTGAAATAACTTTTATGCCCTAACATTTTTAAAAATTACCAATTTACCCTTATTTTCGAATAAAAAATTATTAAAAAAAAATTGTTTTGGGTCAGACCCACTGGGTCACGGGTGACCCAGCCGTGGGTCACCCGTGACCCACGCTGGGTCACAACGTGACCCAACGAAGGTCACAACGTGACCCAGCGTGGGTCACGGTTGGCCCACGCTGCGTGGGTCACGGTTGGCCCACGCTGCGTGGGTCACGGCTGACCCACGTTGGGTCACTTTTTTAAAAAAAAAAAAAAAATGAAAATATTAAGGATAATTTAGTAATTTAACACCCTTCAGTTAGGATTTAACGAAAAATCATAACGGAGGGGGGGATTGTAAAAAATTAAAACTTAAATACACTAAATTGAGAGGTTTTGAAGTTTGAGGGGGGGATTGCAAAAGGCATGACAGTTCAGGAGGGGTTTGTGAAGTTTCCCTTATATTTATGTGTTTCAAAATTCAAACAATAATTAAATTTTTTTTGAATTGTTATATGTTTCGTAGTTATATTTGTTAATAGTTTTTAATCAACTTTTTGTTCACTTTTATTTTTGAATCTTGACCCATCGGAATCAAAATTCTGGCATCCACCACTAATCACATGTCACAACGTACGTTATATTATTATATGATTATATGGTCTTAGCATATTATATGAATAATATGATTAAGTAATGAATTGTTATTAGATCATATAATTAAGTGTTAATATCATTCATTTGTATTATACAATATACATATAAGTTATATAACCAATTAATTATTTGTACTTAACATATTTTGACTATTGTTAATTACCTAATAAATAATATACTATATAACATTTTTCATTAACATATATACATATATTAATATATATGTATATATTAATAAATATATATGAGTCGAGTTCGAACGGACGAGTTGAACCTTATATGAACTTGTTCATGAACATTAACCAAGTCGAATTGAGTTTATACGAGTTTATATCGTTTAATAATCGAGCATAGTTTTGTGTTTATGAACGGCTCATTTAATGACCGATTCGAACACGAATCGAGTTTAGTTGAACCAATTTTGAGTATGTTCACGAGTAACTCTATTTGTTTTTACCCCAAAGCAAGACTAATGTCTACTTATACGTTTGAGAGGTCCACTTCATGTATATTCGTTCATTATATTACATGTAACAAGCAGTAAACTCATTCACAAAATACGAAACTAAAAGCAAAACCACAAAAGGACGAAATCAATGAAATCCCACAAAAGAAGAATTCAATAAACTAGGTACTTTAACATCTAAAACCCGCGAATGTGTGTTTAAAATTATGATGTTTCTACAAAAAAAAATTATGATGTTTCAAAACATGAGGAAAGGCTATGCATATATATATGGGTATAGTAGGCACCTACGTACACGTGATAGTCAGAGATATCGTTAACTTAAAGACAAAACAAAAATCAAGATAATATCATGCCAAAGGTCGATTCATACCAAACAATAATACAATATATAGTATATAAGGAGAAAACAAGTGAAACGGTACGTAAGAGGAATACTATACCTTCACGGGCCATCCAGGGTCAAAATTTTAATATTCTCTCTAAATTGTTTGTTTGTTTTTATTTTTTGTTTTGTTTTTTTAATTTTGTCCCCAAACCTTAAATTATAGTTCTGCCCCTGCCTTCACGCCCACTGTGAAGGAATGGAAACAACAGTCGGAGGTTTTACAAAAATAATGAGTGTTTGAAGTAAAGAGAAATTTCGGATGGTTTGAGAGAAAGCGAAAACAAGGAAAAGCATGTAACTGGATATCTCTTCCTTTATATACTCCGGTTTGGGATGGGTACGTGGGAAAATAAATGGAAATCGATGAGCCTAGGGTTTATAAAATATTCTATTTTATTTATTTTAATTTGAAAGCACAAAAACAGTAGAGAGAAATATAGTTAATAAATTTTGTTTTAAAATCCATGTGTACTTAATTTAATATATATTTTCTTTAAATAATATATATTTTTTTGAGGTATTACATCGAGCCATCTCAAGCAGTTTCACCCCATACATGGTTGGAGGTTCTTTTCAAGTCCTTTTAGTAGATATAAAGTAATATTTTAATTTTTTGTTTTTTTTTGGAGAATTGGAAGTGAATCTTATCTTTTGTTTAAAAAACATAAAAATAACTCTGGGAAGGAACAGAGTGCCCAAGCAGTATTCTAGCATTACTCTCAAAGCATCTATCTCTTCACTAAGTTTTAGGCGAGTCAGGGTGCATCGGCATTTGCCTCCTCTTTCGCCCTACGAGGCTCTGCCACTGAGTAAAGATACATCACCCCAACCCCAAGCTCCTTCCTTTTTTTTCACTTAGAGAGAGAGAGAGAGAGAGGCCATGGAAGCCAGAAACTTGATACGCTTCCTGTTTCTTTTTCTCAGTGTCGCCGTTGTGCTACTCTTCACCTGGGTTCACCTCCCCTTCGCGAATGAGCTTCTTGGCTGCACCTTCAACAACCGCCTCCAATTAAAACAATCCAACCTCCACAACCACGCGTCCGACACACCTCACCACCCTCTGGATCCTCTGACCATCCAAGAACTCAACAATGTCCGCTCCATCCTTTCCTCCCACCTGCTCTTCATGTCGTCGACCTACGCGCTCCACTCCGTCGACCTCGATGAGCCCGAGAAAGCGGTCGTATTGAAATGGAAAAAGGGGGACCACCTGTTACCCAGAAGGGCTTCTGTGGTCGCACGTGTCAACGGCAACTCATACGTATTGACCGTCGACCTCGGCACCAGACAGGTGACCGTGCGCGAAACCGGCCCACATTCCGGTTACCCCACGTTGACGATTGAGGACGTGGCCGAGGCCACGTGGGCCCCACTCGCTAACGCTGACTTCAACCGCACGATCACCCACCGTGGGATTGATCTTGCCGACCTCGCGTGCGTGCCGATTTGCGGGGTGGTTTGGGAAGTCAGAGGAGAACAAGAGGTTGGCTAAGGTGCAGTGCTACTCCATGAAGGGCACCGCGAACTTCTACATGAGACCAATCGAAGGGTTGACCGTGCTCGTTGACTTGGATACTAAACAAGTGGTCGAGATTTCAGAGAAAGGCAGCAACATACCGATTCCAAAGGCCGCCAACACAGACTATCGGTACTCGATTCAGGAGCTCCATCAAGGAATGAACCTACTGAACCCGATATCCATCGAGCAACCCAAGGGTCCGAGTTTTACCATAGAAGATGAGCACTTGGTGAAGTGGGCGAACTGGGAATTTCAGGTGAAAGCCGATGCGAGAGCGGGTGTGATCATATCTCGGGCCAAGGTCCGGGACCCGGACACCGGGGACCTAACGGATGTGATGTACAAAGGATTTAGCTCTGAACTATTTGTGCCTTACATGGACCCGACAGATGCGTGGTACTTCAAGACTTATATGGACGCGGGTGAATACGGGTTCGGGTTGCAGGCCATGCCACTTGACCCGGTTAATGATTGTCCACGGAACGCGTATTATATGGACGGTGTGTTTGCCGCTGCTGATGGGACACCGTACGTTCGATCAAACATGATTTGCGTGTTCGAGAGGTATGCGGGCGACATCGGATGGCGTCACTCAGAGAGTCCAATCACAGGCATGGAGGTAAGGATAATTGAATTAAGATTTACTTACTTCGGATTAATTCTTGTTAAAATAAAAAATAAAAAATAATTGGGACTAACATATAGCAGGGATACATAGCATTACTCGTGGAACCTCTCATATTCTCATACTCTGTAACCTTTAGACAATGAAAAAACCCATCTTGCCCCTTTAACATTATTGGCAAACCTCAAGGGGTTGACTCAAGTGGTAAGAGCCTTGGTCTTTGTGGTAGTCATATGAGGTCTAAGGTTTGAATCTCCTTGAGTGCAAACAATTTCTTGGGGCTAGCCTGCCGATGAAGCCGGAGTATTATCCGATCTGTATGGAGGGGGTGCTTTACACGAGTCCAAGATTTACCTGACAGAAATGAGTTCACGAAGTGGCCCTGCCTTGAAGGGGTTCTTCGTCATCAAAAAAACATTATTGGCAAAAGTGAACATGAAGTTGTTGGTGTCAAGGTTTTCTATGGTGAGAAAGGTTAGGAAGCGCCATGCATGTTGCAGAGTTGCTCTAACTGTGGTTTTTGAAACATGTTTAAGAGCAATTAATGACTTCCCATCTAGCACGTGGTTAGGTTGATCGATCTTGGGGTTTCACTGAGCTGGCCGGGTAGAAGGATTGTGGGTTTCAGTGAAGCCATGAGGGATTTTGGGTAGTCAAATTATAGATGTCAACGATTAGGATTATGTTACGTGCCAACCTAACGAGGGATGGAAACATAACTAAGTATTAGAATAGTTTTCAGATGGATGAGAGTAAGTAGATCAATTCGGGGAGTACCTATAAGAAAGAAAAATAGTTATAAGAGCTTGTCGGGAATGTACTGGTAGAGGATATTTCTGATGTCTAAATCAATATTTAAGTTTTAAGAATATCAAATATTAGATCTCTTAATTTTAAAAGAGCCGATCCACGTTACCTGAATTTAGTCATCGTAGGTCTCTCCCTTTAGGAGAGAATCAATTAGTTTTATGTTATCTTGAGGATTTCGGGATAAACATGATCCCGAATACCCTAGGATTGGTGTTATCTTGAGAATCTCGAGATTATTGGGTTTCATCTCGCTTGTCTCCTTCCCATAACCTTCGGTCTTTGATGAGTAGCCTTTAATGATAATGAATTCTCCAGAATTTATCTGAGACTCCTTGAACAGTGTGGGTGGATCAGGATCTCTTGGTATTGGAGGATTGATCCTTCAATTGCATTTCCGAGTTATGGGCTTATGGCGGTCTTTTGGGCTTTCACCAGTTAATGTTTGTAGATTTGGGCCATCGGGCCGATCCAATGTCCAACAACAAAAATGATAGATTTTTGTAGGATAATTTGAGAAATCTTAGGCATTTTTGTTTTAAGGTAGTTCAAGGACCCTGAAACCTCTCAAAAACAAACATAAACATTTGATAATTTCTTTGATTCTTCATTAACTTGATTGTGTCTTTAAATAGATACTTAGAATGCGTAGTAGAAATAAAAGACTAATTGGAATAAACTGCTTGTAATGATAACCTATTATCTATTTCCCCCTTTCCTTATTTATCTCAACAAAAAAAAAAAAAAAGAGACAACCTATTATCTATGAGTAATTATATGTCACCCTTCATGTTTACCTTGTATCAATCAAAAGTGATGTGCCTTTTAAAATCATTACCATTGAATTTATTATCGATGATTATTGACTTTTGATCTAAAGGTAATTTTAAAAGTCATGTCACTTTTGATTGACACAAAATAGACATGAAGGGTGACTTGTATCATTACTCATTATTTATAGGATTCAAATCTTAATTCTAATGAAAATAAAAGACTAACTAGAATAAATCACTTTTACTGTGATAACATATTCACTCTAAATAACTAAAATCTAATCCTAAAATCCTGCCTAGCCATTACAGATTTATGATGGGAGAAGGAAGAGGGAAAGCCAAATGTGGAAGCTAAAGGATGGCGAAAAGATAAATGTTTGGTGCTATAATTTTATCTAATATTCATTCAACAAGGCTGAGGTGACACTCCCAACTAAATTTTGGATTAATTATTGCTAAATAAATAAATTAATGGGTGATTTAGAGTGTCACACCATCATTATTAGACAATTGTATGATAAAAATATAATATTTAGGATTATTATGGTGAAAAAGCAACTCTACCACAAAGAGAGAGAGAGGGAGGTGGTCCATTCAACATGTATTTGAAAACAATGGTGAGATTAAAGAAATCTACTTGAATACCAACAATTGTAAGATAAAAATATAATATCAATCATTATTATAGTGGAAAGCAACTTTACAAAAGAGAGAGAGAGAGATAGAGAGTGGAGAGGCCTTAGAGAGAAGTGGTCCATTCAACGTGTATTTGAAAACAATGGTTGAGATTTAAAGAAATCTACTTACTAAAATATCCTAGAAACTGTTGGGCATTTTTTTTCTAAAGCTACTAGAAACTATTGGGCATCTTGATCGGCCATAAATAGTCCGGTGCAATTTTCAAAGGCTATTCTAAACCGACTGTTACATATAGTTACAAGCATAAGGGTAAATTAAACAAAAGAAGTAGTCATTCTTGTAAGTAAGACTATATCTTGCCCTTCTTGGGGAAAATGGTGTTTCGAAATATACATATTACATAAAAGAAAAAATGAAAATAATTTAATTGTTAATAAGCTATCACCTTAGATTACAAGTGATAAGAAGGAAAATCTGGCAAAATCCAATGAAAATTAAGTTATTTTTATTATGAAACATTGATAGGATCCCCTTGTTCTTTTTCATGTGTTTGAGATTAAGATTTCACTTTCTAACTTTCCAAATTTAAGACTCAAATTTATACTCTTTTAAAATGCCAGACCTCCATTAAGTTTTTCGTCAAATAAATGACACAAAATGACATGAAAAATAAAATTATACCCCCCATATCAAAATATTGAAAAATAAAAAAAAAAATACAAAAGTTGGGTGATCATGTCCAGCCACGAGTACTGTACTACCATCCAACTACGAGAGGGCTACCTAATGACCTAGTGTGGCACCTCGTGTAAAAAAAAAAAAAAAACGAAAAGAAAAGAAAAATTAGAGAAAAATAAATAATATAATAAAAATAGAAATGTTTTATGGTATAATAGATGGAGCTCGAAGGACTCGTAGGCCTTTAATTGATAGAGTGCCAAATTTGGACAAAAATCTTTTAAAAATTTGAATGTGTGAAATGTCGTTCGAACAAGAGAGAATTTCCATGTGACAGTTTGATGTGTGCATGAGAGAAAATCGAACAACCAATATTTGAACTTGCAAAAGCGCATTTGAATGAGCCACACATTCGTTTGAACAAGAATTGCATTTCCATGTGTCGTCGCCCAATGAGATGTTAGGTGAAAATTAACAATCCAAATTTATCACACGTGCGATTAGGAAGGGCCATGTCGTTTGAACAAGGTTAGATTTTTAGAGTACAATCAAGAGTTAAAAAAAAATGAAGGAAATTCATTTCCTTTGGTCGTCTGCTTGAGCGAGCGAGAGAGAGAAGACGGCTTAAAAGAGGAGGCTTCAAAGGGGTAAGTTATCTCACTGATTGTTCATGTATTAAGTTAAGTTTTGAGCGTTGTTTTGTTGAGTTTTTGGAGAATGTTAGTACGTTGATGTTTTGTGGTAGTAGTGAAGTTGTGTGTAAGTTTTATTGTTGTTATTGTGGTTGCAAAAGTATTAATTGTTGTTTAAAGGTTTGAGTTTTGATATTTTGGTTAATATGTTGAGTTCATTTTTGTAAGTTTGACTTTGTGGTTGTGTTGTCTAAATGGTGATAATGTTTTTTTTTTTTTTGTGGTGTAGTTGTTTGAAAAAAATGGAGAAAATGGAGGTCAGGATTTTGTTGAAAAAGCAAGAATTTTTAGTATTATGAAGTGTGTTTTGATGAATTAGAATGATGTGTGTTGTAATGGTGAGGAGACAATTAGGTTTTCGAATGATTTTCACATTGAAAAACACATGAAAACATGTTCTCGTTTGAACGAAAGGGTAAGTCATTCGAATGAGGCTAGAACAGAGAGTCTCGTTTGAACTCTTAGTTGTAGTTTGTTCGAAGGAGATTGCCTAGAAATGAAAAATAAAAGATTTGTCCAAGAAAAGAGAAAGTTTAAGGATTTTAATGAAATTCTGAGAGGTTTAAATATTAAATAGAATATAGGATTTTAGCAGATTAAGCCTTTACCAATAGAACAACAATTTGCAGACATCGATGTGATACATGTCAAAATTTTAAATCAAGAGTAGTAAAATTGTTTTACATGAATTTTGCTTTAATATTTATATAGTAGAAAAGCATGCATTAATCTTTTATTGTGGTATGAGCCCATAATTTGCATACCTTTAATTTTCATGATATCAATTCTCTTTGTAGTTCTATGATTAGTAAAAAATATGAGTTTTAAGACTAGTTTTGAAAAAAGTTTGACGAAAGAATTTGAAGTACACATAGGAAAAAAAAAAAAACATATTCAATTTTAGTGTTATGTTTTTAAAAGAAACAAACTTTTTTTTTTTAAATTAAGAAAAAGGGTTCACTCTGATGATGGTCATTGTCCAGGCTGGCCTACTTAAACCCTGACGTACATGGCGTAGGGTACACCATGATTGTTAATGGAAAATGCATGGATTCGAATCCACAACCTCGGATTCGCAAGGTGATGTTTTCGAGTTGCTTCGACCATTAAAACATTATCCCAAATGAGATATTTAGTATGGTTAGCTCTATGATAAGAGAGATAGTAAGTAGCTGGTGTCGTAGGAAAAGTTAGTAGTTACCTGGTAGCAGACACAATCACTTGAGGGTGTAGGCTACTACCTAGAATTCCATCCTTGTGTATGCAACCTATGGGGTCAGTATAGTCATAGATGGTGTCACCGTTGGCGTCAACATAGTCATGTTTGTGTGCAACTCATGGCATCGACATAGTCATGGTGTGTGTTACTCGTGATGTCTGCATAATTACGGGTTGGGCAAGGCTGTGTCTCCCCAACTAGTTTAGTTTGTCTTGTACTCATAGGTGTGCTCAAATGCCTAAGAGAGGCATGTCAACTTAAGGTCGTAATGGGGGCATATATACGATACCAAGCCAAAGGGGAAAAATTAGTACAATCACCAGAAAAGCTCAGTAGAGAAAACATTTAGTGTAGTACAGTTTTCAATATTGCACATAACAAGTTTAGAAAGGTATTATTTTGTTTCAGAACATTATTTTCAACATCAGTTATCTTAGATTGATTTCAACTTTTTTACGCAGGAAAGTTAAAAAAGCAAGTATTAGAGTTAGTACGAGTTTTCAGCTATGGTATTTTAGCAAGAAGAAAATTCTCTCTCGTTGTATTTTAAGAAAAATGAGTATAACTCTTGTTTTCAATGAAAGCTGTTGGTACAATTTCTGGTATGATGAACGGCGTCACACTTCCAAAATTTGCAAAACAAGAATTAGTCAAAGGAGCTTGCTGGGGGTGCCAGCTGGTCCCACTCCGATGCCTAAGTTAGTTTTCTGGTTTAGAGACTGGAATTCTCACAGTATCTTTTTCACGTACCTTTGTTATGCAACAAGGTTTACTATTTATAAGTGTTAGACTTTGGTTCTCGTCTTATTCTTCTGGCAAACTTTGAGTCTAATTTATCAACAAAGTTTGAATAGGATTCATCTTGATTTGAAGTCTCCAAATAGGATTTATCTTGATCTGAAGTCTCCGAATATGACTCCTCTTGATCTGATAAAAGCCTCATCCCCGAATTCCTGGAATCAATGGTTATCTTCTAAGTACTCCTCCTTGGAATATAACTCATTAAAGTTTATTTAACTTCGATGACAAATCTACTATGCTATATTTCTGTAAGTTGATCGGAGATAATTATACCGCTGAGATTAGGACTAAGGCCATGACATAAACCGAGACTGAGACCGTGAAGGCTGTGACTGAGATGAAACTGAGACCATGACTATGACTGAGACTGAGAAGGCAACCAAAACCGAGACTGATCACCAAGGCTACGGCCCAATGGGATTCATCGAACCCAATGAAGAAGTCATAATGAGCGGGTTGAATAAAGGGAAATATTTCTCAACAGTTACCCCCCAATTCCTAATCTGATATTAGATTCGGTTTTGGGAATTAACATACCTAAAAATTCTCAAAGGATAGCATGTCTTAGGAATATGACTCGGCTCAGTCATCATAGCCTTTCATTAATCTTCCCTGCGTCAGATGTTTAAGGCGTATCTTTTCTAGATCACGGATCACTTTACAGCTTATACTGGCATTTATCTTAGTCCACATGTCTGGCTAGGGGTATTCATCCATCCCGTCTCATAGCATTCTTCTAATATTTAAATAAGTTGAGACACGCGTCTCTCGATGCCTGGCTTATACTGCGTTGGGAAGACATTTTTTGGAATACGCTTCGACAGCCCCATTCTAGGGTTACGCAACCATCATTGTTACGCCGTCATATGATATTTTGACCTTTCGTATTTCCAAGGCAAAAACCTTTATATACGATCTACTTTCCCCTTCTTTCTTTACCACTCTATTTCATTTTCCCCACTTTAGCTTTTAGATTTAGCCTCTCTTCCTCTCAGTTTTCCACTTTTTCTTCTTTCTTTGACAATGGCGTCCACTCAGTCAAAGGACTCTTCGTCTAAAAACTCCGATTCTTCTCAGATTAATGAGGAAGAGATAGCTTCTCAACCCAATGTTGATGAGGCAGAAGCGGTTCCTCAGCCCGACATTAATGAGGAAGAAGCCGCTCCCAATAGCTCTATCTCCTACATTCCTTTAGAAAAAATCAAGGGTCTAGAAGCTAAGTTCACTGTTGATGACGAGGCTAGAATCCGGTACGACTGTGATATTCCCCCTTCCATTCAACTTCACTTTAAAAATCTAGTGACTAAAAGTATAGACGGCGGCGAGATTTGTCTCTACAAAAAAATGTTTCTTGTAGGGCTTCGTCTTCCTTTTCCAGCCATAGTCAGGGAACTGCTACAGTATCTCCACGTGTCTCTTAGCCAAATCCTGCCCAATGGATGGAGGTACTTTTTTGCCACTTACATTCAATGGCCCACTATTCTTAACGGCCAATTGATGTCTATTAGGGAATTTTTTAATATCTACTGTGTTCAAGTGTACACGGACGGTACCATTGCTTTCAAGAGTAGGGGCAATAGTCTATTCATCTTCCTACACCCTATGCTTTTGAGCAACAAAGTTTGGAGAAATGAATATTTCTTCGTCTCGGGAGCTTGGGAATGTCCACCCACCGAGACCTTGACAGAGGAGAAGAGAGTCCTGAGACATTGGAGTGCTCCCCGTGCTGAAGGTCTATTCCCTTTTTTTTTGGCTATATCTTAGTTTCTAACCTCTCGGTTCTTCAATTTTAAATTCTTGATACTAACTCTCTGTTCTTTATTTCCTCTATTTAGCTCTAAGTATTACACCCCCCGACTTGAGCAAAGCTGATGCCAACAGGGTAGCGACCATACTCCATTTTGCGCACAACATCAACAACATAAACGAGATAGATTTCCGTTATTTGGTGACCAGTGACAACATGAGGAAGTATTTCGGGATGTTATTTCTAATAAGAAACCCCCTTTGAAGAGGACAAGTAAAAAACTTCTTCGAAGGAAGACTGCCCAAGTTGAGAAGATAAGGACTGAGAAGGGCAAACCTGAGAAGGCTAAAGCTGGAAAAGGAAAAACCGAGAAGGTCGAGAATAAAGCTGAGAAAGGGAAAACTGAGAAGGTTCATGTCAAAATTGAGAGAGCAAAAAAATTAGGTAAAGCCTCTTCTCTCAAGGCAACAGCAACTGAGGTTTCTGCTTTGACCTTAAAGACTTCTCCCATTCTTCGGAACGAACCGAATTCTGAAGCACAACCTTGCCCAGATACCGTCATTTTAGAAAATCCACTTCATGTCCTGCCGACGCTGCCCAAGTCAAGTCTTGCTGGTAAGTCCTTCACAGGTATAAAAGAAATACCCCACCTTGAAGAGCTCCTGGCTTCCGTCGAGGCAGAGCCCGAAAGTAGTGATTCGGACTCAACGCGAGAGCCTCCTACTAAAAAATTGATGGGAGATGCTATCAAGACTGGCAGAGAAGGACCTAAGGGTATCGGTCCTCGGTTCAAGACTATGGTGACGAAAAAGCGTCAATCAACCTTCCAAGAGAAACGAAAACATCCTATGACTTCAAAGAGGCCCCGGCACGAAGACATGAGCAAGAAAGTTTGTAGTATGCTTCGGAGCACTCATGAATCTGACTCTTACTGTGCATTTCCCATTCCTAGTGCTTTCTTAAATTCTTCAACCGATGCGGCCATTCCTTCTCAAATGGATACTGAGATACACGACATCTCGAATAATTCTGATCCGAACTAAGACGAACGTGAAGAGGCTATTGATCAACAACCCCCCATTCCTCAAACTCAGAATTCTGGAATGATTTCTCCTGAACAGAGGCCTATTGCAACTGAGATTCCTATGGAAACCACCAAGCAGAATAGAAGGGATAAAAATGCTCCTTCCTCCTCGGTGAACCCAGCATCCGGAGCTGTGCCCTCGGTTCAATCTTCTCCGAGAGGTGACAAGAAGTTACCCATTCCTTCCTTGAAGGATGGACAGCTAGGATGCCCTCTAGAAGTGCTTCAGGCCTTGGCTCCTAAAGGTTATCTCCAAGGGGGAGTTGGAAAGACTACCCTGGTCGGTTTGCTAATATCTTGGTGCATCATCAAATCGTTGTGAGTTCTCGTTGTCTTCTTTTTCTTCTGTATCTTGTCAGTCTCGCTTTCTAACCCCCTCTTTTTTTTTTTTTTCGTTTTTTTTTTTTAGCTTGCCGTTAAATTAGCAGCCTTGTACCGAGAATATCGCGAGCATCATTCTAACTATCCTCAGGAGATAGCTCAGATGCGAACACAGCTAAGGAGCTTAGACTTCGAAGTGGCTAGATTGAAGCCTTATAAAGTTGAAGTTGGGAAACTTAAAGATCTTCTAGAAACAAAAGTAGCCGACTATGACAACTTGGCTTCTCAGTTGACCGAGAAGACTGATGAATGTTCTCGCCTCTTTGTCCAACAAGAAAGGATTGATGCTCAGCTAGCTAAGAAGCATGAGGATTGTGCTTTCCTTCGTGCTCAATTAGACCAAACCGAGACCCGATTAGCTGATGCTGAGACTCAATGTGCTGATCTTCGAGCCAAATTAACTACTGCTGAGATTCAGAAGGATGAGACTAAGGCTAAGCTGGTTGGCACCATGGCCCAGTTCTCTAAACTTGAAGCACAATTATCGGTTGCTTAGACACGGTTGTCAGTTGAAAGGAAAGAGGCTGAGGAGGACTTCAATGCTATCCTTCATAAGCTCGAGGAATATAAGGGCAAATACTTCAAGCTTCGCAAGCATTATCATCATTACAAAGCTAAAGCTACCCGCTTCTTGAAACAGCTTTCCTTTACCACTTGGTATAGGGATCAAAGTTGGGTGAGAGATTTTCGTTGGGGCTTTGAGAGCTTCAGAACGATAGCTTTGAATCCCTCAATCTTCAAAGTTGATTTGAAGACGGTTTTAGCTGACTACCTTCCTCCTTCAGAGCGAGCGACTGAGGAGCTTCATGATCTTGGAAAGGATCTATTTCCTGATGTTCCTCGGTGGACTGAGGATCAGGCGGATTACCCCGAGGACCCTTCTCTTCCTTCTGTCCCTTCAGATAATTCTGACTTAGATTCGGATGACTATGCTCTTGATGCTTAGTTCTTGAAACAACTTTTGTAACTTTTGTAATCGATATCAATGAATACTCTTATTCCAAGTTTTACTGATTCTTGGTTCTTTTAAATCTTTTTGTTAACTGAGAAGTGGGTATGACAACTTGGGAATTGAAGATAAAACTCTAAATATGAATCTTGAATCTAGGTAGAGAACTGAGATCAAAACTTAAATTGAATTATTCGTTTGAATTTTGAATTCTCTAACTGTATTGTATCTTTCATATCTTTCTCCCCATAACCGAGGCTTAACGTGGTTTAGTCTCGGTTAAGAGGCACTTAGTACTTCTCAGACTTGGATTCTTGATTTGAACTTAACCTTCTTATGTGAATGTCTATGTTTAACAGAAGAAAATTAATCTGCATATTGAATTTGAGAACTGAGTCTAAAAATTAAACCTGAGAGTTAAGTCTAAGAATATTCAATTCAATATTTGATCCTTTGAATCTGTTGCCTGACTTTTAATCTGGACTGGAATACCGTCTCAGTTAACTATCCAATTAACTGAGAGGATTTGACAGACGTCTTGATTAACTTTTCAGTTAACCAAGAGAATTTGACAAATGTCTTGGTTAACTTTCCAGTTAACCAAGAGAATTTGACAGGCGTCCTAGTTAGCTATCCAAGTAACTGAGAGGATTTACAGACGTCTTTCAGTTAACCAAGAGAATTTGACAGGTGTCCCAGTTAGCTATCCAGGTAACTGAGAGGATTTACAAACGTCTTTGTTAACTTTCCAGTTAACCAAGAGAATTTGAATGGTGAAGTAATTTGCAATTGAATTTGAAAATCTTCCAATCTTTATTACATCAATAAGAACGAGTTACATGTGTCTCCTATGGATAATACTTTTTCAAGTATTCAGTATTCCATGGCCTTGGCAATGGTTGGCCATTCGCTGCTTGTAAGTGGTATGCCCCTTGTCTGTGACACTTGACTACCTGATATGGTCCTTCCCTGGTGGGTCCTAGCTTTCCTTGAGTTGGATCCTTTGTTGCGATTGTTACCTTCCATAGAACCCAATCTTCGATCTTGAAACTTCTCGGTCGTACTTTTTTGTTGAAGTACTGAGCAGTTCTTTGCTAGTACGAAGCCATTCGTATTGTTGCTGCTTCCCTCCTTTCGTGTAACAAATCCAAGTGGAGACTGATTCCTTCATCATTGAGCCCTGGGTTGTAATGAGCAATTCTGAAACTGGGGGATCTGACTTCGGCTAGGACTATCGCTTCTGTTCCAAAGGCGAGCGAGTACGGAGTTTCAGCAGTTGGTGTGCGAGTGGTTGTTCGATAGGACCATAATACTTCTGGGATGAATTCTACCCATGCTCCTTTCTTATCGGTCAGCTTCTTCTTCAGAGTTCTCATGAGGGTTTTATTGGTGGCCTCTACTTAACCGTTCGCTTGTGGATGTCCCGGTGAGGAGAAGAAATTTCTGATGTGGAGCTCTATGCACCATTTTCGGAATGGGATGCAATCAAACTGTTTTCCGTTGTCTGTGACGAAAGCATAAGGGATCCCATATCGGCAGATTATTGATTTCCATAGAAAATTCTTTATGTTCCCGGTGGTAATGGTGGCTAATGCTTCTGCTTCTGCCCATTTTGTAAAATAATCTACTGCTACTACAAGGAACTTGCAGCCTCCTTTTCCCTAGGGAAGAGGTCCTACAATGTCAACTCCCCACTTAGCAAAAGGCCATGGCGACGATATGGGGCTTAGTTCTTCTGGTGGGCTTTTCTCGTCTCGGGCGAATCTTTGGTATTTGTCACAATGTTTAACGAGCTCGGCCGAATCTCTGTTCATGTCGAGCCAAAAGTATCCGGCTCTTACTACTTTGTGTGCCAACATCCTACCCCCCATATGGCTACCGCAGACTCCTTCATGTATTTCTCGGAGATCATAGTCAGCTTCTGACTCTAAAAGACATTTCAAGAGTGACAGAGTATACCCTCTTTTGTATAAGACATCTCCCACCAGAGTATACCTGGCTGCTTGCATCTTAACCTTGCGCGATGAAGTCTTGTCCTCCAGGTAGTTGTCCGTTCCTTAGGTACTGAGTGATTTCTTTAGCCCACTTGGGGTTATAAGTCTCCTTGTTAATCTGCATCAAGTTTTCACTTTCTAGGATGGAGGGGTCGGTTAGAACTCTCACCTTAGGTTTGGAGATTTCGATCTCCTCATCTGAACCGGATCCTATCTGAGCAAGTGAGTCTGCCCGGATATTCTCTTCCTTGGGGATTCTAGTGATCACCATCTTGTCGAAGAAAGATTGATATTCATGAACCTTTGCAAGGTATTTGATCATCTTGCTCCCACACGCTTCATATTCTCCTTGGATATGGCCTACTATCACCTGTGAATCGCTCTTTATCTCCAAATTCTTCACTCCCAACTCTCTGGCTAAGCCGAGACCGGCTAAGACTACCTAATACTCGGCTTCATTGTTTGTGGTGGGGAATGCGATCTTAATCGCGAACTCGAATTATTCTTTTTCTATGCTGATCAGTACTATTCTTGCTCCGCTACTGGTGGAGGTGGAGGACCCGTCTACATATGCTACCCACGTCTCGGTTGTAGGTAACTCCTCGGTCTCGGTTATTCTACAAAATTCGACTAGGAAGTCAGCCAATGCTTGCCCCTTAATTGCTGTTCTAGGGTGGAATTCAATGTCGAATTCTCCGAGCTCGACTGCCCAGTTGATCAGCCTTCCTGAAAGGTCTGGTTTCTGCAACACCTTCTTCATGGGGTACTCGGTGAGGACCCTAATAGCGTGTGCTTGGAAGTAGGGTCTCAGCCTCCGAGCCGACACGATTAGGGCGAATGCCAACTTCTCTATCCGAGGATATCTCTATTCCGCTCCATGGAGTGCTTTGCTGGTGAAATATACCGGTTTTTAAACTCCCTTATCATCTCGAACCAGAGCTAAACTGACCGCTGATGATGACACAACTAGGTAGAGATATAATATTTCCCCCTCAGTTGCTTTACTCAAAAGCGGGGGATTGCTTAAATATTCTTTCAACCGGTTAAAAGCCTCCTCACATTCATCACTCCAGACATATGCTTTTCTAAGAATCTTGAAAAAATTAAGACACTTATCTGTTGACCGTGAGATGAATCGGTTCAGAGGGGCTATTCTTCCGGTGAGTTGCTGCAGCTACTTGATAGTTTGAGGTGGGCGCATGTCTAGCACTGCTTGTATTTTCTCCAGATTTGTTTCAATTCCTCTCTGGGACAATATGAATCCTAAGAACTTGCCCGAGGCCACCCCAAATGTGCATTTAGTGGGATTCAGCTTCATCTGGTGCTGTCTTAACGTTTCAAAGGTCTCCTCCAGATCTTCTATGTGGCTAGCAGACTGAATGCTCTTGACCAGCATGTCATCTACGTAAACTTCTACATTTCTTTCTATCTGCTTTTGAAACATTTTATTGACTAACCTTTGATAAGTAGCGTCGGCATTCTTCAGTCCAAAGGGCATCATGTTGTAGCAGTATAGTCCTCGGTCTGTGACAAAGGCGGTCTTCTCTTAATCTATCTCATGCATGTGTATCTGGTGATACCCTGAGAAGGCATCCATAAAGCTGAGAAGTTCATGCCCTGAGGTAGAATCCACCAATAAATCGATCCGAGGCAGAGGAAAGCTATCTTTTGGGCATGCCCTGGTGAGATCCGTAAAGTCCACACACATTCGCCACTTCCCGTTTGCTTTTTTACCAAGACCACATTGGCCAACCGTTCAGGGTAGTCGACTTCCCTGATGAAACCGGCTTGTAGCAACTTCTCTACCTCGGCTGCAATAGCTTGATTTCTCTCCGGGGCAAAGCTTCTTCTTTTTTGCTTGACCGGATGATAGCTTGGATCGACATTTAGTCAATGCACTATCACCGAGGGGTCTATCCCAGGCATGTCTTCATAACTCCATGCAAACACATCTTCATTTTGTCTCAAGAACTCTACCAGTGTTTCTTTTTGTTCCTGAGACAGATTTGATCTCACTCTTATCTTCCTTTCGAAGTTGCCAACCTTGAATTCTTCCAATTCTTCAATTGGTTCTCCCGACAGTGATTGCTATTTGTCATCCCTTCGTGTTCTGTCTTTGGAGACAGCTCTTGGGACTAGATCTTTCAGAGACGTGTTGTAACACTGGCGGGCCGTATATTGATCGCCCTTCACTTCTCCGACTCCTTCTTTGGTGGGGAATTTCATCTTGAGATGAGGTGTTGAGGTTAAAGCTTCTAATTCATTCAGTGCAGCACGGCCCAATATGGCATTATACGCAGATGGCTTGTCCACTAGTAGGAACTTAACCATGATCGTTCTCTATCTTGGATATTCTCCCAAAGTCACAGGAAGCTCTATCGAACCGACTGGGTACACTTGTTCTCTTGCGAATCCAACCAGAGGGCAACTGGCTGGGACAAGTTTATCTCGACTGATACCGAGATGTAAAAAGGCTGACCAGTATAGGATGTCAGCAGAGCTTCCGTTATCCACCAAAATGCGGTGGACGTTGTGATTCCCGATACGCATGAAGACCACCAAGGCGTCAGTGTGGGGACGACTCACTCCAGTGTAGTTTTCATCAGAGAATCCTATGACCAGTGACTCTTTTTTCCAAGACTTGAGAGGTCTATCCACATTGTAGACTTCCCAATTCTTTGCTTGACGGGCATAGGATTTTCTGGCCGAATGTGTTTCGCCTCCTCCTGCGAATTCTCCAGAGATTGTTCGGATTTCTCCGAGTACATGCCAGTTTGCTGGACTTCTGCTTTTGCTCCGCTCCCGTCTCGGTTCTTCTCGTCTTATTTCATGATCTCGAGAACCTCCACGCCTGTCTCAGTTTTGGTCTTGAGATCCTTCTCGCCTATCTCGATTTCGTTCTCGAGACCTCTCTCGTCTGTCACAGTTTTCTCCGTATCAGTCTCGATCCTCATGCGGAGGAGTTCTTGCTCGATCAGAATGTGGAGGGCGATTATCTCTCGGTGGACCCTATTGCGGCCGTTGATCTGAGTCCCAGCGCTAGTCTTGATGACCCTTCTGATTTGCTAGGAATTTCACCAGCTTGCCGTTGCTAATGAATTTCTCAATAGCGAATCGTAGAGATATACATCCTTCTGTGGTGTGGCCGTTAGCCTCATGGTATAAGCAATACTTGTGTCGGTTTCTGGCCAATGGCTCTCCTTGGATCTTCGCTGGACGTACATACTCCGGATCCTTCTTTATCTCCAAGAGGACCTCCGCAGCAGTTGTGTTCAGAGGAGTGAAGTTGAATCTATCCATTGGCGCGGAAACTTGGGGGCCGGTTATCGTCTGGACTTCAGATTCCTTCTTCTTCTTCTTCTAAGTCTCTTTGTGGGCCGAGATTGGTTCTTGTTGGGAGAGTCTTATTTCTCGAAGGTTCTCCTCTTGGTTGATAAACTCCTCGGCTTTCTTCATGAATTCATGAAGATTTTCGGGTTGCTTTTTGGCTAATTCCCTCATCAAGGCTCCATCTAGGTGGATTCCTCTGAATAGAGCTGCAAAGGCCATCTTGTCAGTAAAGGTACTGACTGACAGCTTTTCTTCATTGAACCTCATGATGTAGTCCTTCAAGGACTCATCCTTGCCTTGAATGAGGGTCAACAGGTGTCCTGATGACTTCCTTCGCTTTCTTCCTGCAAAAAATTGAGTTAAGAACTTCCTTCCTAAATCTGCAAAGCTGTCTACAGAATTGAGAGGTAGTTTCTTGAACCAATCCCTGGCGCTCCCCCCCAATGTCAAGGGAAAAGCCCTGCAAGCCACTTCTTTAGGAGTTCTGTGAAGGTCCATATGGGATTGATACTGGTCCAAGTGGTCGGTTGGATCCTCTGCGCCTATGAAGACCGGGATGTTGGGCATCTTGAATTTCTCTGGCAAAGGTTTGGCAGCTATGTCCTCAGTGAATGGGGAAGCGATTCTTTGCAGCAAATTATCAACCATAGAGATTTTACTCTTGTCTTTCTGGATCGCCTCCCATTGAATGAGGTCATACTTCTTCTCCAGCGCCACGAGCATCTCATCTTTCTGATTGGTGTCTTTCTGCATGAGCTTGCATTTTTTCTCCAATGTTACCATTGTGTCTTGGAGTTTTTTTACTATTGATCTGGTTTTCTTGCCCCTAGCATCCCGATTCACCTTTCTTTGTTCATGATTTTCTCCCTAGTCTTCCTGATGTTTACTTTGGCTGCTTTGTACTTCACCTTCAGAGATCTAATGTCGAAGAGCAACATTGGATTGGTGCATATCATCCAGATCTTTTTGCATCTGTGCAATTCTAGCCTCATACGCTGCGTTTGTTGTCCTCTGTTCTTCTTTGTGGTTGGCTTCCGCATCAACGTGCGCATCATTCTGTGGAGGCGTGTTTACTATGACGGATTTTGTTTATGAGAAATAATAAATTGTTCCCACAGACGGCGCCAAACTGTTGGTACAATTTCTGGTATGATGAACGGCGTCACACTTCCAAAATCTGCAAAACAAGAAATTAGTCAAAGGAGCTTGCTGGGGTGCCAGCTGGTTCTACTCCGATGTCTAAGTTAGTTTTCTGGTTTAGAAATCTTAGAGACTGGAATTCTCGCAGTATCTTTTTCACGTACCTTTGTTATGCAGCAAGGTTTACTATTTATAAGTGTTAGACTTTGGTTCTCGTCTTACTCTTCTGGCAGACTTTGAGTCTAATTTATCAACAGAGTTTGAATAGGATTCATCTTGATCTGAAGTCTCCAAATAGGATTTATCTTGATCTGAAGTCTTCGAATATGACTCCTCTTGATCTGATAAAAGCCTCATCCCCAAATTCCTGGAATCAATAGTTATCTTCTAAGTAATCCTCCTTGGAATATAACTCATTAAAGTTTATTTAACTTTGATGACAATTCTACTACGCTATATTTCTGTAAGTTGATCGAAGATAATAATACCGCCGAGATTAGGACTAAGACCATGACATAAACCAAGACTGAGACCGCGAAGGCTGTAACTGAGACGAAATTGAGACCATGACTATGATCGAGACTAAGACTGAGAAGGCAACCAAAATCGAGACTGATCACCAAGGCTACAGCCCAATGGGCTTCATCGAAACCAATGAAAGAGTCATAATGAGCAAGTTGAATAAAAGAAAATATTTCCCAACAAAAGCAAAGTGTCTTATTGAATTTTCAAGCAGAAAAGAGAATTTTGAAAGATTTACGTAACATGCTTCTGGAAATTAGAACCTAGCAATTTAATGTTTGGTCCTCATCAACTGATAGTTTTCACAGTCAGCCAAATTGTACTCTTATTCTGTTACAAAAACCTTCTTTCCTGTAGTGAAAATACTTTAAAAAAAAAAAAAATTGTTAAAAAAAAAAAAAGAAAGTAAAATGACGAAAATGCCTTAAGCTTAGAAACTATGTTTGCAGAAATATCTTTAAAATTAAAAAATTTTAAAAGAAAAGTTGAAAAAAACTGTAAATAAAAGGGTGGATGACAGAGAACAATTTTTTGGAGAGCCAAGAGCCCAATAAAACAAAATTACTTGCCCACTCCGCCTACCCGTCCTGATCCTGGGGCCCTAGTCCCTTTTACATTTGATGTTTACTCAGAAAAGGAAGAAGAAAAACAGCAACCATCTACTCTACCTTTCAAAGGTTTCTCACTCTCACGCTACCATATTCACTGAGAGCCTCCTCTATATAAACCTCAAGCTCCTTCCCTTTTTCACTGAGAGAGAGACAGAGTGAGAGAGAGAGGCTATGGAAGCTAGAAACTTCCTCCGCTTCCTGTTTCTTTTTCTTAGTGCCGCCCTTGTGCTAATCTTCACCTGGGTTCACCTCCCCTACGCGCCACCTTACGCGAATGAGCTTCTTGACTGCGCCACCAACTCACCATGGTGCACCTCCAAGAACCTCCTCCAATCCAAACAATCGAACCTGCTCAAACATCCCCCAAACCCCACGCGCCGCCGCGACCACGCGTCCGACACACCTCACCACCCTCTGGACCCTCTGACCATCCAAGAGCTCAACCAAGTCCGCTCCATCCTTTCCTCCCACTCGCTCTTCATGTCGTCGAACTACGCGCTCCACTCCGTCGAACTCGATGAGCCCGAGAAAGCGCTCGTATTGAAATGGAAAAAGGGGGACCACTTGTTACCCAGAAGGGCCTCTGTGGTCGCACGTGTCAACGGCAACTCATACGTGTTGACCGTAGACCTCGGCACCGGCCAGGTCACCGTGAGCGAAACCGGCTCGCCTTCCGGTTACCCGACGATGACGATCGAGGACATGACCACGGCCATGACGGCCACACTCGCTAACGCTGACTTCAACCGCACGATCATCCAGCGTGGGATTGATCTGGCGGACCTCGCGTGCCTGCCGATTTCGACGGGGTGGTACGGAAAATCCGAGGAGAACAGGAGATTGATTAAGGCGCAGTGCTACTCCACGAAGGGCACTGTTAACTTCTACATGAGACCAATCGAAGGGTTGACTGTTCTCGTTGACTTGGATACCAAACAAGTGCTGGAGATTTCAGATAAGGGCAGCCACATACCGATTCCAAAGGCCGCCAACACAGACTATCGGTACTCCGTTCAGGAGCTCCATCAAGGAATGAACCTACTGAACCCGATATCCATCGAGCAACCCAAGGGTCCGAGTTTTACAATTGAAGATGAGCACTTGGTGAAGTGGGCGAACTGGGAATTTCACGTGAAAGCCGATGCGAGAGCGGGTGTGATAATATCTCGGGCCAAGGTCCGGGACCCGGACACCGGGGAGCTAAGGGATGTGATGTACAAAGGGTTTAGCTCTGAACTCTTTGTGCCTTACATGGACCCCACCGATGCGTGGTACTTCAAGACTTATATGGACGCGGGTGAATACGGGTTCGGGTTGCAGGCCATGCCACTTGACCCGCTTAATGATTGTCCACGGAACGCGTATTATATGGACGGTGTGTTTGCCGCTGCTGATGGGACACCGTACGTTCGATCAAACATGATTTGTGTGTTCGAGAGGTATGCGGGCGACATTGGATGGCGTCACTCAGAGAGTCCAATCACGGGCATGGAGGTTAGGATCATTTTTGTTTGCTTAAATTTGGAATCTCCACTTTTAAAACGGCAAAGATATGGGTCCCGTTTGATAATCAACTTCCTCCTTATTTTTATTTTTTTAAAAAGAATCTTATCTTTTTTTTCAAAACTATTAGAAAACAGATTTCTTTATTTTTCCCACAAACAAAAATCAAAATTTATTTTTATTTTTAGTACAAGTAGTTATAGTTATTTTCTTTTAATCCATCCTAATTATTTTAGGCGATTATCATTTTTAAATAATTGCAACAATCATTAGGCCGACTAAGGTCGGTTATTAATCGCTAATAGCTTTTTATAAAAACGCAAAATACTTTTATTTTTATTTTTTACAATGTCATTTGGTTAAAATATGAGCAGCATATATTGACTTAGCTTAGCATACAATAATTTGTCAAATGTTGTTGTTTTGGTCATTTTGATGAGTAGGTGCATGCATAGAAAATTAATATCCCTATGGTGCGTGCTAAAAAGAAATTTGATTACATGTCTTTGTCATGAGAGAATATGGGCAGCGAAGGCGAAGCTTTCCAACTTGTTTAACTTATCTTTGCGTCTAGAACTCTTTGCCTTACGCATTTTTAGTATTTAATACAGAAAGTCTCAAAAATGAACAAGATGGTGTCATTGTCCACCATATATTATTTTTAATATATTATAAAACCAGTTTCTGGTTTTCCAGCCATAAGTGACAATTTATGTAGAGACCAAGGGGGTTATGGCCCCTTCTTTGGTTTTTTAATTTTTTTTTTATTAAGTTAAATATATATGTATTTTTAAGCTTAAAAATTAATCTTAATTCTTATCAAAAATAGGTTTAAATCCTCTTTCATACTTTAGGTTCCTCCATATGAAAAATTCTTATCTTATTCTTATTAACGGTTATGTGGCTAATAATCGTTTTGCTTTGGACGCTCCGATTTTATATAATTCAATTATTATTTTTTTATTATTCAAACAAAAAGTAGAGGACGAAACTCTTTAGCAAACGAACCCATTAATGCAGTGGAGATATTTGAGTCAAGATTGCATCATAATGAAGTGGCTCTCCATTATTAAAAAAAAAAAAAAAAAAAAAAAAAGAAGTGGCTCTCCATTAAGTTTGTGTTGTCCGTTTGTTAATAGTACGACTTGTAAAAAGCGCCTGCTTTAATTGAATTGCTTTATTTGTTTTGGCAGATTAGGGAAGTGAGGCCAAAGGTAACGTTGGTGGTTAGAATGGCAGCGTCGGTTGCAAACTATGACTACATTGTTGATTGGGAATTCCAAACAGATGGACTAATCAGAATTAAGGTAATTAAGTGTTTGATTAGTTTTGTAAGTGCAAAAAGGATAGCATCGAAGTGTAGAGAGTCATGCTTGCCTAACGTTATTTTGGAAATATCATTTATTATGAATTTTTGAAGCCTTTTTAATTTGAAAAAAGGAAATGAATAGAAATCAAAGTATATATAGAGATTATTAAGATGGAATAGAAAAATTGGATAATATCTTTCGAGTGCATTTGAGAATTTATGAAGGGAGTAATAAAAAAGAAAAAGATGTAATTCATCACTATGTCACTTTTTTTTTTTATTTCGAGCATGTAGTTTTTATTGAATAAGGGTATTCACTCTATAAATTAATGAGGGGAATGAGATAATGGGGATGTTTGAGAAAATATTGGGACTATACTGTTCATAAATTTGATTTTTTCAAAAAAAAAAATTTTTACTTTTTATATCACATCAACTACTTTTTAACAATTTTTGTTTTCATTTTTTATATCACATTAAATATTTTTTTATTACCATTCAAATAAAATACTTATTAAAAAACAAAATTTTTACTTTCTAATACAAAAAATTTACAATATTCTTAAAAAATCAACAATTTCTTAACTACAATTTCAATTCTTTGCCAAACACCCCAATGATTTTTCTGCTGAGAAAATATGCATAGAAAAAGATTACAACTAAATTGATGTAAGTTTTTTAATTTTTAATTTTTTTTGTTTTTTCCAAAAGGTTGGTTTTTAAGTGATGTATGGTCTCATCTCATGTAAATTTATTATTTAAATAAATAGACGCATTATTAATGCTTTGTCATTCTGTGGGCCTCTTGCTTGAATATTCCTTTACCATTCTGTCCACGATCCCAATAGATTCCCACTAGAAATATCTAGCCACACTATCAATGATCCCACTTTTCTTCTTTTGTCTTCTTTTGCAAGTGGACGGTCTTCAATGACGTTACAGTGTGCATTATTTTCTTCTTATGATATCTATATAGGCAAAGAGATTCCTTTTCACTTTTTTTTTTTTTGGTCTATTTTGGTATATTTTTTAGCCTAAAAAAAAGACGTCCATTAAAAAAAAATAAAAGATGGACAAAAAATATACAATAAGTCTTATTGAAAAATATTTGCTTGTATATTTATATATTTGGAGAAACTTCTATTTTTCTCCTTCAAACTTCTATATGTTTTGATATATTTATCTGAACTTTGATTTTTTTTATTTTGTACTTATCATGCTTTTAACATGTATCATTTAACTTTTATCTGTTTTTTTTACTGTTAAATCTTGTTAAAATTTTTTAAATATTTTATATTTTTTTTATAAAAAATAAAAATGAATAATATTTTAAAAATTTTTTGCACCCCTCGGTTAAGATTTTTCATAAAATCTTAACGGAGAGAAATTAAATAATACATGTTTAAAGTATAATGAGTCAAAGTGAAAAAAATCAAAGTTCAAAGGTATGTCAAAACAAATGAAAATTTGAAAAATCTAAGTAAAATTTTACCAAGTTTTTTTTGTGAGTACTTTTATAAATTTCTTGTTCATTCGGTAAAAAAAATTGTGCAAATCTATGTAGATTTTACAGATTTTATAAAAGAGATAAATAAGAGATTCTCTTCTGCAAGAAAATAGCACCAAAAACGTCTCTATGTATATATTGACTGCTGTCTTTAATATCAGGTTGGACTTAGTGGTATTTTGATGGTGAAAGGTACCACCTACGACCACATAAACAAGATTCCGAACCAAGAAAATATATACGGCACCCTTTTGTCGGAAAATGTCATCGGCGTTATCCACGACCACTACGTCACATTCTACCTTGATATGGAGATCGACGGCTCAGATAATTCCTTTGTTAAGGTAAACATTAAGAAGGAGAAGACCTCAGCGGGTGAGTCACCAAGGAGAAGCTACTTGAAAGCCGTACGAAATGTGGCTAAGACTGAGAAGGATGCACAGATTAAGCTCAAACTCTATGACCCGTCTGAGTTCCACGTGATTAACCCGTCAAAAAAGACGCGAGTCGGAAACCCGGTTGGATATAAGGTGGTTCCCGGTGGCACGGCGGCTAGCTTGCTTGATGTTGAAGACCCTCCCCAGAAGCGGGGTGCTTTTACAAACAACCAAATATGGGTCACTCCCTATAACCGGACTGAGCAATGGGCCGGCGGGTTGTTTGTTTACCAGAGCCATGGGGAAGACACTCTCGCAACATGGTCCGACAGGTAATTTCTCAACGATTTATTAAGTGAAAAATACTCTTTTTTTTTTTTTTTATATATATTATATATTCCTACTATGCGCTTTTCACACTTTTTTAATAGAATAGAAAAAAAAAATTAAAAAAAAAATGTGTTACTTACATATCTAAAGAAAATATTATGTTTTTAGAGACTAATTAAAAGAATTTCTACCCCTCAATTTGTCTTTTGTTTCTTTTAATAACGAGTTTGAGGATAATATAGTTTTTATTATAAATTAATATGACATAATATGTGATATTTTTTACATCAGTCATTAAATAATTAATGTCAAATTTTATTATATAATTATTTAATGTGTAATGTTATTCATTACACTTATTTATAATACTTATTTTACATTAATTGACAAAAATCATAAACTGAATCATAATCATGTAAAATTCATTTATTTCTCTCTTTTAATTTATTTTCCATAGCATGATGATTTTTTTTCAATATCCTCGTTCGTTATTCAATGGCTGATGCAGGCAGCCTTGAATTTAGAGTAAATTGTGAAAAGTTGATGTTATACAATGATGATATTTTCCCAGTTGGGGTTTGACTATTAAATTTTATTTTATTTATTTATTTTTTTTTATAATTGACTATTAAATATTTGAATGGCTAATAATAGGGTTGATTTTGCAGGGATCGACCAATCGAAAATAAGGATATTGTCGTGTGGTACACGCTAGGGTTCCATCACATACCATGTCAGGAGGATTTTCCTATTATGCCCACGGTGTCATCAAGCTTTGATCTAAAGCCAGTCAATTTCTTTGAGAGCAACCCTATTCTGCGGGTCCCACCTAATGTGGAGAAGGACCTCCCTGTTTGCAAGCCTGCTGCTTCAGTTTGAATATATATGCATGTAATCCTAACTAGCTCTTTCTTTCTAGGTACTTTCTGTATGTACAAATTTTCGAGATTCGATGAATAAATTGTTAATTATCTTTAACATCAAGAATATCAGGATCTTTAATGGAGATATAATATGAGTTTTTGATTATTTCAGAAGTTCCTAAAGCTTGTCGTATGTTAAGCAGTAAGAAATGAATGAGTTTAAATTATACATTAAAAAAAAAAGGAAATAAATTGTAGTTTTCCTTTGAAAACAAGAAATATTAATTTAACATTCTTTCACCGTGTCTAATGCTTGCATTTCTATTCAAAGAGGAGGAAACAGGAAAAAGGAGAATCTTACAAAGGAGGGTCCTTGCCACTCCTAAACCTAATAGAAGATAAAAAACGAGAAGAAGTGGGAATGCATCCGAACACAAGGTTCGAAGCGGCCCATTTAGCTATTAGATGTGCACATAAATTGGCACATCGAGAAACTTTACAAATATTCCAATCAACAAAAAGAGAGAGCTGCAAATGTATATCAAAAATAATATCAGAAAAATTCCAATCATAAAACAGATGCGGCTCTTTGATAGCGAGAACAGCTAGAAGCGAGTCCCCTTCAATGAGCACCGAAGAGACACCTGCAGTGGAAGCCAGACGGACAGCCAAGAGGGCAGCACATGCTTCTCCTTTATTTACATCCAAAGAAGGAAGCTTCAGATAGTGGACAGCAACAAAATTCCCGAGGGGGTCTCGAAGGATGGCTGCTGCCACAGCAAAATTATGCCTAATTGCCACATCGAAATTTACTTTGTAATATCCCACAGGAGGCGGCACCCAAGGAGTGAGCTCGGCATTACCGTGAGACCAAGCATGTAGATGCAGAGAAGTTGCCAAACGGATGCTCTTCATTAACGTCTGAGGCACAGGGGTAATTTCTTCAAAAATCAGCTTGTTACGGGTATGCCAGATTTTGTCCATAATGACCAAAGCTGCAATTTGGAAGCTTTTGACTTCTTCAACCGGAATTCCCAGCACCGAATGCGGTCTCAGCAAGGCCTTTATCCAGTCAACAAAAGGATGGGCAGAAAAGGCATCTGTATTCAAAGGCCAACTAGAATTAACCCATAAAATCCGAGACAAAGGGCAATTCAAAAAAAGATGCTGAAGGGACTCTGCTGGTCCTTTACAAAGAGGGCAGCTAAGCAAATCTATCTCCTGGTGAGGTAAAAATCTGAAGATATTTGGCCGTGTGGGGAGGATGTTCCAAGAGAGTTTCCACAAAAAATGCTTAAGTCTAGCCTGAATTTTTAAACTCCACAAAACCTGCCAATCCGAAGATGTTAAAGGGGAGAAGATAGAGGGATCCAGGTTGCTGGCCACCTCATGGGCGGATTTGACTGAGAACTTGCCCGCCGGAGAAGGGGACCAGGACCATCTATCCAACCTAGGTAGCTGGGATAAATGAATGGATTGGATTTGTAGAGCAGACTCCGGTTCAAAGAGAAAATGAAGGAGAGGAGAGTTCCAGCTCCTAAGGGGATAAGTAATGAGATCGGAAACCGTAAGATTTGGGAGAGAGGGAAGAGAAGGGTGAGGGATGGGCTTAAAATTAGGGAGGGTTGGAATCCACGGATCATTCCAAATATTAATGCATGTACCTAGAGAGGCTGCCCAACACGCCCCCTTTTGAACCACTGCCCTGCATTTGAGGATCCCTTTCCACATCCAAGAGGCTGAGATTGAAACATCCACTGTGAGGAAGCTTTTTTGGAACAAATATTTGGAAGTTAGAGATTTGACCCATAGCAGGTCTTGATTAATCAGGACCTTCCAGCCTAGCTTTGCCACTAATGAGATATTTTGACGCTCCATTGAACGAAGTCCAAGGCCCCCCGCCGCTTTAGGAGAGCAAATTTTATCCCAGCCCAGTAGAGTAAGATTGTGCTTTTTTCCAGGGGGAAATCCCCACCAAAACTTCCTAAACACCGAATCCAAAGATAGGCAAAAAGCCTTTGGGAGGAGAAAAATTGACATTACGTAACTAGGAATGGAATTTGTGACTGTCTTGATTAGGGAGGTACGAGCAGCTTGAGACAGAAGCTTAGCTTTCCATCCCGAGATACGGTTCAAAATTTTGGACTTCAGCTCTTCAAAGGCTAGGCTCTTATTTCTCTTGAAGAAGAGGGGTAAACCGAGATGCTTTGCAGAAGCGGGGATCTGGCGCAGGTTGGTGACAGCTTGAATCTCGGCAACAAGATTTGAGGAGCTATTTTTGCTAAGGAACAAGGAAGATTTATCCATATTAATCTGCTGACCAGACCATGAAGAAAATTTTGCTAGGCAATTTAAAATATTGGCTGCTTCAGCGGCTGTGCCCTTAGAGAAAATCAGAATATCATCAGCATAAAGAAGGTGCGAAACAGGGGGGCTATTCCTGGAAATTTTTATACCATGAACTCTGCCCATCTGTTCTTCTTTAACAAGGAGCCGTGAAAGACCTTCCATGCCCAAAATAAATAGAAATGGGGAAAGAGGGTCCCCTTGCCTAAGCCCACGATTTGGGGAAAATTTTCCGAAAGGAGACCCATTGAGCAGGATGGAAAAGGACACTGTGGAGATGCATTGCATCGTCAGATTAATCCAAATAGTGCTGAATCCTAGCAGAGAAAGGACATTGGCTAGATAGGACCACTCCATCCGGTCAAAAGCTTTTTCCATGTCAAGTTGTAGAGCCATTAGACTGCCTCTGCCCTGTTTTTTCTTCATGGTGTGGAACAGCTTGTGGGCCATGATTGAGTTGTCCTGAATTGATCGACCTTGCAGAAACGCAGATTGATTGGGAGAGATGATCCGTTGAAGTAGAGGTTTTAACCTGTTCGCCATGATCTTTGAGATAATCTTGTAGGAGAAGTTTGAAAGGCTGATAGGGCGAAATTGGGAAACCTTGGACGGATTATCAGCCTTAGGAATGAGGGCCAAATGAGTATGATTGATCTCTTTAAGCATAAAACCATGACGGAAAAAGCTCTGGACAAAACAGATAACACTGAGCCTAATAGTAATCCAATAGGTTTTAAAGAAAAGCCCTGTAAAACCATCCGGCCCAGGGGCTTTATTGAGGCCCAGCTGGTAAATTGCACTCTTAATTTCAGGTTCCTCGTGAATTCTACAGAGATTAAGGTTTTCTTCTTCTGAGATACAAGGAGGAAACAGGGAATCTAACTCCTCATCAAAAGTTGGACAGGAGGATGAATACATATTATGAAAATAATCTGTAAAGTGAGTGCCAATCTCATTCCTAGACAACAAAAAAGAGCTGTCTTCCAGAGTAATAGAGTTTATCGAATTATACCTGCGACGGACGGCTGTAGAGGCATAGAAGAACTTTGTATTCAAGTCCGAGCAAGACAACCATAAGTCCCGGGATTTCTGCTTCCAAAGGCTTTCTTCCCGAGCAAGTTCTTCCTTTAAGGCCAACTGGAGACTTTCTTCACGGATTGCAGTATCCGAGGAATAAGGAGCACACTGAAGATTATCAATTTCAGATAAGAGGCTCTTTATCTTGAAATGGATATTACCAAAATGGTGAATGTTCCAGTGCTTCAGAGCAAACTTTGAAGCCTTAAACTTGTGAGCTAAGGAAAAAGCAGCAGAGCCTATAACCGGCAGTCTCCAAGCATCAGCAATGACTGAGTGACTAGACAGATCACGAGTCCAAAATTCTTCAAACTTGAAAGGCTTCGGTAGTGGAGTCTGATTTCCAGCTGTGGATAGCAAAATCGGATTATGATCCAAGGAAGTAGCTGGCAGATGAGAAATAGAAGCTTCGGGGAAAAGGAGGATCCAATCGAGGTTGGCCAAGCCCCTATCCAAACACTCCCTGATATTGAAGCTTCCATGACGATTATTGTTCCACGTAAAAGGATTGCCGTAGAAACCCAAATCCAAAGGCCATTTGCATGGACAAAATCTTGAAATTCAGAATGCGAAGAAGAGCCAAAAATTCTTCCCCCTACCTTTTCTGCAGGAGACAAAATAGCGTTGAAATCGCCAATTAATAGCTGAGAACCTTGAAATCCAACCATTGTAGCTTCTAGATCTTGCCAAAAAGGAGCCCTGAGAGGCCCACTCGAAGGAGCATGGGCACAGGTAGCAGTCCAAGACTGGGAGACAGGAGCCGAGTTAATAAGGAGGGAGATTTTATGACTGGTTTGGGAAAGAAGCACGGCATCAGTACCGTCTTTACAAGCCACTAGAATACCTCCTTGAGTTCCAACAGCAGGAATTTGAAATATCAGAGGGTAACCCATCTGGAGAAGGGGTTGATTGCAGAGTACATTTGTATTTTTGTTTCAAAAAGAAAGATGAGGTCAGGGAGGTGTAAACGAACCAGGGCCCGGAGGGAACGAATTGTCGAGGCATGGGCAAATCCCCGACAGTTCCAAGATAAAATTTTCATGAGCCTCGGGTGGACGAGGAATCGCCCACCTCATCTTCTTCCATATTAGTATCAGAACCTTGCGTGAGCAGAGGCACCAAGACTGTCGGTGGAGCCGAAATTTGGAGAACCTCATGGGGAGCTCCAGAGGAGTGGATCTTATCAGTTTGGGGAGCTTTAGCATAGGGATGAGACCTCTTGAGAGAGGATTTAGATTTTTTGGTTGATCCATGGTTAGTGAAAGGAAGGGCTGGGCGAGAAAGAGTTAAGGGGGGTGAGTGGGGCAGATGGACTGCGGGATGGGTGGGATTCGGTTCAGATGAAAAAGAGCAAGAAAGAAAAGGGGTAGGGCAAGTAGAAGGATAAAGCATTGCATCTGTAATGTCTTCGATATCCGTGATTCTGGACTTAAAATTCAGCAGGGTAATTTGGGAATCTGATGGATCACGGGCAAAGTCTACAGATGGGGAGTAGGATGAGGAGAAGGTGGGCCCAGTAGTTTGGGGGGTTAAAACACACGAGGTTTCCATAATTGGGAAGGATCCCATTGGGTTCAAAGGCGGGAGAGAGAAAGTGGGAGCTGGAGCTTCGGGTACAGTAGTGTGCATTAAATGGTCATGGCTTCTATGTAAGGGAGGCTTCGGCGCAGGGCATGGAGGCAAGAGAGGAGGCTTCGGCGCAGGGCATGGAGGCAAGACTGGTGTGACTTGCTCTACAGTGCTTGATAGGACCAGGGTGGTAGGTGGCTGAGTCCCCTGGTTTTGAGGGCGAGTGAACTCAGCTTCAGAGCTTGAAGAAGGTGAGGCTTTCTGAGTGGGATTGGGCACAAGATTGACTGTGTTAAACTGGATTTTTGATGGGCTAGGTGACTTAGAGGCCAAAAGAATATTTTCAATAACATGAGGGGCAGGAGGAGAAGCTCTCAGGTATGGACCAAATAAAGGAGGGGAAGGAGGTATACCTGTAGCTGGGCAATAAATCTTTGAGTGTCCCAGAAGACCACAAGAGAAACAAAAGTCTGAGAGTCTCTCATATTTGAAATGTACCCAGGCAGGACTGCGGTTGGCTCTTTCTTGATTGAAACCGGTGATGAGGGGGTTAACCAGAGGCAATAGAACCTTGATACGTAGGAAATTCTTTCTCAGGGGGTTACCCGATTCATCAGATTCCGAGCAAATGAAGGAACCCAGTTGGTTACCTATGATTTCAGCGTTCTGTGTGGTCATTAACTCCAGTGGAAGATCATGAACCTGAACCCAGTAGACTGCATTAGAGAAATCCAAGTCAATCAGAGACATACTCTTATCCCAGGGCTGAAGAATGAGGGGGTGGCCTCGAATGTTCCAGGGAGAGAGCTCTTGCACCCGCTTCATATCTCCTATCCTCAAAAGTGAAGATGAATGTGGATTCACCAATGGCTTCCAAAGATAGAGATTTAAGGAAATGCCAGGCACTCTTAAGGGTTTCACGGACTATGAGTTTTGAGATTGTACGTAGAGAGTGCACTCTACCAGCAAGATAGCGAGGGCCAGTTTGTTCAAGTGGGTTTACAGCCGGGTACAATGTAGGTGGATGATCCAACCAGTTAAGAGATAGTGTTCTAGAGATGAGGGAATCCAGATCTCCATTAGGGATGGCCATCAGAGATGGTAATCCCTGAGTTTAAGTGAAAAAAGCAGAGGAGCTCGAGCTTTGTGGGGTGAGGGAAGTGGGGAAGAGAGAATGTCTTCGGGAAGGCTCTACGAGAGAGAGCAGATGTGATCGAGATTTAATGCTTGCATTTGTTTGAGGTACCTTGTAATTCCAATGCTTGCATTTGTTTGAGGTAGGAATTACAAGTTATTTTCTTGGGCTTAGTTGAGTGGTTTCTGGAGGCTAAAATGGTAGTCGGTTTAAGATTTTTTATTTTTTTGAAGAAAATGTTACTAGTGAGTCTTTCTACTTTTGATTCAAAAGAAAAATAATAGAAGATCTAAAAAATGAGTGGTTTTTTCAGTAACAAATCTAAAATGAAAATAACGGTGCAGAAAATACAATCAAATAATAAAAAATGAATCAAAAAGGCCCTCGAATTTTTGCTTCTCAAAGTTTGGACTCTCAGAATCTTTATCCTCGAATTTTTGTCTCTTTTTCTAATGTCTCTTTTCTAGTAATTCCGAAATTTGGCTTGGCATGAGGGGTATATTCTTGATGGTACCCCCAAAATTTTATGCCTCAAGTGCTATCTACACTTGGGCAGAATCTTTTGAAATATGGCTTTCGATACGTAGATGTTTCTGGGAAGCTTAGAATGACTTCTTGGAGGCTCTGTACTTAGTTGGTAAGCTCGGTTGATTTGTTAGTCCACTATTAGCACGCCTGCATCTCGGTTATTCTGGCTTCGCCATTGGAAGTAGGCAAAAGGCAACTTCAGCTCTCTTTCTGCAGGTATGGTAGCAATGTCTGCTCTTCTTGACTATTTCTACCCACACGTGTTGGGCAACATCAGCTCTTCTTGACTTATTTGTCTGCTTTAGGGTCTGCATAAGATGGCATGCACACACCTGCTACAAGAGCTCTGATATGTTTTTGTGTTTGAAAGTTTCACATTTTTGTTAGGTAGCATTAGAGGGTGTTCAAGCGGGGGCCGTTATTAACCGCTATAACCGGATAACCGGAAATAACCGGATTACCGGATAACCGGACAAACCGAAAACCGGGAAACCGGAATTAACCGCAACCGGATAACCGGATAACCGGTTAGGCCGGTTGCGGTTGCGGTTATTAATTTTAGAAAAACCGGTTATTAACCGGATAACCGGATAACCGGTTTTTATATATATATAATTATTTTTTATTTTATTTATTATTATATATATATATATATATATATATATATATATATTATATATATTATATATAGTATATTATATATTATATATATATATTATATATATATATAGTATATATATATTATATTATATATATATATATATAAGCTCACTTAGCAGGGAGCATGCTCCCGCTCAAGCAGGGAGCTCCCTGCAGCAGGAGCAAGCAGGGAGCTCCCTGCTCAAGCTCCCTGCAGCAGGGAGTCCCCTGCTGCAGGGAGCAAGAAAAAAAAAAAAGAAAAAAAAAAAAAAAAGAAAGAAAAGAATAATATAAACTTGTCCACATTAAATATTAATAATTTTTTTTTCACTCCCTTATTTGAAAAATAAATTTTAATGAAAAGTGATTAAAATAATTTTTTTTGTAATATATAACATAAAAACCGGTTACCGGTTAATAACCGGTTTACAAACCGTTTTATAACCGGTTTTTAAACCGGTTATTAGCAACCGCAACCGGGGTCCCGGTTGCGGTTGCGGTTGTAAAAAATTAAATAACCGGTACCCGGTTACGGTTGCGGTTATTGCCCAATAACCGCAACCGCAACCGGTTGAGCACCCCTAGGTAGCATATATGAGAAAAGTCAACATGTGTCACAAAGCATTGATTGGGAAGAAAAACATAGCTTTAAATGAAATTTAAAATATCAAACACATTGCCGATAAAGATGCATATTACTTCCCCATTAGTGACTCTATGCATGGCAATACCAGAAGATTTATTACTACCTTTTGTCTTGAGGGAAAGCTTCTCAAAGTTTGGACTCTCAGAATCTTATTCCTCGAATTTTTGTCTCTTTTTCTAATGTCTCTTTTCTAGTAATTCCGAAATTTGGCTTGGCATGAGGGGTATATTCTTGATGGTATCCCCCAAAATTTTTATGCCTCAAGTGCTATCTACACTTGGGCAGAATCTTTTGAAATATGGCTTTCGATACGTAGATGTTTCTGGGAAGCTTAGAATGACTTCTTGGAGGCTCTGTACTTAGTTGGTAAGCTCGGTTGATTTGTTAGTCCACTATTAGCACGCCTGCATCTCGGTTATTCTGGCTTCGCCATTGGAAGTAGGCAAAAGGCAACTTCAGCTCTCTTTCTGCAGGTATGGTAGCAATGTCTGCTCTTCTTGACTATTTCTACCCACACGTGTTGGGCAACATCAGCTCTTCTTGACTTATTTGTCTGCTTTAGGGTCTGCATAAGATGGCATGCACACACCTGCTACAAGAGCTCTGATATGTTTTTGTGTTTGAAAGTTTCACATTTTTGTTAGGTAGCATTAGGAGTTCAAGCGGCGGTTATAACCGCTTATAACCGGATAACCGGAAATCGGATTACCGGATAACCGGACAAACCGAAAACCGGAAACCGGAATTAACCGCAACCGGATAACCGGAAAACCGGTTAGGCCGTTGCGGTTGCGGTTATTAATTTTAGAAAAACCGGTTATTAACCGGATAACCGGATAACCGGTTTTTATATATATATAATTATTTTTTTTATTTTTATTTTATTATATATATATAATACTATATATATATATATATATATATATATATATATTTATATATATTATATAATATATAATATATATATATATATATATAATATTATATATATATATTATATATAGCTCACTTAGCAGGGAGCATGCTCCCTGCTCAAGCAGGGAGCTCCCTGCAGCAGGGAGCAAGCAGGGAGCCTCCCTGCTCAAGCTCCCTGCAGCAGGGAGTCCCTGCTGCAGGGAGCAAGAAAAAAAAAAAAGAAAAAAAAAAAAAAGAAAGAAAAGAATAATATAACTTGTTCCACATTAAATATTAATAATTTTTTTTCACTCCCTTATTTGAAAAATAAATTTTAATGAAAAGTGATTAAAAATATTTTTTTTGTAATATATAACATAAAAACCGGTTACCGGTTAATAACCGGTTTACAAACCGTTTTATAACCGGTTTTTAAACCGGTTATTAGCAACCCAACCGGGGTCCCGGTTGCGTTGCGGTTGTAAAAAAATTAAATAACCGGTACCCGGTTACGGTTGCGGTTATTGCCCAATAACCGCAACCGCAACCGGTGAGCACCCCTAGGTAGCATATATGAGAAAAGTCAACATGTGTCACAAAGCATTGATTGGGAGAAAAACATAGCTTTAAATGAAATTTAAATATCAAACACATTGCCGTTAAAAGATGCATATTACTTTCCCCATTAGTGACCTTATGCATGGCAATACCAGAAGATTTATTACTACCTTTTGTCTTGAGGGAAAGTTCTATTTTTTTTTTAAAAAAAAGGACAACATTTCTGAAGCATCTTTGCTTGCAATGTATGTGTTGTGTTTATCAATGCCAAGCTATAAGTGCCAATGCCTAGGTGCGTGACCAAATAACTTTTATTGAGTCTTGAAAGCAGCTTCCCCAGAGATGTGCGTGCGTCTCTAGTCGTTCCTCGAGTTGCCCAATTGAATTGTGTTTCATGGTGCACATCTCCCCACTGGTAAACAACTATCAAAGATTTTCTTTTTCTCAAGTCACATGGCTTGCCAACACATCTAGTAGTCTTTTCGTTGTTTTGCGGTTAATGACACTAGTTCTAAGAGATTTTTAGACAAAGCTACGACTAGGACTAAAAAATTAAAGGTAGCGTAGAAACTTCCCATAAATGACACAAAGCAGCATCCCAAGAGAGAACGAAAAGACAGGTGTGAACTTATCTCATACTCTCGATGAAGATGGACTCCCTGTGCCATGACTACTTGGAATATAATTCCTTGGTAACAATTCTTTGGCTCAGCTGGGAGGCAGCCTCTCAGAATTTTGGAGCTGGCAGCTGTAACTCAGTCACCTGGTTCTAATAAAGCTTTATTTGAATTCTTTTATTTTCTATTATGTGGTCTTTTTTTTTTTATTTAATTTTAAACCGTGAAGACCAAGGCAATAGCACATAGACCAACAACTTCTTAAGCTTTGAGATTGTGGTCAAATAAAATCTGACATACTGTATTAAAAACTTTCAATTGCAGAAGCCATAATATAATTGGAAAGGCTTGTGCGTCGACTCAAGATCCTTCTTGGTGTCCTTCTACTGTTTGAAAATTATTTTTTAAATCAAAAGGGCCCACACATCTTCCTATCTGACGAACCATCCCAATGTCCCTCTTTCCGAAATTTTGAAAGCAATGGTTGGGTTAACCGTACCATAAAAAAAAAAAAAATAAATTTTGAACCACGCGGGTTCAAAAGGGAAATTTTTTTTTTAAAAAAAGGCTTATGCTCTACTACGCGGGTTCCTCTCTCCCGCATTTTTCCCCAACCGCATACCCCTCTCTCTCTCTCTCTCTCTCTCTCCTCTACTTAGCATATCTCTGCCGACCATTCCGTCCAAAGTTTGGTTATTTTGTAATATTTAGGTGTCCTTTAGCCAACATTTACTATTTGATTATAGAACAAAAAGTTAACACTTGAGGTCACATAAGTCATGATATGCCTTCCAACTTTCCACAACTTCCAAGTTTCAGATACATGGGTCAATGAAAATTTTTCCAAGTGAAAAGACACCTACATAGTCTATAAAGCTAGGCTCACATAAACTAAAATTTTATAAAAAAAATAACCCCCAGTTTCAGATAAATTTCAAGAAACCAAGTCAACTGATACCTGAGTAAAAACTAATGTCTAAGAAAATGGCTGAGACAGTATATTTGATCTAACGTTTCACCATAGGCAAACTCATCTTTTTGGCTTATTCCATATGCTGAAAGTACCTGTAGTTGAGTCTTAACCACGAATGTGAGAGCTGAAGTTGAACAATCCAAACACAAGAAATGATCAATAAGAAGATATATCTTCAAGTAGTTAGCATTAGCATTCGATTATCTAAAGTTTTATCTAAATGTTAGCTTACTTTTTCTATTTTAGCTAAAAGTTTTTTAAATTTACTCAACATCTAATTATCTATCTTTTCCTAACGATCATATTTTTCATGGATCACATAAAGAACATCTTATTCATAGCTTTCCTTAATATATACATTTTTTTGATAGCATTTGCTAATGTTTGTTTGAATTTCAGTTTCTATAGCTGACAATTACGGGAAGAGTGGATTGTTAGAAGCTGAAAAATGGTCATATGTTGTCACACTACAAAACAGGGGAGAACATAGGGTTCTCTAGCTCCCTGGTCGTGGGAGTAGTGTGTTACGAGAATATAATTTTATGCCGAGCAGATATTAATATTAGAATATATTAGAATATATGATATGGTAGAGTAATTTCCTAATGTTAGAATATATATTTTTGTAGGATACTTACCTTATAGGATAATTACCTTTTAGATGATTGATTGTAATTGATGGTAATCAAATCAAATAATTTGATTACCATACTTATTTTTATTTTCACATTTATTGGTTGTAATCTTTTCTATTTAAATGTGATAGAATAATGAGAAAGTAAGCAGAAAATTATTCCAAACCTTATGTTTGAAAAGGTTTTAGATTCCCTTTTACGAATCTAAAGGGTTTAGGTTCCCTCAAAAACCTAACAATCTATCTCATTACATGTTACGAAATTATTTTCGTAACAATTGGTATCAGAGCCAGGTTTTCCATAACCTGCAAAAGTTATGGAGGATTCCTGTCTGGATCGTATAGATCAAAAGTTAAGCTACATCATTGATCTCGTGCAAAAATTCACCGAAAAATTGGATGAGATGAATGCCAAACTCGAAGAGATGAATGCTAAATTGGATGGGGTCTTCTATGAGGAGCCACAAAAGGTGCAATTACTGTATCCCCTACCACCACAAACATCACACGACCCACTCCTCCAAGTTGCAGCCTTGCCACCACATCTTCTTCGTAATGTTGCACTACCGATAGAAAAGCTACTCAAAAAGCAGGTAGCAGAAAAAAAACCATGAAGAAGTGAATGGTTTTGTGTTGCCATGCATGGAAAAATCAAATGAATGTTTCAGCCAAAACTCACAAGCTAAGACATGTTTTTCACAAGCTTTCGGAACAGCTCACAACGAGTGTGAAAGGAGCAGGAGTGAAGGCGAAGATTCAACCAAGATGGAAACTAGAACTGCTTCTAGAGGAGAAAGAACGGCCACCTCGAAAGCGTTTGAAACGCTTAGACCTCGTACCCCTCGCTCATTCAAACATGTTCACTAACAGAGAGTTCAAGATGCGATTTCAAGAGCAAGATTATTTTCAGAACGAGATTTTTAGGACCTTGAGGACAAGGTCCAATTCAAGAGGAAATGAATGTTACGAGAATATAATTTTATGCCGAGCAGATATTAATATTAGAATATATTAGAATATATGATATGGTAGAGTAATTTCCTAATGTTAGAATATATATTTTTGTAGGATACTTACCTTATAGGATAATTACCTTTTAGATGATTGATTGTAATTGATGGTAATCAAATCAAATAATTTGATTACCATACTTATTTTTATTTCCACATTTATTGGTTGTAATCTTTTCTATTTAAGTGTGATAGAATAATGAGAAAGTAATCAGAAAATTATTCCAAACTTTGTGTTTGAAAAGGTTTTAGATTCCCTTTTACGAATCTAAAGGGTTTAGGTTCCCTCAAAAACCTACCAATCTATCCCATTACATGTTACGAAATTATTTTCGTAACATAGTGTAAAGGATTCTTATGTTTTATAGTTTTTGGCTTTCTTGTATTTATTTATATTAACATTTGTGGTTCTCCATACAAATTTTAGAGTATCATTATGATACGATTTCAAAGAGGATGGCTGTAAATATTACAAGTCCATTTTTTTACAGTTCAGATCTGTGCTAACTAGCTTGAGGAATATAATCACATTCTTAAAAATTGCATTAAGTATAGCATGCTTAAGGGCCAAATAGTCACACGTGGTTGAGAGGAAAACAAAAAAAAATTGAAATTCATACATGAAACTTCACGCGTGATTTTTGTTAGATTTATTTAATATAAATAAATAAAATAATTATTTTGGATATTTCAAATAATTATGAATTATATTTACTTTAAAGTTTTTGTTGGTTACAAAAGAGATTAAATATGTTATTTAAGGTTTTGTGGTTACAAAAGAATTAATATGATATTATAGTGTCCATTAAAATTGGTTTTAGTGGTTACATTTTGTGACCATTGGATCAAATGATTTTGGACCATTGGATGTGTCCAATGATCACTATAAAGATGACCATTTGGTAATATGCAAATACACACACAAGCATATAATCTATTTATTGTTTCTTACTACTTTTTTTTGTGCAAATTCTCCATAAGGGTGTTTTTTGTTATTCTAGAAAGTGTTATTCTAGAGTAGCATTTGAGCTTCATTGTATTTTGGGAACTATTTTGTCAAATCCCTTAGCACTAAGAAAGGGGACAAAAAATACGTTCTAAAGATATTGTCATTGTGATCAAGCCTTGAAGTCCTAATTATTTTATTGCTTATTTTATTGCCTTCATATTTCTCTATTTTTATTATATTTATCCAACAATTTTCATGTCGGTGCCGGGACTGCTCGGTGGAGGGCGGAGATCGGGAGAGGGAGTTACCACGACGGCTTGGTGATCGGCGGAAGGAGGAGTGAAATTTCTAAGGAGAGTGGAACAAGAGGAACGAGAGAGAGAGAGAAAGAGGGGTCTGATTTTGAAACTGAGGGGAATATGAGGGAGGGGCTCCCGCATATTCCTATAGAGTTTAACGGGTTAGCCGAGTCACCCAGTGGGTTGACTCGTCTGACTTGTTAACTAAACGGGTCATAAACGGGTCATAAACGGGTTGACCCGTTTTGACCCGAACCCGATAACCCTAAACCCAAACCCGCTATTTTTGTGTCGTGTTCATGTCGGATTCGCGGGTTGTATCAAAAATTGCCACACCTATCTCCTTCCAAAGTGAAGATTGGAAGAGACAAAGAAACAGCCAGTGAAGCTGTAAGGGCTTCTCCAAAAGTCGGATCACAAGTTGGATTGAATTGAGAGATAGCTCTAATAATCTTGCCAGTAGAGTCACAACAGACAGTTGCTTGAACAGAGAAAGAGTCTCTAATAGCTGTATCAAAGTTGACTTTAAACGATCTAGGCTTTGGAGGCTGCCATTTTTTCAGAACTGGAGCAGTGAGAGACTGCTAAACTGCATAATGTTCTAATGTAATTTTTTTGATAGAGCCTGCCACCCCCAAAATATCCGGGATAATATCTTCATGAGCAGCTTTATTTCTATGGAACCAAAGTAAATCACAAAGAACAACTGCATAAATTTGGAACAAATGTGAATCCTTTAATGGAATACTGAAATTAAGAGCAGGGTTGAGAATGCCTTTAATTCAGTTATGCAAACTTAGATGAGACCAGGAAGAGGAATCCAAAGGCCAAAAAGAAAATCTCCAAGCAATCCTAGCAAAAAAACAACTAAAGAATAAATGAGAAAGTGAATCAACAGTTAGATTATAAAGAGGACAGGCCATAACATCAGTAGAAATAGGAAAAATTGCATGAAGTCTAGCATTGGATGTGATAATATCCCAAGCAATTTTCCATAAAAAAAGTTTAAGCCTATCATTTAACCGAAGTTTCCATAATGACTTCCCTGGAAAAGAGTCTAGAGAAGAGTGTAGAGAACTAAGATTGAAATTATTGATAAGCTTATAGCCCAAGTGAGTAGAGAAAAGACCATTTGTAGATGGAGTCCACAAAAAATTTGGCAGAACCGTCTTCTTTGACGGATTTAGGTCACGTGCGCGGCACTTTGGGGGGTTTTGGAGGTGAAAATGACTAAAATGCCCCTGATCAAATATTAATAAAAAAAAATAAAAAAAAAAAAAAAAAAAAACGGTGAACGTTGGCATTTGGGGTGGCTGGCCACCCCATTTGGGCCCTGGGGGTGGCCGAACACCCCCATGGGCCATGGGGAGGCTCGCCACCCCATTTCGGCCAGATGGGGGTGGTTCGGCCACCCCCGAACCCCACCGTGGCCAAATCGGGGTGGCCCGAGCCACCCCAAACCCATTGGGGTTGGTTTCGGCCACCCCCTTTTGGTCCTTGGGGGTGGCCGAACCCACCCCATGGGCCATCATTCCGGCCAGATGGGGGTGGTTCGGCCCCCCGAACCACCCCCGTGGCCAAATCGCGGGTGGCCCGAGCCACCCAAACCCATTGGGGGTGGTTTCGGCCACCCCCCAAGGGGCCGGAATGGTGGTGGCGAGCCACCCCAAATGACCGATGGGGTGGCTACGGCCACCCCAAATTTTCCTTTTTTTTTCTTTTTTTTTTTTATTCCTAATTTATTTTTTTTAAAAAATATATATATTGGGAAAAGACTAAAATGCCCTTAATTCCGTCAGTGAAAGACGGTTCTGACTGACGGAAAGGCAGAATTGAAAAATTTATAAAGTTAGTTGGGGTGGATTGCAAATTTTTAAACAATGGGAGACCAAATTGAAAAAGAGCTACAACATCGGGGGGGTAAAATGCATTTTCCCCAAGAAAATTTGATTTAAGAATCTCTCTATGACTCGGGTAATCAAAAAGATTAAGGAGGAAAGGCAAGTTCCAAGAAAGATCATTGTTAAGAAGTTGCCTAACAGTAAGTAAAGGATAAGCAAGATTACTATCATTAATATGAGAGGGAATTAATAAAGGAAGCTAATGAAGGAATCCATGGGGAATTCCAAACAAACAAAGTGGAATTACTAGAGATTCTATTACATGCTCCTAAAGAAATGAGATCCATAGATTTTAGAATGCCTTTCCAAATCCATGAATCAGAAGATTTGGAAGGGGAAGAAAGAAAAGATTCAGAAGAGAGATACTTACCTCGCAATTGGGAAACCCAAAAACAGTATGAATTATTGAGCATCTTCCAACCTAATTTTGCAATAAGAGCCATGTTGACATCCTTCATTCTTCGAAGCCCCAGCCCTCCTAATGCTTTGGGGATGCAAAGAGAGTCCCAAGATTTTAATAAGAGATTCCGAGATTTTTGGGGAGGAAAACCCTGCCAGAAATCTTTAAACATTTTATCAAGTTTGTTGGTAAAACTTGAAGGCATAAGAAAGGAGCTCATGGCATATGATGGCAGAAAAGCAGCAATTGTCTTAATGAGAACCAGACGGCCAGCTTGAGATAATGTTTTTACCCTCCACCCTTCAATTCTTTTTTGAACCTTATCAAGAATACCTTGGAAATCTTCTCTTTTAGAGCTACCATGAAAAAGAGGAAGACCAAAGTGAATTGAAGTTGAATTTTGAGAAAAAGGCAGGAGGTTGCCGATAGATGTAATTGCTGAAGCCTTTGTATTTCGACTGGAGTGCATGAAAGATTTATTGATATTGATGGATTGATCAGACCATTTACAATATTTGTCCATACTCTTTGCTTTTTAAATAACCTCTGTAGAAGAAAGTTGTTAAAGCAACATATATCTATATATTTTGAGCTTCAATGAGAGTAGATAGTAGGCTGCAATAATGAAGTGGCCAAGAAATAAATATTAATCTTATTATCTTAATTAATGACATGCTTTGTCATAAATGTTTTCATGATTCCTGAAATACTATTCCCAAAAATTGCTAGATGGTTGAAATATATATAACTCTAATTAAGCTCTAGCATATGAGAAGAAAATACAAATCATCTGAAAGCAGTCACTCTTCTGCTTTGATGAGTGTAGCTTAGGATGACAAATTCTCCATTTTAATGTATTTTTTATTGGTAAAAGTGCCTTTCACTGGACAAAGCAATAAGGGATTTTAATGTCATGAGTTAACAAACTAGAATAAAAAGTAGAACGCCAACTTATTTTTTTATTTTTTTATTTTTTTTTTGATGAATGATTAAACTTTCATTACCAAAACTGAAACTCTATATAAAGCAAAACTTTAGCAAAATACTAAAGTTTCAAAACCCCTATACATCCAAATCTATACTCCTATATTCAGTATGAAACTCTCTACAAAACTAAAACAAAATCCCATCAATACCCCAGGCATTACAAAGAATAACATTCCCGCATGTCTTCCTAAATTTGCCTTTGGACATAAACTGAAGTTTAACTTCCCATTTAATCTGCTTTAGGAGTTGCTCTTCAGACCAAGGATTATTCCCATGTCTTAAAGCATTTCTTGTTCTCCAAATATTATAAATGGAATAACCAAACACTAACCTGTTGATATAAGCTTTCATAGTCTTACCCCTCCACTCCTTCAGTCCCAAAGAGATCCTGCCCTCATAAATAAACTCCATATATGGCGCATCATGGCTGCACGGTTCCATTCCTCAAGTTTTTTAATGCCCAAGCCTCCCTCTTTTTTAGGCAAACATAGCATATTCCAGGAAACTTTAGCTCTAGCAATACCTTCATCTTTACCATTCCAAAGAAATCAATTGAACTTCTGTTCAATAGCTCGAATAACCTTTTTAGGTAAGATAAAAATGCTACTATAGTAAACTTGAACACTATACAACACAGAACCAAGAAGCTGCAGCCTACCAACAAAAGATAAATTCTTAGACAACCAAGAGTTTATCCTAGCAGTAATTTTGTCCAAAAGAGCTTCACAATCAGCTGCATGCAACCGAGAAGAAATTAAAGGAACACCAAGATAACGAACAAGGAGTTTACCTTCACACATCTTCAGGGTGTTGACAATTTGAGTTTTTACCGAAAGAGACACCTCAGTACAGAAAAAGGTACTCTTCTCAGGATTAGCCTTCAAGCCAGAAAGAGACTCAAATTCATTAAGCACTTTTTGAATAGCAACAACGCCAACTTATTTGGCAAAGGCGATCACTGATACAATATTTGAGAATGCAAATCTGCTATGCCTATAGACGATTTGGCATTCAAGAGGTACTCGGAACCAAGGTGGTAGATTATTTGTCAGCAAAAGAGGGAACTCCTGAACTGTCTCAGTGTCTCCTATAGTCAAGGAAGACCTGCACAAGAAGCTTAACAAAACATGAGCTCCAATTTGGGTGTCGTGTGTGGATCACAATGAGTTGCTTTCTCAAATTTTTTGAGACTTCTTATGAGGATCATAGTTAGCAGTATTATGAACAAGATTGACACCAAAGGCGAGGATAATGCTAACACCAACGGCCAAGACTTCTCTATGCATTTAATGACTTTCTTGTCCTTTTATTGTTTCTGCAAAAAGGTTGATGAAGCACTTGCGTACATAATAAGATGCATTCTTATTGTATATTCAATATAATTGTAAAGCACAATAAATATAATGTCAAGAAGGCATATATCTGGCGATGAGAATGAGACTCAGGCATATATCTGGCGATGAGAATGAGACTCAGAGAATAAAGCCTCAACAGCTCAGCCTCTGCTGCTCTGCTTTAGAAAACTTAGGCTATATTACCAAAATCAAGATGATCATTTACTTTTATTAAATGCAAAGAAAAGCATAAAATAGTTGAACTATTTGTTCAATGAGCCATGCATTATATGACTTTTTTTGTATAACCTTTAATATACAGTTCTAGGTAAACCTCATGTCACCTTCTCTAGTGCCTAAAAAAGGCACACATGCCTTTTCATATATATTTTATTATATATACATGAGAAGAAATAATAACGAAAGAAAAGAAAAGACATCATGTTACAATGGTCATGCTTTGGTAAGTGTACAAATGATAAACCCATCATTTGTCTGTCACCAAGAAGGTTAGATGAAAGATAGATTGAACCCATTTAATGCCATGGCCCTGTATTCCTATTCCTATTATATAGACATTTAGGATTTTTTGCAGCCTTGTAAAAATGCACGGAAGTTAAGGGATAGAAGTTAGAAAGTAGTTGCTCCTGTTCAACTTTTTGGTCTTTCTCATGTTAAACCATCGATCAAAGAGGTAAAGATGCTTTATTAAATATTAAGAATCATATCTCTGACAACGTCAATTCTTGAAGTAGGGAGTGCCTTGAAATGACAAAAGGTTATTTGCTCAATAGCATTGGGCTTTCTCAAAATTTTATTTTTGAGATTATAAAAACAACAGATTTGACTAACCTGTCATAGCTCCAATAAAAGAGTTTGAACTTATCTAGTGTTTCTCGTGGAGGCGAGCACTGATTTAATGCTAGTTGACCCCAAGTCTGTTAGTTGAACGCGATATGCGAAGCATGAGTGTAGATTTTTGTGTATCCCGTATATTCGAAGATGAAGAACGTCGATTCGGTGTGAATGGATGCGGATCCATTTTGGTTAAATGTCGATTTGTCACAGCAGAATTTACATACGTGCAAATCCACCAAGGCATCACCAATTTTGTGTGATCGAACGCAGCTTAGAGATATAAATCTGTGTGAATCTGTCACCCGATTGTAGATCCGTGCAAATGTGCTATACATGAGCATATATCTACTATGCAGGCCGGTTCGATATATTTTGGGGCTTAAGGTGAGAAGTTTAAATGATGTTTTTTTTAAAAAAAATTTAATATTAATTAATATTAAATATTTATTTAAAAATCATTCTTCTTACTTTTTAGCATGCAAAATTATTTATTCAAATTTTATATTCAAGTTTTTTTAGCATTTCCTTTTCAATTGATAATATAGCTAAGAGTGATGATACAAGTCACCCTCTATGTCTACCTTATATCTATTAAAAGTGATATGATTTTTAAAATCATCATTAAATCAAAAGGCAATAATGATCAATCATAAATTCAATGGTGATTTTAAAAGTTACATCACTTTTGATTTATACAAGGTAGACATGAAGAGTGACATATATAATTACTCTATAGCTAATCTATTTAATCTTTCTTGTGACATTGTTGATCTTAAGTATGATTTTATCAATTTTAATTTTGAAAATTTTTTTTATGCAGAAGCAACTGTTACAGGTATTGTCAATACAATTATATAAGTGATACATGCATTAGAAAAAGAATCAAATATTTTTATATAATTTAATGTGTAAATTGAAGCACTTTCTTCTATTTGTAAAATTTCTTCTAAACCATCGAGTCTTTTTGGTAACTAACCTTTTTTTACCACTGATTAGATATGAAATGATTTTCAGGACTTGAACAATGAGCTGTTGAAAATTAATGAAATTTGAGAATAAGAGAATAATTCGATTTTGAATAAGAGTTTAATAAAGAAATAGAGAGAAAAAAAATGGAAACTTATAAACAAAGAAGTTCGTAATTGAATAAAATATTTAGAAACTTTTCATATTCTTAACATTTCATTTTTGTTTCTTTCCATTTTATTGTGAACATTAGATTCCAATCATTTGACTCCAATAATAAATCCTATATTTTTTAACGTTGCGCGTGAAAAGAAGCTATTATTTAATATTATAAATTTTATCATAATTTGGAGCCTTAATTGGAGAATATTGACTATAATTACTTATTTACCATAATTATTAATTAATTACGTGTTGAAAAAAGTTGCAATTAATTTAATTACTTATTTACATTTTATCATAAATTGGGGCTTTAATTAGAGAATATTGACTATAATTAGGGCTTTAATTTTTTTTTTTTGTGGAATAAATCTTCATTAATATTTATTAATTGTGGGCCTTAATTAGAGAATATTTTCTATAATTAGGCCTTAAATATTTTTTTTATAGAATAATTCTTAATGAATATTTATTAATTGGGGCCTTAATTAGATAATATTCACATGATTAGGGCTTAATTTTTATTATTTATTTATTTATTTATTTTATGGAAAAAATATTCATTATTTATTTATTTATTTTTTGCCTTATTAAGTTAGGGGCCTTAGGCGGCCGCCTAATCCGCCTAAGGTTTGAGCTGCCCCTGCTACCATGGGTGATCAAAAAGTTCGGAAAGGTATACCCATCAGCCAATCTTAGCCGTAATTTTTGAGATGTGTCGTTCCCACAGACGGTGCCAAACTGTTAGAACAGTTTTACAACTTGACCGGTAATGGCAACCTGCAAAAAAGATAAAGCGTCACCGTTGGTCCGTCTGTCCTTAGACCGAGGACACTCTGATGTCTAAGTTAGCATGAATCTTTGGAGTGAGAATAGAGTATTGAGCTATGGCTTCAATTCTTGAACTGTTAGAACAGTTTTACGACCTAACCGGTGATGGGCAACCTGCAAAAGAGATAAAGCGTCACCATTGGTCCGTCGGTCTTTGGACCAAGAACACTCCGATGCCTAAGTTAACATAAATATTTAGAGTGAGAATAGAGTAATGAGCTATGGTTTTTTGAGAGATCCATTATCCACCTGATGTACTATCTCCTCTTTTATGGGGTTTAGCATAAATATTTACAGTGAGAATAGAGAATGAGCTATGGTTTTTTGAGAGATCCATTGTCCCTTTACTTGATGTACTATCTCCTCTTTTATGGGATTTTTTTTATAGCTAGATTATAGGTCCACTCTGTGTAGTGGTTGGGAATTTGATTCTAATATCATATTGCAGTCCCTTATTTCATGGTATATGTATCACTCTCTTAGAGGAATTCTCATGATTATAGTGCTACTTACTCAGCAGTCTATATTTAACTAGCACATCTTGAGTGGGACCCAATATGAGATTTTATCCCCAACATAAATGTTCAACCATGCGCATGATGTGACCAAGATCAGTAAAATTTAATCAAAACCCTAGCCAATTAATTCCTCAAAATTTTATTCGACATTATCTCGTTTATTATCTATTTGTATTATGGGATTGTTATTTAAATCAAAACCCCAATCTCTGATTATGTTGCTGTTTAGAAATTCCAATAAAACCTGAGTAACATAACCTCTAGGCCTTGTTTGGTTTGCGGAATGACTATTTCATTAGGAAAGGGAATAGCTATTCCTTGAAATAGAAGAAAGTGGAATGAAATAATTATTCCTATTCTTTAGTTTGGTTATAACGATGAAATAGATTACTGAATAAATATTCTTTTATTTGGTATAGTGGAATACGCTGGTGAATGAAATCATATTATAATCAAATTTCTTAAAACATTCTTATAATACAAAAATAATTTAAGGACGTTTTTTTCTTTATTTTTTAAACAAAAACGGTTATACTATAACTTTTTTTTTTTTAACTGTCAAGTTTTTAAAAAAAGTTAGTAGTATTTTTTTTTTTTTTTTTTTTTTAAAAAAAAAACTGTCGGAGAAAAAATCACATCAACAAAATTATCATATTCACCAATCAATTTTTTTTTTTAAAAACACATCACCAAATGGTCTCATAATACTCAAAAAAAAAAAAAAAATTGATGTTGGAGTGTGAAGGGCTTTTAAGAGAAGATGCTGCAATAATTCTATTCCTGTAGGAAAAGAATAAATATTCCTCTCATTTTTAAAGGAATACTTATTCCTCTTCGTAAGGGAATAACTATTCTTATGAATAAGCTCTTACCAAATAAAGGAATAACTATTCCATAGGAATAATCATTCCATTCTAAGACCAATTTCGCAAACCAAACGGGACCCTAATGTTCTAGAAAATTCAAATCATTACCTATGTAAATGGAAAAGAATGGGCATAACCATTACTTCACTGAGCTTTTGTACATTATTTTGTTTTCTTGTATTTCCCCGGGTGTTTTCCACTTTCTCAGACTATTAATACTTTTTTTTTTCCTAATCAATACATTATTAATACTCTCAAAATCTCTTTCTAGGTATTTAAGAGATATGTGAAAAGTTTTAGGGGTAAATCATTTAATCATTTAACGGAAAATCAAACATACCTCTTAATTTTAAAAAGTATCATAGATGATATTTTTGATATTTGATAAACGCAATTGATCATGTCGTCCATGCATGTTTCCTCCAATAATTTAATCGCATGCCATATCAAATTAATTAGTGATTGTCTCGTGTCTCATATACCATATCAATACTATTTTTTAAAAAAATAAAAAAAATAGCCTCCGGACCATTTGAGGGTAGTACAATACCATGGGATTTTTTTATTTTTATTTTTTTCTAATTGATATAATACCATGGGTTGGCTCGGGCTGAAACACGTTTGTAATGCTTGGAAAAACAGAAGAAAAAAAAATGAAAAATGAAAGAAAAATAATAATTACCTCTTGACCTGAACATGAGGAAAGGGGAATGAATGCAAATTCAAACTCTTTTTATTTCTAAGCAACATAAAATATTTCCAGTCAAATGAATGTACTACGTACCATCTCTGCTCAAAGGCAGTAAATTAAAATTTATTTCAAAACCATGCATGTCATGAACATTATTTAGACGGGAAGAAATAAAAGATGTTACATTTGTACACATATATAAAGCTCCATGTAGTACTACTGGTTGACAAATGCATACGGAACTAAGCATATATAAGTTGTACGTTAGCATACGTAATGTGGGATGAGAACTTAAAAAGATAGATAGATTAATAAGATTTTTGAGAAATTTTAGACTTTCTATAAGGAACAATTAGAGGTGTTCTCAACTCTTATAAACACAAGATCTGAATTTTTTTTTTACTGATATCTTTAATTGACGAATAGTACAGTATTTAAAGACACGTTATAATAAAGAAGAGTATTCACGTGAAGTGACACTACTCATAAACAAGATAAAAGAGATAAACCTAATCTTACCCAAATAACAAAAGAAATAAACATAAAACTAGTATTCTAACACAACATAATAACTCGAATTGCAAGTAACATAAGCAGTGCAGCTCTATTTCTCACTTTCTATTACTGTGTGTAGAGCTCAGATTTAGACAGCCTTGGTGTTGGAATCGCAAGCGTTGGCTGTATTTTCTTAGTAACAATACCAAATTTGTCAGAAAAATCCAGCTCTGTGCCCTCTGGCAACTTCCACTCATATGAATGCAAAAACGAAGCTACCACGTACATTAGAGACCTTTCTGCTAGTGGAAGCCCCGCGCATATTCTTCTCCCGGACCCAAAGGGAATATAATTAAAATTGTTTCCTGAATAATCCAAGGGATTTTTGGTAGAATCACTAATTAGGAACCTTTCTGGTTGAAATTCCAAGGGATTTTTCCAAATATTTGGGTCCCTATGTATAGCCCAAACATTTAAGTAAACGCTACTGCCTTTGGGTACGATGTAGCCTCCAATAGTCCTGGATTCGCTTGGACGACGGGGTACAAGCAGAGGAAGTGGAGGGTGCAAACGGAAGGTCTCTTTGATGACGGCATCTAGATAGGGTAATTGGGTCAAATGGGAGTCTTCCACTAAGGTATCCAACCCCACAATTTGTGTTAATTCTTCATTTACTTTTCTCATTGCCTCTTGATGTTGCAGCAGCTCCGCCATCGCCCATTCGACTATGGTTGTTGTGGTGTCTGATCCACCCACCACTATGTCCTATTAAACAATTAATATCAGTAATTAATTAAGGTTCTGATCAATTGAACACACAACCTGTAACAAACATTGAATATACATAAAAGTTGAGAAAACTTCATATAGCCTTTTAAAATTTTCAGCCATTTTGATATATGATTTCCTAATCTTTAAAAACTCTTACTTTAGTACTCTAAATTTTTAATGTACGTTTATCACTTACCTCTTATCCGTTAAATTCTGTCAAAATTTCCAAATTAAATACCCCGATATATATATATATATATAAATTTTCAAATTTTCAGTTGTTGGTATTTTTACAAATTTCATTAAATCCTAACTAATGCCTAAATCCTTGCAATTTTTTTTTTTCATATATTTTTTTTTTCTACCGACACATTACTTAGCGTAGATCTACTTGTTGCTAATAGATCTATAAGAGTATTGTTCCGATAAATAACTCTTCTATAAAGTTCATTAATATTCGAGCTCATTAGTTTACCTCCATCTATCTGAATGATCGGTCTCAACTCGGGAGGAAGAACCGGTAATAGACATAAAACCATCCATTCTGGTTCTATATTTGTTCGAATAAAATACTTAGCTAATTCCATGCGTCTAACCAAAAAATCCTTTCTTCTTCCAACTTTTCGATCTTCCCATTCATTACTCGGGGGCCCTTCGTCCCCTAATTCTTTCCATTCTGCCAACGAATAATCTTCTAAAAAATTGGATATTTTGAGAATTTTGACAGTCTTCCGTTAAGATTTAGGATTTCAGGAAAAATCCTAACGAAGGGAAGTAAGTGATAAACACTAGAAGTTTAGGGTACCAAAGTAAGAGTTTTTAAATATTGGGGGTATGTCAAAAGGATTGAAAGTTCAGGGGGGCTAATTGAAGTTTCTCTTAAAAGTTTTTATGTTCTGAGAGATGTTACAACTTAATTAGAATAAAACTTTACTTACTACTCTTAATCTTTTATTACTTTTGCAATCATACCTGTAAACTTTAAAAAAGTGTTAATTTAGGGTTACCACTTTTAGAAGTTTGCAATGCCAATCATCCTGTTCAAATTCATCGTTAAATCCCCAAATATTTTTCGTCTTTTTTTGTTCTTGTTTTTTAATTTTTAATTATTAAATTAATGTATTTTTGAAATTTTTTAAACATCTTAGGGGTATTTTGAGAATTTCACTCATCAATTTGGACGGGAGGAAACATTGCAAACTTCTGAAATATGGTAATCCTAAATTGACACTTTTTAAAGTTTAAGAATATAATTACAAAAGTGATAAAAAATTAAAGGTGATAAATAAAATTTTTCCAATTAATTAATAGCTAAAACGATGGATCATATTCTGTGCGTTATTGTTTCATATCATCGATCAGGGACACCAAGGCCATAACAACAACAACAACGATACTAATAATAAATTGGACATACCGTAAGCAAGGCCTTGAGTTGGTTCATGCTTATTGATGTTGCAGCATCAGCTTGATCCCTTATCTCCAACAGAATTTGCAAAAAGTCCTTCCTTTCTTCAATCCTTATTCCTTTTCCCTCCGCCATATTCATCCGTTTTTCAATGGCAGAATCAAGAATGCGTTCAATGCCCTGGGAAATCCTCTTCGCTTGCCTCTCAATCCCTTGTAAATCAAACCTCGCAAGCGCTGGAAAAAAGTCAGAAACATTTGGTTTTCCAAGCAGCACCATTTGTTCCGCCAGCATGGCCTTAAACTGAGCCCCAACATTAGCCCCTTGATACTGATCTTCCCCCCACAACATGCTCATGGTCGCGTTTAACACAGTCAAAAATGCCAACTTCCCAAGATCGACGGTGGTCCCAATCTTGCCGTACACGTGTCCAATAGACTTGTTAACCTCTTCCCTGCGTAGAGCGTAAGAACTATCAAGATTTGCATTGCTTAGCATCTCTCGTACAAATATCTTGCGTAACTTCCTCCAATCATGGCAATATGGTGCAAATGCAATATCGGCTCCGCCATACGTGGCAGCCAGAGCAGCTATGGGAGGGTCACGGTTAGCAAATATTGTGTCTTGGTCACGAACCACTTGTTTCACCAGCGATGGTGAACTGACGACTACACACAATTTTCTCCCAAGCCAAAGCTTGTAGATAGGGCCATAGGCCCTTGCCAGCTCCTCGAACTTCGTATGAAGCTCTGTGCCTAGAAATGGAAGGTATCCGACAAGTGGCAAGCCACGTGGACCTGGTGGCAGTGGAGGTAACCGTACAACCTTTCTTGATTTCTTGACTGCAAATACGAACCAGAAAACCGCAAATATAGAGACTAAAGCAGTGAGAGTTGCTCTAGAATCCCACCACGACCACATGGCAGAAACAGTATGCAACATTTTGGTTACGAGAGAGAAACCCTAGCTAATAGGGAAAGGATATGAGTGGCTACACTAGTGATAAGATTTACATATATAATGGACTTTCTTTTTTTTTTTTGTTGAGTCAATAAAGATAATGAACTTTGTAGTACAAATTTAAAGAAGCATCCCTGTCAATTTAAGGAAAAAAAACGTATGGAAGAGGTTTCTATATCATACCCATGTTTTTATATCATATTTTTTATTGAGTGATAACGTTTTTTATTTTATTACTAGATGATCTTTCAGTCTTTGTATATCTATTAGGTCTTTTTTGTGCTTGCAGTACGGGAGCCAGTTATGCCATTGATTTATGATTCAAGGAGTTTTCATAATGTAGTACTTCATGTTATAAAATTTTGTATATGTAAAGTCCTCAATCATATAAAAGTTTTTCACATCCAAGAATTCTCACTAAAAAACATCATCTTAAAAAGATAAAGTTAAACTTTTTAAATAAGAGATTATATTGAATTTTAATCTTTTTGTATTTATCAGTAGCTATAAGGTGTACACATATTGAGTGCAACATGAAGTTCACTTCCATATTTAAAGCAGTATACAAGAAGAGGAAAAATTAAAATAAAGATATAAACATATGAATGGAATATGACCATCTAGCCTTATCATTTCTTACAAACATAACAAGAATTTTAAAAAAGTCCCAAATATGTTAATTATATAAAGTAAGGGTATACAAGCGGTTACGGTTAACGGCTATTCCCTATAACCGTAACCGCAACTGCTTTAAGCGGTTTTCCTATTTTAACAACCGCAATCGCTTCACCTTAGGCAGTTAGCGATTATTTGAGGCACAAACCGTACGGTTATAACTGCTTTTTATAAATGGGCTATTTGAGCCTATATTAGTGCTGTAGGCCTTTATTAGACCTCTTTTTAGAGCTTGTTTTAGATTGTTTTGGACAATTTTTTAGTATTTTTGGCATCTTTATAGGACCAAAAGAAGAAGCCCATTCCATGAGACTTAAAAGTAAAAAAAAAAAATTAAAATCAATCTACTTTCTCTAAATAAAAAATATATATATATATTTTTTTTAAAAAAAAACAAAAACAAAAACAAACTTGATAACTAACTAACAACAAACAAAATTATATATTCAAAACGTTCAAAGAGAAATAAAATCATATAATGTCATTTTGGTTATATATATTATTATTTATATATATAAAAAATATAAAAATTTAATATATATAAGGATAGGCGCTTAGCGGTTTTTTATAACTGTCTACAAAAGCGGTTGTACGGTTATGTGGTTTAAGCGGTTAGCAGTTATGAAATGGTTATAACTGCCCTGTTTGTACAGCCCTAATATGAAGGAGAGAAAACTGAAAATTTGAGATTCACGTGTGAAGAAACTAAAAGAATAAAAGATATAAATTATCATTCATTATACTGATGAGAATAACAGAAAATTAGACGATATTTTTGTAGGTTTTTTTTTTTGCTATGTTCATGTCCTTGTAATGATTGGAAAATTTAAATGAATTAAATTGTCCTAAAGTGCAAATGTACTTCATGTGCAAATAACAAGCATCATAGGACCAAAATCAAAATCCTAATTTTATAACTATATAAGAACAGTAACAACAACCCGCACAAGCAACAAATGTTATCATTTTTTTTAAAAAAAAAAAAAAAAATTTATGACAAAAAATCTCTTTAAAGCAAGGCTATTTTATGTGTTCATCTCTGTTAGATAAACTCCAAACTCGTGTATCAAGAATCATAGTAACTTGGAAACATTTAAAATGCCGACCTAATTAATACAAGGTGGCTGGTGCAAGAAAAGTTGTGCTCAACTGTTACGACGACTCACCAGTAGTTAAAGCCACTCAAGCCATTAACATGACAATTAGAGTAATGTAGACATATAATTACAATTCTTGTACAACTTGTTAATATATGTCAACATGTGAGTGGACTTACGTCGGTCACTATAAAAAGATTTAAAAGCATTCATAATAAGCTCTTCAAATATATATATCATTATTCTAAATTTTTAACAAAACACACAAAAAACCCAATTTAACCAACTCTCCATTCAAAGTTAAATTTAACATTTGTTAGATTTGCTCTTTAAATTTAAAGAGCTAAAATTCAAATATTCAAATATTGAACTCTCCATTCAGCCACAAATTTGTTTCCTCCTACTTTTTCAGCTTCAACATGTATGGCTTTAATTTGCTGATGATAAAGAAAAACAAACAAGATCTGTTACCTTTGCTTACTAGAGAGAAATAATAGGAAAAAGGATATTAGTGGTTGCACATAATGCATGATAAGATTTATGAGGAAGATAATGGACTTTTTTTTTCTTTTTTATTTTTTTTTTTTGAGTGAATAGAGATAATGAAAAGAAAACGTATGGAAGAGGAAGAGGCAACCCGCTTGGAGTCCATATCATATGGTGGTCCACATGCAGACCGGGTCAGCATTGTCCCATTTTTTCTACAATGAGAAAATCGAGAAGTTAAGCAGTTTGCAACCATATATATTTATACAGTTGTGGGACACATAAACTTAATGGTAAATTTGTAAGAGTTAGACAAAGAAAGACTATGGGGTTAAAAAAGAATAATTTCTCTTTCAGAATTTAGTGTTACTTTCTCAGTATATTTTAAGGGCTTTTAGTGCACAATTTTTGTAAGAATTAGATGTAGTATTTCAAGAGAAAAGATAACATTTTTCTTCATGTGCTAAGAGAGAAAATTTAGGTTTTTGTACCTTCAACTGCTCATCTCTTAGAGTTTTTATTATAAATCACAACCGTTCATCAACAATAATTGAAGCCCATCGAAGTTCTGGTAAAGGAGATAAAATAAAACAATTTTTCAAAAGTTTTGAGAGAACTAAATTTGTGATAGCGGGTAAGTGGGTTTATCTACTACAAGTGTGTATCGATCGCAAAGGTTTTTTTAAATATGAATATTTTGTAATTTATCATTCTTATATAGTGGATTGATCGATTTCATGGATTTCACTGCCCCGAATTAGTTTTACTTTTGAACAGCTATTCAAAAGATTTATACTTCGTCACTAAATTAATTGTGTTGATTAATTTATTGTTTTCATAATTTTTAGTTGTTAAGGATATAAATCCTTGAAGATTAGATCAAGGGATTTAATTAATCTGATTATCGTAAATTAAGGGATTTAGTTACCTTAATTTACGAGATGTTTGTATTTAAAATTATTCAAATCTTTGTAAAGCTCTATAATTAGAGTATTGTACTTAAGTTACAGAATCAAGGAAATATATAGTTTATTAGGCTTTTACCGTGTAGATTTAAGTTATTGACCAAATCATTTATTTGATTAATCATGTAATTCTATATGGTATCAGAGCCTCGTTGGCTAACACCAGTTTGTTCCAATGGCCCGCCATCACAGTATTGCCTTTAGTTTCTTAAAAAAAAAAAAAAATCCCCCTTATGTCGATTTGTTTTGTCAATTTTCTTCTTGGACTCTTACACACCTATGCTTTCTCTGACTTGCTATTTCTCCTTGTTTTGTCAAACTTGTGTAAGTTTGTTTGATAAGATTAGAGTCCACGGCATATGGTTCATGCAAAACTGAAAGAATCGGTGAAAAAAAAAAGAAAAAAAAAAATTCAATTTCGTATGTGAACTAGATTGGCTTTTGGCATTCTTCTTGGTTGGAGTTTCTTTTTGAACCCGAGTAGTGGTCAAAAACTTCACTGTGTCCAATGCTAGAACCCACAGCTGACTCATGCCACCGAAGCCCTGACGCCAGACCCATACGGCTCTCTGACGAATCAACCATTGATTTTGTTTCCTTCGGCGCTGCCACCAGCCATCCACGGTATAGTGGCTTTATAGCCATCTCTGGCACATCACCAATCTCTTCCGCACCTAGCTGGACCTGTATCCTTCACACTGAGCCGCACGGATCTTTGCTTCACCACCAGTACCCCTAGCTGCAGCCATGCTTTTGCTGAGAGTCCCTGGTCCTTTTTTTCTTTTACCCTAGGTTTCCTGTACGATTGTTGTGATTTTTTTGTCTCAAGTTGAGAGAAAAAGAAAGAGAGAAGAAGGAAAAAAAAAAAAGAATTGCCCAAAGAGGCATAAGTTTGGCCCATGTGGCCTATTTAAATCTCATAATTGGCTCATTTTCAACCATAATAACCGATGCTGGCCAAAAAGTCACCGATGTTCAAACCCCAATCATAATAACAGATGCTGGCCAAAAAGTTGTCAATGTCAAGTTCTGGCCATAGTAGCCAATGCCGGCCATAGTCACCGAAGTTCAAGTTTCGATCAACCATTTGATATCTAAGATCAACAATCGCTAACGGACCGTTCATCTTGCAGAGGTGTGGTAAGGATATAAATCTTTGAAAATTAGATTGCCCAAAATCAAGGAATTTAGTTGATTTGATTATCATAAATTAAGGGATTTAGTTACCTTAATTTAGGAGATCGTTTGTATTTGAAATTATTCAAATTTTTGTAAAGCTCTATAAATAGTGCATTGTACTCAAGTTAAATAATCAATGAAATATGTAGCCTATTAAGCTAGCTTTCACCATGTAAATATAGGTTATTGACCGAACCATCTATTTGATTAATCATGTGATTCTATATTAGTAATGGTTTGTGATATGATTAATTTTTAAATTTCACTTTATATTTGTCAACACCCTTCTAGGTGTTGTTGGAGTCTTGGATTATTATTTTTTCAATATTCATCATGGCCCATTCATTATGTTTGATATTGAGCTTTTCAAACGTGAACAATGGGAAACTGATATGGAAATTGTTGGTGCATATATGAGCACTTAAATTTTGGGAATACACCAACGTGTAAATGAAAGAGTTTAAATGTTGAAGGAGGAGAGAAAAAGCAGAGTAATCAAAGGTAATATTTATTTAGTAAACGTACAACCCCTAGATATTTAATAGATCGAGCAGCAATTTTAACCACTTTTTTTTTTTTTCGTTTTTCTCGTGAGCAGAGAGTGCGAACTTAATTGACATAGATTTTGGCATGAAAAGTTGAACAAAACATCTTACAGCATTCCATAAGTACAAATTCTACTAGAGATATTCCAAGAAATTAAAGAGATTAGCATGAAAGGTACGTCCTATGCATACAGCACTAGGTTGGATAATCTAGGAAATGGAATAGCAATCAAAGGTGTCGATTTCTCCAAAACAATCCCAAATTTTTCTGCAGCATCCAGCTCTGCACCATTCGACAATTTCCACTCGAACAAATGCAACAATGAAGCCAACAAATACATTAGCATTCTCTCACCCAATGGAAGCCCCGCACAAATTCTCCGACCGGCCCCAAATGGAAGATACCGACAGCTATTGCCATGGTAATCCAAGTCGACAGCACCAATCAAAAACCTCTCCGGTCGAAATTCTGAAGGGTTGTCCCAAAAATTTGGGTCCCTATGCATTGCCCAAACATTCAAGAAGACCTTGGTACCTTTTGGTATAGTGTAGCCACCCACGTCGCAAGATTGTGAAGGGCAACGGGGCAGTAATAGTGGGGCTGCTGGGTGCAATCTTAGTGTTTCCTTCACAACTGCATGCAAGTATTCCAGTTTGTGTATGTGGAATTCTTCAACAATGTTGTTAACACCCACCACGTTCGTTAATTCTTCATGGGCTTTTGTCATTACTTTTGGATGTAGCATCATTTCTGTCATTGCCCACTCCACCATGGTTGATGTTGTGTCGGTGCCACCGATGACGATGTCCTGTTACAAAAGCTTCAAATATTGTAAAATATTTTTAGAGAAGTCATTCTTGAAAAAATTGTTTTCTTTATAAAATATTTTCGACATTTAGCGCGTACAGAAAATTATAAATATTTTTTATATTTTAATTTAATCATATTAACTTATAAAAATTGATTTTTATTCACAACATAAAAATATTAATATATTTTTTTTAAAAAAATTAACTTAAAAATTTAAGTTCCGACAGTGTCCAGGTTGGTTCACGGTGGTGTCACGGCGGGGTCTTGACGATGTCCTGCGGGTTCCCGACCGGGTTCCGACAGAGTCCCAATTGGGTTTTTGCGGTGGTTTGGCAATGGTCTGATAGTGGTCCAGTAATTTGGAAAAGAGAAACTCAAATTCGAAAAAAAAAATTAAAAAATTATAATTTTAAAAAAGGGATATCATTTTACGAAAATTAAAAAAAAAATTTCAATCAAACTAAAAATATTTTTTTATTTACTATTATTTTTTATCACACCAAACATCGAATGATAACAATATATTTTTTTAAAATTGTTTTACAACAAAACAATCATACGATAAAGATGAGAAACATTACCATAAGCAAGGCCTTGATTTGTGGCAGGGAGATTGATCTTCCCGTGTCTTGGTCTTTGTACTCTATAGGAGGAACTGCAAAAAGTCCTCGTTTTTTTTCTTCTTTTGCCCCTCTACTTCTCCCCTGCATAAATTTTTCCGACGATCTATTACAACATCAAAGATCCTCTCGATCCAACCCGATATCTTCTTCACATCCCTCTCCACCCCTCGTATGTCAAATCTCGCAAGGATCGGGAAGAAATCCGAAACATTCGGTTTGCCCAGAATCACCGTCAGTTGCAATACTGCCGCCCGAAGTTGTGCCCCAAGACTAGCCCCTTCCTCTCCCTTAAGCGTGCCGCCCCAAAACATGCTAGTGATCATATTAATCACCGTCGAAAACGCAATTTCACCGACGTTAATTGTTGTTCCAATCTTTCCATAAACATCTCTAATACCCTTCTTAACCTCGTTTCTCCGCAGCGCGTAAGAGGCATCAAGGTTTTTACTGCTTAGCATCTCGCGTACAAACAATTTGCGTAGCATGCGCCAGGCAGGGCCATAGGGAGCAAATGCGATGTCGTTTCCAACGTATGAGAAAACCAATGCTGCTATAGTTGGGTTGCGATTGACAAATGTTGTGTCTTGGTCGCCGACCACCTCTTTTACGAGAGATGGGGAGCTTATAATTACACAATGTTTGCTTCCAATTTTGAGCTTATATATTGTACCATAAATTCTGGCCAATTCCATAAATGATTGGTGGAGGTTTTTGCCAAGAAATGGGAGGTACCCAACTAGGGGCAAGCCCATGGGACCGGGTGGAAACTGAGAATTTTTGCTCATCAATTTCTTGAACTTCCATTGGAACCAAAACACACCAAGTAATATTGCAGCAGAAATAGCTAGCATGCCTGGCTTGTCACCGGCACCGCAAAACCATGTTAGCATGTCATCCTCTGGCCTCTTAAAACTGTGATAGGATATTTTATGGTTTAGCTTGAGACAAGACTTTACAAGACTATTAAAAAAAATAATAAATAAATAAATAATTAAAAAAAATTTAATTTATTTTTTTTTTAAAAAAAAAAAACACCCACAACCATTATAATTTCAACAACTTCAAAAAGTTTGACATATAAAAACCCATAAAATAATTTACCTTGCTTGAGCTTTCATCTCCTCCTCCAATGACTGAAAATCACGTGCTCCAAAATTAATATTATCTTTCTCTCTCGCATCATATCAGATTAGGTGCTCTGTTTCCTTCACAAGAAGGGGCTCAGCCCCCTTTCTTATAAAGACCGGGGTGGGGAACTTGGTCCACGCTGAGTCTTAAATTTTTTTTATTTTATCCTAAATTTATTGCACATGGGCAGATGGCCCTATAAGCTTAAAAAAAAACCACATAGAAATGTTAGGGTATATACACGTAGCATTAATTTCTGGGGTTCTTATCACCATACGATGAAATGTCAAAATCAAGATTTCTTATAATCTTTTTTTTGAAAATATAAATTCTATTTTTTACATTGAACAACTTGAAAAATTTTACATATTATAAAAGATAAGATATTTTCAAGCAACAAAAAAAAAAAAAACATTTTAAAAGGTTTTTTCTTTACTTTTGAAGAGACATTTCTTTTTAGTAAAGCAAAAGATATTTTTTAATTCAAAACTTTCTACAATATAAATCACAAAACATTATAAAAATATATCAAATTCTCGTTAGTATAATGTCACATTTTTAATAAATAGCATTTTTTAAATTTTTCAATTAAAAATAGCTTAAATTTCGTAATTTAAAAATCTATTTTCAAAAAAAAAAAATTGTTGGGATCCTTATCAAAATGCCAACGTCAGGTTTTTTTTTTTTTTTTAATTTTTGAAAAAAAAAAAAGAAAAAAAAGAACTAACCAGATCTCTCTCTTTCACGCGTGCTCTGATTTTTTGTTTCCCCATATTTCCTCGCTCAAATCCCTAGCATCATTTCTCTTGCTCTTCGGCTCACTCAGTGTCGGCAAGCTAAAAGACGACGAAATCTCACAACCTCTGTGTGAGGTAAGCTGTCCCTGCCCTCTTAGTTCTTTCCTTTTCTTTCCCACATCACCACACACACACGTTTTCCCTAATTTTCTCCCCCAAAGCCGACGCCACCCTCTTCTTTTTTCCCCCTTCTTTTGCCTACGTAAAAAAGCATTACGTAAGGTCCTTAACGTGATGCTTCCAACTTCTTCTACTTTTTTTTTTTTTTTTTTTTTTAATAATGCATCTTATACAACTATTTTGCTTAACTTTATCCAACTAGTGTAATATGGCAATATTTTTGTTTGTTTCTTCTATTGCAACATTAGATTAATTGGATTAAGTTGTGTTGGAAAAACATAAACATAAAAAACACAGAGTTCTATGGTGTGTACCTTTTCTATATGAACTCACTAGGATCTTTGGTAAGTATTCTACAATGTATAGTGATGCCTCTCAAGTTCAGATTTGAAAGAAATCAACGGTAGTGTTTTATTACAAGAACAAAACACATATGCCTACAACCTAAATGCTATTTGAATAAGAGAGACAAGAATTAATTGCGAGAGAATTCTGAATTGATAGAATGAATAAATTCTGTAACTCCCATCCCATTGTTATTTATAACCAACCAAGAGACACAACTCTTGGTTATGGAATTTACAATTCCAAGAGATACAACTCTTGGAAATAATATGGACTAACTCCATTGTGGGTATATTAATGTCCAATTACTAACATTTCCCACTTACACACTGTGGTGTTAGGCTAATCATACATCTCTCATATCAATACATCTTTCTTATCAATCTCTGACATCATTCATACTAGCAAATAAGTCGTGCGACCGTCGAGCACACCTGTAGAAAGATCGGGAGCATTACACTAAGTCTTGTTAGAGACTAGCATAGCAACATCCCTAAAAATAAAAACAAAGTCTCGTTATGCCTCAGACTCATTCTGTCACATTGGATTAAACATCTCGAATCCCTCATGAACTTAATCTCTCATAACTATGTTAAACCCCCCACCAACTATAATGTATTCATGATTATGTTGCAACATTCGATAAGCGACATAACCTGTCAACTGTAAATACAAAACGTGAATGTGTTACTGAATAGTCTTCCCTCGCCCTCTTGTTACTTAGCTTAAGTTCAATTGCTTTCCCAGTCATGTCTCTTTAGAACGCATCATTCATGGCCATAGACAACATGCTAAAGTAGCAAACATTGAATCTTTTGCCTCATAACATAGTCAAAGGTCACATAAGGCATAATTGAGGTCTTAATAATGACCCAATAGGACTCACATGGTGAGGAAGCAGGGATTGATTCACTCACCTTAACTATAGGTCACATAAGCACATGTAGTATGAAATACATGCTACGGTGGAGTTCTCTTTCTAAATGAGCATATGTCTAAACTCAATACACCGTACAGATCTTAGTCTAATCACTATCCAAGCGCCCAACCTGAGTCCTCTATTTGCTCGCCACCTCAGGCGCCAAATTAAAGTCTCACATCTGGCTAATCACAGGCTACATGGATTGTGGGATATCCATGTATGGTCCTTTCATAATAATAATCATAATTATTATGGACCTCATCTTAGTACCAACTAAGGCGACAAATTTATAAATGTGTCTCATCTTAGCACAAACTAAGGCGACCTTATCTTTACTTTGCTTGCTATCAAAGCACCAAAAGACACATTGTCTCATCTCTACTCGCTAACGTAGCGCTAGAGGCGATCACTTATGTGAGAAAGTCGATCTAAACCTGTCGACATACCTTTTTGTTTTTTTTTTTTTTTTTCGCAAATACAACATGGCAAATGTGTATGCTAATAAAAATATAATTCATTTAATGCTACACAGAAAATGAAAAAAAAAACTCAGCACATATATTAATAATATTTCAAATAAAATACATCCAATGTACATGGTCAGTATAATAATTATAATCTATGTAGTCCTAAACTCCTAACATGAGCCATATAAGCATCTCGAACTATAGGCTTTGTCAGAGGATCAACTATCATTTGAGTCGTAGAAATATGTTTAAGCACCACTTCTTTCTTAGCGACCATGTCTCGTATGTAGTGATATCTAATGTCTATATGTTTGGTTCTCCCATGATATTTGGGATCCTTAGCATAGGCAAGTGCTGCCATACTATCACAATAAATTGTCATAGGATCATCAATATCTATGACCACATTCAAATGCTGAAAGAATCGCCTTAACCAAACAACCTCTTGTACCGCTGCTGAGCATGCTATATATTCTGCCTCCATAGTAGATAAAACTATACAAGGCTGCTTTTTGCTACGCCAAGTAATCGCTCCATTACTGAGTAAGAATGCATATCCTGTTGTGGATTTGCCCTCGTCTAGGTCACCACCCCAATCAGCATCACTGTAATCAACTAAGTGTAAATCTTCACCCTGATAGCAAAGTGCGTAATCCATCGTTCCATTGAGATATCTAAGTATTCTTTTTACTGCTTTCCAATGAGCAAGCCCTGGATTAAATTGGAATCTGCTAACTAACCCAACAGCATAACATATATCTGGTCGAGTACACATCATAGCGTACATCAAACTACTCACCGCACTGGAATATGGAACACGAGACATCTTTTCCTTTTCTTCATGAGTCTTGGGACTCATTCCTAGGTTTAAGGCTTCACCTCTAAAAACAGGAATGTCAATGGGTTTGCAATTATGCATTTGGAAGCGTTCAAGAATCTTCTTAATATAAGTCTGTTGAGACAAACATAGAAGTTTCTTTGAACGATCCCTACAAATTTTGATTCCAAGAATAAATTCTGCTTCACCCATGTCCTTCATCTCAAAAGTAGAGGACAACCACCTTTTAGTGGTGACAATCATGTTTTTATCATTTCCTGCCAATAAGATGTCGTCAACATACAAAGAAAGGATTACAAAACTTCCTTTGGATCATTTCATATACACGCAATGATCTTCTTCGATCATCATAAAACCATTAGAAATAATGACTCCATGAAATCTGAGATACCATTGCCTAGATGATTGTTTTAATTCATAAATGGATCGTTTGAGCTTGCAAACTTTGTGTTCTTATCCTTTGGCCACAAAACCAATAAGTTGATCCATATATATTTCCTCATCTAGTTCTCCATTGAGAAATGCAGTTTTAACATCCATTTGGAATAGTTCTAAATCCAAATGTGCGACAATGGCAAGGATTATGCGAATGGAGGCAAACCTCACTACTGGGGAAAAGGTTTCCTCATAGTCAACACCCTCCTTTTGGGTGTAACCCTTCGCCACAAGACGTGCCTTATACCTTTCAATTGAACCATCCACCTTACGCTTGATTTTTAAGATCCATTTGTTTCCAATGGTTTTGCGTCCTGGTGGAAGGTCTACTAGATCCCAAACCTGGTTAGTCATCATTGACTTTATTTCTTCATTCATTGCTTTCATCCACTTACTACTAGCAGGAGATGAGATAGCATCATGGTATGACCTAGGCTCATCATCATCTTGCAGAGCAATCATGAAAACTTCCCCTTCAATCTCATAGTGACGTCGAGGGATTTTTTCACGTTTGCTTCTACGCAATTGAGGTTCTTGTGGATCCTCTTCTAGTGATGTGCTCCCACTAGGTGGCAAGTCACTCACACTGTCCCTAAGAAATTGAGAAATTTCTTCCCCATTCTCTATTAGGCTACTTGGAGTGTCTCCCTTTTGATCCACTAATTCATATAGTTCCAAATCTTTGTTAACCTCACTCTTGCTTGGGAATTCATCCTCGATGAAATCGACATCTCGTGACTCTATTTCAGTCACACTTTCATCGGGTTGTTCACCTACCAACACATAGCCCTTGGAATGCTCTGAGTATCTTATAAAGATACATTTCTTTCTTTTAGGGCCTAACTTTCCATACTTATGAGAAGTATTATGAACAAAACCCGTCAAGCCCCATGGCCGTAAATTTTTCAAATTGGGCTTTTCACTGGTCCATAACTCATAAGGTGTGGAAGGTACTGATTTTGAGGGCACTCGATTAAGAATGTAGGCTGCAGTCATAAGTGCATCCCCCCAATAGGATATTGGTAGGTTTGCTTGCGCCATTATTGACCTAATCATTTCTAGCAGAGTTCGATTTCTCCTTTCCGCCACATCATTTTGTTGTGGCGTACGAGGCATCGTTAACTGCCTTTTGATTCCTTTTTCTTCACAGAGCATTTTAAATTGCTCAGATAAATACTCATATCCACGATCAGTTCTAAGAGCTTTGATGCTCTTATCTAATTGGTTTTCAACCAAAATCATATAACGCCTAAAGCAATCCAAAGCTTCAGACTTGTGGGAGATCAAATAGACATGACCATACCGTGTATAATTATCAATGAATGTGATGAAATAGGAACCACCATGCCTTGCCCTCACATTCATTGGGCCACAAATGTTTGAGTGAATTAGTTGCAATGGGAAAGATGCCTTAGTGGCTTTTCCAAATGGTTTTCTTTTTGACTTTCCCATAAGACAATGTTCACATGTGGGCAATGGTGTTTTAGCGAGTGGGCCTATAAGGCCTTCTCTAACTAATCTTTTCATTCTATCTTGTCCTATATGACCTAATCTAGCATGCCATAACATAGAATCATAAGAAACATTATCACTAGAAGTCAAGAAAGCAACTGTATTATCGTAATACAAATTATTGATGTCCAAATCATAAAACCATTAGAAATAAAACCACAACCATAGTAAAGTGTATCTAAAAATATCTGTACACCCATATTCTTGAAAACAATCTCAAAACCTAATCTAAGCAACTGATTAACTGACAACAGGTTTCGCCGAACTTCAGGATTGTATAAGACATCATGGAGTAAAAAAGTGCGCCCTTTTCGCAAATCCAGCCTGTAAGTACCAATACCTAGTACATCCACACTAGCTCCATTCCCCATATACAATCTTTGGCTCCCTATTGGCAGCCGGCAATACTCCACGTACCCCATACGTTCTCTCGCTACATGTTCGTTGCTGCTAAATCTATAGTCCATTCAGGAGAAGAATCAACAACCATAACATGACTAGTAACAAAAATATCACCAGATATGAATTTAGGGAGTACCTTCTTCAGCTCAATGCATTCACGAGCGAAGTGTCATTCCTTGCCACAATTGAAGCAGTTCAACTTAGATTTGTCTTTCTTGCTACCACGCTTACCTCTCTTGTGCTTGGTGTATCTAGCCCCTTTAGGCGCAGGTCTTCCAGTCATTCCTTGCTTGGGATCATTCCTTTTGTTCTTATGCTTGGGCCAAAATGCCTTGCGTGAACCAGACTCAGCCATATTAACAAATGCTTCAGGTTTAGCAGCCTCTAATCGCTCAACCTCTAGCTCAAGATGACGCGCTACATCATCAAATGTCTTAATATTTTTATTATGCATCATGTTTTGGCTCATATTTTCCCAAGATTTTGGAAGAGACCGAATAACAGCTTGGACCTGTTGTTCATCAGTGAGATTGTTTCCAGCAACTTTAAGCTCGTGAATCATAGATGACATCACCCTCAAATGCTGCTTCATCGTATGGTTAGAGTGCATCAAGTATGAGTCAAACTTCATTGTTAATCCGCGCAGCCTGGTAGCCGAAGTGCCTCCATATCTTAACTTGAGGGCTTTCCACATGTTATGGGCAGACTGACACTCCTCAAACTCGCCTATTAGATCATTGTTCATGCTGCTTAACAATGTAAAGCGCGCACAACGATCTTTCTTGAGCCAACTATCATAGGCTTCAAGATCGCGTTGGTGTTGAGGAGTGTCCCCTTGTTGAGGAACAGTCAAGTTGGACCAAAAAACTATAAAGAAGCATTTTTTCTTTTTTAAGATCTTCTTCTTACTTTTTCTTAGTTTTAAGAGCAGTCTCATTATTCGTAGTAGCGGTTATAGGTAGGGCAGGCAGGGGCGCCCCTCCTGCTTACCCTAAAATTATTAGTCTTGCTCTTATAAAATTAAACCCAACTCAATCTACTTAAAAATTGTAGGAGTCCTACATACCTAAACCAAATCAACCTAACCTCTTAAAAAATTGAGATGCCTTCAAATTTTTTTAGCTATTCTCTAACTAAATCAATATAGCTCAATAATAATAGCTTAAAAATACTTATTTTATCGATTAAAATAAGAATTATTATACCTTATTTTATTATAATTCTTGCATTTTATAATTTTAAAATAGTGTTTAAGTACTAATTTTAAGTTTTTTTAAAAAATATTTATGCAAGTAATTGTTTTTTTTTATAGGAATTGAAAACAAAAAAAAAAAGGAGAAAAAGTCCAAAGCTAAAAGACAAAAGAGTCAAAGCAAAGCTAAAATCAAAGTCCAAGCCAAAGCCAAAGAAAAACTAAGCTAATAAAGAAGAAAAGAAGTGTCACGTGAAGGCAAAAAAAGGTAGAGAAAAAATCGTGGGGCTCACATACAAAGAACACAAAAAAAAAAACAGTCAAACTATGTTGAACCACTTTGAATTCATTTAAAATGATTAGTTGTTGGCGGAGAGAGGCGTGAAAGAAGTCAGCTACGTGGGGCCCGCCCTTAGAGGAATTCTACTGGAAGATACATGCAGAAAATGAGTCTTAGTACTAGTATGATTTGTTTTCTGAGTTTTCTCTGTATTTTAAAAAGAGCACCGAACACCAAAGGGAGAGTGGAGATTTTTACAAAGGCTGCACGACACTGAAGGATTCTCTTAGAGCCGAGACGTGGTGTTGGGCAGAAGAAGTTTTCTTTAGTGACTATTACTAGTTTATTTTCTTTTTATTAGTTTATTTTATTTTGTTAATGTTTAGTATTTTAATTATGAAATTTATTTTCATAACCATGAGTAGTTAAATCTATGATTAAGGCTAGTGGCGAAGCTTAGTATTTTTATTATGTGTTCTTTAGACTATTTTATTTGTTTTTCATATATTAATGATTAAATATTTTGGGGATGATTTTAATTTAAAAATAATTTAATGTTATAAGTTTATTTTGATTCATTATGATTTTTGTTTATATTAAATGCTTATTTTGTTTGATTTGTTATGCTTCAAAAATATAGTTAATACTTAATTTATTGTAATATTATTATTAAAATCAAATTCTCACCAACCCGTATTTAATTTATCTTTATTTTTACTAGTGCCTAATTGTTTTATCTTCCTATTAGGGGAGTTGATTCTCTATCTAGTTGGGTTAAAATATTTGTCTCAAGAATACGTAATAGAATGATAGGTAGATCCCTAAGCCTTAGTTTTTTCCATCAATTTTCTCAACTTCTTTTTAATTAATTTAGTTAGTTGCTTTAATTTTACTTTATAATTTTTACCATAGTGTTGAAGCAGTTTCCGACTCCGGCTGTACGGTAACCTGAGAACAGAGAAAACGTCAGACACAAGAGCTTGCCGGGGGTTGCCGGCGGGGGATAGCTCCGATGCCTAAGTCAGATTCTTATCTTTTTTGAGAGAAAAGACTTAGAGTGATTCTTTTGTCAAACATACGTACCTTTGCCGAACCTATCCCTCCTCCTTATATAGTGGCTGCTTCCCCGAGGCTCATTAATGAAGCCTTTCTGTGGGCCCCTGTGTTTTCTTTTAGTCGACTATGCCCATGCGGGTCATTAAAGATTAATCCACGTGCCGTAGACGTAATGGCCCACGGTATGTAAATTCCTGTTTGCTTGTCACATCAATCATGCTTGATGGGTTTAGTAGGCATCGGTAACTTGCGGGCCAAATTACCGAGGTCGGCGATCATAAATGCTAGCCATAATGGGCTTGTCCCTTCTTCATAACAGGTCATTAACCTTACCATGCGGGAGTCGAACCCTGGAGGTCGGCAGAGCTCCTTTTAGACCGGAACCGAACCTAGGGGTTCTGCCGGGTTGCTGTGCGGACCGAACATAGGAGTTCGGCCAGATCTAAGACACAAAACCGACCTAGGGTTCGTTCCATGGTCGGTAGTGAGGCGGGCCTGGCTTGACCTACACGGGCCGCGCTACAAGAGAATTGGGTGTGGCCCTAATTGTAGCTTTAGGCCCGATCCCTAACACATAGTGTCTACCATTTCCTGTGGATCGACCTCGTACTTATCAAGATTTATTACCTGCGATAGCCTACACTTAGGTTTGCACTCTTTTTCGCTCAACACTCAAAAATTAAAATTCAACTTAAGAATTACACGTTTGATAACACTTTTTACTTACCACCCTTCAAATTTTTTTTTTTTTTACCTCATTGCTGCTATGCTGAAGCGGTGAAGCCTGAGAGTAAAAGCACTCTTCCACTCGAAGTCTCCTTTTCGTCTTTATCTTTCTCTCCATTCGTAAGTTTTTTTTTACTTGTCTTTCTTTAGTATTTCTAAATAAGTTAATAATCCTTTCATTACGTGAGGTCAAGTAGGCTTTCATTGCAATGAAAATTTAATGCGCAGCCAATGGTTTGGCGATGAGTGTGACTGTATGTAGTGTAGATAGACTGATCACAATGTAGTTTAAACTGTGTATGCTGGGCTTCATAATCATAGTTGCGTTTGCAGAATTCATTTAATACTCAAAGCCTCAAAAAATAGTAAAAAGGGATGTAGTCATTAATTAATAGTTTGCATTTTCATATTTCATTTAATGCTAAAATTTGGGATAAAAAGAGAACAAAAAACAATATCCTATTATTATAGTTGTTTTATTTTAATCCCGCCTCTACCAGGACAAATTTCTGTCTCCACCACTGCTCATTAGGGAGCCAAAATGTATGTTGAGACATTTTAGAGTCTTCATCTGACTCTTTACTTTAAAGAAAATATTGGATAACGTGAATAGTATTCTCTATTCCCTCAATATTACTTTTCATTAAACTAATAAAAAATTATTTATCTTTCCTAATTTTTTATTTTTCCCATTTTTTCTTTCTTTACCCCATTTCTTCTTTCATTTTCTTCTCTTTCATTCTTTCTCTCACCCATGAAAGCTTTTTTCCCTTCTCCCATGCCAACTTTTGTTTGTTAAGAAAATGACAAATTTTGAAAATATGATAGTTAGGAAAAAAAAATTAAAAAATATGACCGTTAGAAAAAAAAAATTAAAAAATATGACCTTTAGGAAAATATTATTTTCAAATATATGGAGGTTGGAGAAAGAATAAAAAAAATCCTTAAAAAAAATTATATTTAAATGAAAGAGTGAAAGTAGAACCCTAGTTTGAAGAGCAGGATGTAGGTGCTTCGAAAAAGTTAATTATTAAAGTAGGAAAAATTAATTTTTTCCTCAAAATTAAAAATAAATAAATAAATAAATAAGGAAAGCAAAGGAGAATGCTCTTAACAAAGTTCCAAGTAATGGAGCTTTTAATGCAAGCTTAAAATTTTTTTTTCTTTATTATTATTTTAACTTATATGGATGATGCCCCATTTCTAAGAAAATTTTTTGTGATGACTTACGATAACGCCCCTTTATATTTCCAAAAAAAAAATATGATGTCGTCCTTTTGGCCTATTTACTCAATTGTCCTTCTTCAATTTGAAATATTCACAAACTGTCATTCTTTGACAGTGGTGTACAACCGGTTGCGGTTGCAGTTACTCCTTACAAATCACAACCGCAACCGGAGTCCCCGGTTATTTAATTTTAAAAAACCGCAATCGCAGCCGGCCTACCGGTTATGAATGCTACTAACCGGTTTTAATGCGATTTTAAACCGGTTACTAACCGGAAACCAGTTTTTGGACCCTCTTTCAATTTTTGGGCTATTTTAAATTCACATTTTGGTTCTCTTTAAAGCTATTCTATACTCTCATAAAATATAAATAACATAAAAATTAAACCTCCATAGTAAAACCTTCATAATAAAATTAATTGTAATACAAAATATAGCTTTTTAAGTTTTAAATGGTGCTTTATCTGTTTTTGGTTTTATTGCTTGTTGCCTTTTGCTCTGCCAAACAAAATAGTCTCAATTGGGTGGTTCCTTGCCCAATCAGTTCAACTGAGCATCAAGGTGAATGGCGGTCTCGTTCATTCTTTGTCAAGCCCCCATGGTGATCAGAGAAATACTAAATGGATGTTTGAGACAAACCAGACTTCCCTAATCTATGCTTTCCTTAAGCGAAGAAAGGTAAAAGGTTTCAGGACCACAACAAGTAACATAAATGAAGAAGTTGATTTTGTTTTTTTTAAAATATATATATAAATATACTATAATATATATTTAAACTGGTTACCCGGTTATTAACCGGTTTTTTCAATACCTATTACTGGCCTAGGCGGTTATCCGATTATCCAGTTGCCGTTATTTTCAGTTTTGGTTATTTCCAATATTTCGGTTATCCGGTTATTTCCGGTTAATAACTGCCCCATTTGTACACTCCTAGTTATTACAACTGGTTTTTACTCAACTGGCCCTTTTTAAAATATTTTGGAATCACTTTATCACAACTGGTTTTTATTCTTTAACCTTAAATCAGACCATTTAATCAATCAAACATTACCCTTAATTATTCAAAACTCTTATTGTCCTCATCAATGGCGGACATAGTAGGCACTCGCTCCTACAACACATTTTTTAAAGCCCAAAATTATTCTTATTATGACTCTAGCCCATATAAATTAAACACAGTCAGCCTAATCCCCCTTAAAATTGTAAAAGCCTCTACATAACTAAGCACAATTAACCTAACCCTTTAAAAAGTTGAGATGGCTTCAAATTTAGGCTATTCTCTAACTAAATCAACTCAGTCCAAAAACTAAGATTGAACTTAAGAATTACACGTTTCATAATACTTTTTACCTACCACCCTTCAATTTTTTTTTTCTTCCTTGTTGCTGCTACGCTGAAGTAGTGAAAGCTCTCTTTCACTTGGAGTCTTGGACCACTCTACAGCTATTCTTCGTCTTTGTCTTCCTCTTCATTTGTGAGCCTTTGTTTGTTTTTTTTTTCCTACTTGTCTTTCTTTAGCATTTCCGAATAAGTAAATAATCCTTTCATTACGTGAGGTCGTGTAGGGGATTCAATGGAATGAAAATTTAATGTGTAGCCAGTGCTCTGGCTGTGAGTGTGATTGAGTGTAGTGTAAATAGACTGGTCACAGTGTAGTCTATATTGTGTAGGTTAGGCTTCCTAATCATAGCTACATTTGCATCATTCATTTAATGCTTAAAACCTAAAAAACTAGACAAAAAAGACGTAGTCATTAATTAATAGTTTGCATTTGCAGCATTTCATTTAATGCTCAAACAATGCCACTAACTCATTAAGAAAAATGTCAATTGCTGCACATAGTTAATAGTTTCCAAATATCTGCCATTAAATGGTTACTAAAAAAAAAAAAAGTCAACACAAAAGCCTCTAAATCCTTATGAACACATTTTGAAAACAAAACATGGTTATACCATACATATAATAATGAAAGGTATCCTAAGTAGGAGTAGGGGTTCAAAGTTTACCTTTGGAGAAGATGACATTTTTCAAATGAAAAACCTCCCTAAAAAATTATCCTCTAACCATTGAAAATATGTTTTCTGAAAGTTTTGGTTGAGCAAAGATGAGTTTGTATAAAGGTATAGTATAATTTATAAGGACAATGGGGCAAGTTGCTGGTCTCCTACTTAAAATTCATTTTGGGACATGATCGAATGTTCGTTATACGTAATTGAACGTTTGATTTATTTTTTTCAGAGAATCTAGGGTTTCTCATCGAACGTTTAATAAAAGCACCGAACGTTCCATAAAAGTATCAAACATTTGATGTACCGTACTGACACATGTTCTATGCATGCGCAGGCTTGCAGAGAACGTGACTGTAATGTTCATCGAACATTTGATGGTATCCATTAAATATTTGATGATATCTATCGAACGTTTGATGGTTGTCTTTTTCTCAAAATTTTATTTTAATGTTTTATAAAATGAGTGGGTATTTTACAAAAACAACATTTTGACAAATATTCTGAGAAATTCTTTTTTAAATATTGTTTAGGGCATTACACGCTTGTATCTTTTTCACTTATGAAACATTGGTTGTTTTATAAATAGCTTAGAAGATGTCGGATCATTCGGGAGATACCGTCCAGATTGAGGGCATACTCAAGGTGATTTTTGAGAAGTTAGATCCAGTTTGGTTGAACAAAATGGAGAGCTAAAGGAGAGTCTCGTCGTGACATGATAAACATTGTTACATGCTCTACCTTTTGAAGATTAGATTCTGATTTGTTATTAGAATTTATGTTATGATCTATAATACCCCAAAGATTTTTTTTTTTTTTCTCTTAAGACAAAATTTTTTGTAATCTTTTCTGGCTCACACAAACGTTCGTTTAAAGCTAAGAACATTCATGTACAGCGTACACACATACATTCGTATAAAGTAACATATATTCGTGAATGTGTCATGTATCATTGTTCATCTCTGCGCGTAGTAGGTCACGCAACCTGCATGTGTGTGTCAAGGAGGTACATACGAATGTTCGTTACTAGTCCACATACGTTCGTGTAAGGTAGAGAACATAATTTTACCAGCAGTTTTTAACCAAACGAATTCCTCTATAAATACACCTCATCCCCTTTCTTTCAGACACGATCCTACTATTTCTAAACCAGCTTTGTGAGTGTGTAAAGGTGTGAAAGGAAATCTTTGAAGCAAAAGAAAAGCTCTTGAGTCTTCATTTTCAAAAAAGGGTAACTTCTTAACCCTAGTTTATATCTATAATACTGCATAGAATGATTATTTATCGTAAGTTTTACAAGTTTCAAGGAAGTATTGACAATCATAAGCTTTCTATATATATTTATTAAGTTTTCAAAGAATATTCAAAAGATTTACGTACATTATTCTATTTTACTTCATAAAATACTTTGTTTCCTTTTCTGCAATTAAGTATGAGGCATAATGGTCATACATAACTTAGTTTACAAGGCTTTTATTCAGTTTTGGGCACTCTGGGTACATACAAATGTTCCTATAAGAACATATACGTTCGTATCCTTAATACACAAACGTTCATGAGAAATCATATACGTTCGTGACTAAGATACATTCGTTCGTGTGTTGATTAGTATGTACAAAATTAGGGTTTTAACAATAGGTTCAGCATAGTTAAGGTTTTATATGTTAGATCTCCACCCTCAATGTATTTTGGGTACGTTTCACCGTGAACGCAAGATATTCCAAATTTCGGAAGAACGTTTAAGGTAAATAAATAATTGAGTATGAACTGTACTTGTTACAAAAGTGCGCTACGTCAGTAGACTGAGGACGTTCTCTTTAATGATTATGAGTTTACAAATTAATAACCTATTATAGTTGCTTCAAAAGAATAACTGCTTATATATTTTTATTATTGAAAAAAATGAACAATATTTGCATTATATGATATGGTACATTTGTTCGTACAGTACAATGGCCATGCACTTACCATTTTTACAAATTAACCCTATGGTCCAGTTATTGTTGTGTGTGTGCCTTGAATCCAATGGTTATAGTTTTGTGACCAGCGCACCATTTTTTGAGTAGGGTCACTGTTACGGCTTTGCAAGTCAGTATGGGTCACCTGAGGTTGGACTTGGTCGGGCTGCTAGTGTAAGACAGTATGTTTGTGCAATGTCCAAAGCACCAAAATTGTACCAGAAGTCTTTTAGGACTCACAAACATTACTGAGAGAGGGTTAATGTCTCAGGTAGACCATATTGTTAACATATGACTATACATATATTTACAGCATATTTCGTGCATTAAAATCTAATATCCAATCACTGCATTTATGTCAAACCTCTTCAAAACGAAACCACTGTTTTTAAATGACATAATAACAAAAATGGAATACCTCATTTATTTAATTACATATTTTACAAAACTGCGAAGGAAATTATTGCATACCCAGTTTACTTACTAAGTCAGCCGACTTACTCAATTATTATTTTGTTTATGAAACACTCTGGTGTTATACCCTTTATCAAGAATACAGGATGTTGCGAGATGTTTCGCTAGGATGAAGAGGCCAAGCAAATAGCTCGTATTCTCAGGTTTGGATAGTTTTTTTTATAGAAATGTCTTGCTCTGTGTCTATTACTCGACGATATATTTATTATTGTACCTTGATTTATAATTCCACTATTAATTCTGATAAATGGTTATAAGTGGTGGATTTAGTTGTTACCAGTTAAATGACATAGATACCTCACAAGGGATTTCTTCGGGGTAGTTAAATTGATTAACTTTGCTCGTAGGAACCAGATGATTCTCAAGCCGGTGTTTTACAAGATCCTCATTCCATAGAGGATAAAGGTATCTTTGAGTCTTAATTCTAGTGGGTTAAGACTGGGAGACGAATCATGAAATTAATTACAAGTTAATTAATTTCTTGGGGCGTTACATGATCGGCTTTTGGCCATACTTTTGAGACAATGATGTTATGAGATGATGTTTTTATTTTGGTATATTCTGATTGCGGTTCATTAGTTGCAATCTCTATTTACATAAGAGACAAGTTTTTCGCTGTAGATACTCTCATTTTTTAGAGTGTATGATCCTTAAGTTTTAACCTGCGAGAATTAAGGCTGGAAGGTAAACCACTAAATCATTTACTAGTTAAATGATTTTGGTGGGATGTTACATCCGTTAATGGATGTGCTTTAAATACTTAATTTCATATCAAGCGGTAGTTGGATCAAACTTGTTGCTTCAGTTATTGATGTTGGAAACAAATGCTATTGACAATCCGAGTAAGAAGTCAGGTTATAGGCTAGTTGGAAATGTTGATTTCCAAGAAGCTTGCAAGGTGGCTTTGAACTCCATTCTCCAGGCGGCGCCTCCAGCTTGACCATTTTTTTTTTTTTTCTAAGCATTGAGCTTATAATGGGTCATGGACTCTGTGGAAGAAAATAAAGGTTAATTTGCTGTGAAACGGCGTGAATTTTTTTTTCTTAATGTTTGGTCTTACTATTAAACTACGTGAGTTTTTTGGGTTAAAAAAAAATTGATTGCATATGGGCCATAGAAAAATTCTACTGCAAATATGCGGTAGTTAACTATAGCATAGAAGCCGAATCTGAAGAGGGGAGGGGAATCTGAATTTAAAGCTTGGGTTCTCCATTCCCAAAAGCAACATTTTTCTTTTCTTATTTTTTTTATCTAATTTTCTTTTATTTGTTGTGTTTCTTTGTTTAGCAATTTGATTGTGAGTTTTGTACTCATAGTCATGAGTGGCTAATCTGTTAGCTAAGGCTATGAGTGAAGCCGAATTTTTTTTTTTTATGTGTTCTTGAGACTATTTCAGAGGTTCTTCATAGATTAATGATTGAATGTTGGGAATGATTTCAATTTGAAAAATATTTCATGTTGACAAGTTTATTTTGATATATTATGATTTTTGTTTATATCAAATGCTTATTTTGTTTGATTTGTTATGATTTAAATTTATAGTGAACTCTTAATCTCTTTTAACATGTCATTAAAATCAAATCTTCAATCAAATCTATGCTTAATCGATTTTAATTTTAATTAGTGTTTTATTGTTAAATATTCTAATTAGAAGAGTTGAATCTCTACCTAGTTGAGTTACAATTATATGTTTCAAAAATACGTAATAGAATACTAGATGGATCCTTAAAGCCCTATTGTTTTTCTCATTAATTTTCCTTTAGCTCTATTTACTTAATTTAATTTTGTTAAGTTAATCACTCCATTGCTCTACTTCTTAGTGGAAAACAAAACCGAATCATTTTATTTTTCTATATGATAATAGGAATTTTACTTGAATGTCAACCATTTCCTGTGGATTGACCTCAGTCTTACCAAGAATTTATTACTTGTGATTGCTTGAACTTGGGTTTTGCAATCTTTTTGACACAGCACTTTACTCGGACCTTTTAGGTGTCTATGACTTGTGATCTCAAACAGCACCAAATCAAGAACAATAAATGTCACCTCCCTATGTTTCTTTGTCAATAGTCAAAAAGGAAGACTCTCCGATTTCAAAATCTTCTTTTGATTTTATCCTAAACATTTATGTATGGAAGTGTTATAGTGATCTTGCCCTTTGAACGATCTTTAAAATGACTTTTGAACTGTCTAAATTGGGTCTAAAATGAACCAAAACGGGCAGAAACACCAAATATTGCCTAAACCAGCCGCACGAGTGTGGCGCATGGGTCAGCAGTTGAATCGGGTCGCTCATTTGTGTTGGGAATGGGTCAAACTTTGACCCACCAACTTTTGATCAGCCTTAGGCTCTCTCTTGGCCTTGGGCTTTCAAGACAAACCTTTAGGCTATATGTTTCCACTTTAGGCCAAGTCGAGATGAACTCCAAAGTGGGCTTGGCCTCCTACTTGAAACTTTGTCGTTCTGGGCCTTGTCCAAAATGACATCGTGTTACTTCTTGTGGGCCTCTCAAGCCTCCTCCAACGTCGGTGGAACATTGTTGTTTTGGATTGGTTTCGAAATAAAATAATTTGGAATTGGACTGGAAGGCGCCTTTAACGGGCACAAAATGACATTATTCCTTTTAAGTGGAATGATATCGTTTGTTGTAGGGTCAAAGGGCTCCTTTCCAGTGCGCCGTGAAACGTGCTGGGGGCGCTAATTTGAAGCCTTGTGCTGGTAAAGACAATGCCATTTTGACTAGCAATATCTTCTACAATTTGCATGTAGAAACTAGAACAAGAACCCTTATGTTGGATGCAACCCTCAATTTTTTACCCCTCTCCCTCTTCCAAGCATCCCAAAATCTCCCTTTTCGTTAAGGATTACTCCCCAGCACACTCAAAACCCAAAAGATGAGTTTTTTTCTTTAGATTTGATGAGAGAGTTTGATTTGGAAAAAAAAAAAAATCATTATTTCTATAGTGAAAAACATATAAATTTTTCCAATAGCCCTCTTCGAATTGATACCTTCTCCTTAGTGTTTCAATGTTCTTGGTGTATTTTAGACCATCCATATTGACTGCTAAAGACTTCTCTTCCAGGTTGACAATCAATTTATGGAGATATAGAAAGCCACTGATGATGCCGAACTCAACACTTGTCTATTGATGGTATTGTAAACTTCTTGTAAGATTATCTCTGACTATTTTAATTTTTCTGTCTTTCATAATCTAGCTTTGATGCCACTGTTCTAATTTGAGAAATAATGACCACCAAGGGTTGTAGTCTAGTGGTAAGCAACACAAACCATGGGGCTAAGGTCCCAAGCGACTCCTGAAAATGGGAATCACTTGGGAAACCGCCTGCCATGGGAGTTGGGTGCTGCTAGTGCCCTTGTGGGGCGGGAATAAGCTATGGCTCGGTCGGTCTTGAGGGAGCGCCTGTGGTTCCCTCCGTCTAGGCCCCTCCTGAGCGGCGCTCCGCGGATTTGGTGCTACTATGGTCACACCCAGGTAGAACAGCTATGTTGGTCTCCCCCACCAATCCTTTTTACTTAGAAAAAAAAAAATTTTGAGAAATAATGAATGCAAAAGAGATGGAAGGATTTTTCGATAGAGAAAATTATGTGTGAAACATTTTGATCCATTCTATATTTCCAATTGCAATACAATTCTGACGAAAAGTTGCATTCTTTCTCCTTCCATAACCTTTATATTAGTTATCATCATCAATAGAGATGATTTGGTGTAGGGATGACCACATTTGTTAAGTTTTTATGGTGTGATCATACCTTAAATCATCATACTTGGATACCATTCATATAATCACATCACAACCCATGTACAGAAAATTTAAAAAAATAAAAGTTTTCGAAGGATTAGTTCACAGTCAAATAATTATAATAAACTTACTTTTCCATTTGTTTCAACCTGAAGTGAACATAAAAAATGCCCAAATTACTCGAGAGGTATGAGAAAAACGGGAAAAAAGAAAGAGAAATGCATATATATAGTAGCGAAGGTTTTGTTGTCTATGTGCATCACTGGCTTACTGGTAGAGAGATGGATTAGGTAGCCTTGGGGTGGGAACTGCGACAAGAGAGATCTTTTTTTTTAGTACAATACCAAACTTTTCAGTTAGGTCCAACTTCTCTCCATGGGGCAGATTCCATTCAAAAGAATGTACAAGTGTAGCAACTGAATACATCACCATCCGCTCAGCCATTGCAATTCCAGCACATATTCGTCGACCAGACCCAAATGGAAAATAATTGAAGTCATTTCCACTGTAGTCCCATTTATCATTAAAGAACCTTTCGGGATCAAAATCCAAAGGATTTTCCCAAATCGAAGGGTCCCTATGTATTGCCCATACATTCACAAACACTCGCGACCCTTTTGGAATGGTGTAGCCGCCGATGATGCACGTCGCGCTTGGGCAATGAGGGACTAACAACGGCAATGCCGGGTGCAAGCGGAGTGTTTCTTTCATCACAGCGTGTAAGTATGGTAGTTTGTGAATGTGAGACTCTTCCACAATCTTGTCTTTGCCAACTACACCCTCCAATTCTTGTTGGGCTTTTCTCATCACCTCTGGTTTGTTCATCATTTCAGCCATCACAAACTCTACTGTGTTGGCGGATGTGTCTGTCCCGCCCACCACCATATCCTGTGGATGCACAATATACACAACATTATGTGGATGCCCGGATCAAACCTTAAAAAGAAGTTGTCATGTAAAAATAGAGGAAAACTTAACTTAATCCTCCCACACTTTTAATTTAGTGTACCAATCTTTTTAATTTTTTCAATTTCACATCTCCGTTAACATATTCCATTAAATCTTGTCTAAATCTATAAAATTTTCATTTTTTTTAAAAAAAAGAGAATCAAAGATTCAAGCACGTTGGTATTTTTGCAAAATTTGTTAAATCTTTACCAATGTTTTAAATTGTTGCAATTTTTTCTTAAAAAAAAATGAATATTTTGAAAATTTTGACATTCTATTAAATTCTAATGGATGAGTGAAATTACAAAAAATAAAAATAAATAAAAATAAATAAATAAAAAATTGAAAGATTAATACACTAAATTAAGATTTTAAAGTTTTAAAAAATAATTACAAATGTAATGGAAACTTAGAAGAATTAATTAAAATTAACCCTAAAAACAAATTCAAGAAAGATACTAAAGATATTCGTGAAACATATTCTCTACCGCCAGCATTCTTAATTGTAGTCAACATGGTCTATAAACTAACGACATTGACACCCACGATGTTGTAGACAAACCCAAAAGAAAGCGGCCAAGAAAGTAAAGGTTTTGTATTCCAAAACAGCAAACTGTTTTAAAAACAAAAACAAGTGAAAACGAAAATACCAAAAAATAAAAATCTGGAAACAACTTATACATGTTTCCGATAACAGTTTTTGATATTTTCATTTAGTCTTTCCTTATTTTTCTTCCATTGTCAAAAGAAATATTATATATATTGTTATGCATATAATTATATATTATATACTTATACATATATATATTATATTTAATTATTTACATACTTATATTAATATTAGTATACTTATGACATCAATGATAATATTATATAACATATATCATAAATTATTTAATATTCTTATAAATTATAACGTATAGCATTATAGCATATAACACATAACATATATTTTTAAATATACTCTTAAATTATAATATATAGCATTGTAACATATATCATAGATTGTTGCAGGGGCGGAGGGAGGGGGGGTCGAGAGGGGTCAAACGCCCCCCCTCAACTCCTAAAAATGTTCTTTACCCCAGTAGAAATCTCACAGATGCTCTAATTGCCCANAATCGAGTTTATTTTTGTATTCATGAACAATCCGTTTAATTAATAATCGAGTTGAACTCTAACTGAGCCTAATCTAGTTAAGTCTGAGTTTATTCTCCAGTAGCTTTGTTAATTTACAGACCCTGGTTCATTTTCATAGTAATTTTTCTTTCTCTTATATATATATAAGAGAAATAAATTTTTTCTAATAAATCAGTGTATAAGAAAAGAAATTGTTTTTAGAACAGTTGTTCAAATGAAATTATACTAGTTTTTTTGTTTTCGAAAACAATTTGCTAAATGCTTCTTTAGCAAAAAAACAATAAAAAATTGTTTTATATTTTTATTCTCAAAAACAATTTTCAGAAACAAAAAAATAAATCGATTTGTCAAACGAGCCTCAGGCCTTCACTTCAATTCTAATATAATATATATATATACTGAGGATCGAGAGGAACCAGTACTTAGGCAAAATAGGAAATTCAAATTTTAATTCTTTTTTTTTTTTTGAACAATTTTACTTTGGTATTTTGTTTAACTAGCTCCTCACCCTTTCATTTGAAATGAAAAGGATCCTTTTCGTGTTTGGTTACTATCTCCATCGGGATTACTCTTTAGATTCTTAACTGTATTAATTATTATGTTTTTTATTCTATATCAAAAGCAGGATTAATGAGAATTTATTTCTTTTAAAAAGAAAAATAACAACATTTAATTATTTTAAGAAATTTATATGCATTTAATTAATACGGGAATTATGGGAAAGAAGAAAACATACCATAAGCAGCGCTTTGAGGTGGATCATCGTCATAGGTGTTTCAGAATCACCTTCATCCTTCAATTTCAACAAAAACTGCAAAAAATCTTTCCTCTCTTCGCCGAAATATTACCCGCTTCTCTATTCATCTTCAGCCGTTGATCAATCACTATATCAAAAATCCGATCAAACTGTCGGCTCAACCCATCCATCTTTTTCTCTATGCCTTGCAAATCAAACCGGGCCAAACCCGGATAAAAATCCGAGACATTGGGCTTCCCCAAAAGATCCGTTATCTCGGACACCACCTCCCTGAACTCCGCCCCTAGGCTAGTCCTCTCGTTCCCCTCCACCGTCCCACCCCACAACATGTTGGTAATAACGTTGAGCACCGTCAAGAACATCTGCTCCCCAACGTTCACCGGAGACCCGGCCCGACTATAAAAGTACCCGACAGTTTCTCGGACTTGTTTCCGACGGAGCGTGTATACGGAGTTCAAGGTCGTGTTGCTAAGCATCTTGAGCACACACACTTTTCGGAGCATCCGCCACTCGGGCCCATAAGGGGTCCACACAATATCCGACCCACCATAGGCCACGACCCGAGCGCCGGCGGGCACGTCGCGGTTGGCGAACGTGAGATCGTTGTCCTTGAGAACTTCTCGGGCCAGGGAAGGGGAACTCACCACGATGCCAAGCTTTTTGCCGAGCCAGAGCTTGAGTATGGGCCCGTGGGCCTGCGCCAGGCGGGCGAAGTAGGAATGGAGCTCCGGGTCGAGGGAGAGGAGGTTTCCGACCAACGGGAGGCCACGTGGGCCTGGCGGCAACTGTGGGGTGCCGTTCCTATTTTTGGTGTAAATCCAGGCGCAGCAAGAGAGCGTGCAGATAATTACAAAGAGGGAGAGAAGCAAGCGTGAGAGTTGGCCGTTTCCATTGCAAAGAGTTTGGAGAAAATCTGAGATGAGTGTCATCGTGGTGATGTTGGGATATGAAAATGGAAGAAGGAGAGTAGGAGAGATTTATTCAAGGATAAGGATAAGGAGAGTGGGATTAAAAGAAAGTGAGTGGAGAACTGTGGGATGACGTGAAGACAAGGATCATTTGCTTCAACGCCGCTAGAATATTGAAGGGAATCTTTTCTTTATTATTATTTTATCTCTTTTCTTTCCCGAGAATATCATTATTTAAGTTTATTTATTATTATTATTATTATTTTCTGGTAATTAAGTTTATTAATCTTTAAGTTGTTCATAGGGTACTTAGAAGACGGGCCTCCAGATACTGAGGCGCCACTTGTAAGTTATCGAGTTGCAAGTGACATGCATGCATGCATGCAAAACAGAGTTCACTTAGAGCAGTTACCTTCATGATTGACTAAATTGCCACCACAATTGTTAAAAATCCCTGGCATACATGGAAGACGTAGAATTATATGAACAAAAACTATAGAGGCCATTTAATTAGAACTAAAACAAATAACATTAATTTCAACGCACAAATTACATCAATAATACAAAGCTTAATTAGCTTTGAGGTAAAAGCTTAATTAGCTTCATATTCTTTAATTATTATTTCATTTATCATCTCCCCATCTCTTTCTTCAATATTTCTGTGGCTTAATTTATAATCGTTGTCTTAGGCTTTGTAGGATTAGCTCCACTTTTCTCCAACTTTAATAAAAAGTTGACTTGTGTTAAAAGTATTAATTAACAAATTCAATTCTTTTTTTTTATTTTTATGTCGGTTCAAGTTTTGAAATAATCGGTGATTTAACATCATATCAAAGTGAACGAGTTCATAAATTTAAACCATTTTACATGCATATTGTTTGGTCTTATATTAAGAAAGTGTTAAAGTATCAATTGAACTTTTCTACTGGTGTAACTTAACAACTTGCAAATGGATTATTCCTAACCTCCTATTAAAATTACATTAACAATAATTTTGAATAAGTTGCTTCTAGTTGTCTGCCACTTTTATTGTAATCTAATTAATGACCAATTAAGTTACTTGTTCATGCCCATGTAGCCCTTCCCCCATTTGATTAGGAAAAAAAAAAGTTATTTGTTCAAGGTCAAACAGGAAATCAGCTACTACCTACGCAAAACAAACAAAACACTTGTTTCTAATGCTAATGGAGGCCATCCTAGAAAGCTTGGGAATTGTGGGAACCACAGAGAAGAAGACAGAAGAAGATGAATGATGAATACTCAAGGATTTTAGAGCCTATGAATTAGAAGAAAAAAAAAAGGATTTTAGAGCCTATGGGAATTGCTTTGTCTCACTCGCCACAACATAGCCAGTCACCTTCAGGCACATCCTTTTTTTTTCTTGTTTTTTTTTTATTTTTTTCTATGCTTCCTTTTGTATACTTTTTCCTATTTAATTTCTGTAGAGAAAAAAGGGTCTTCTCCAACCACAAAAAGTCTCTAGAGAGATTTTGAGAGATTTTTGTTTCTTTAGTACTACACTACTTTTTCTACAGTCTACTTATGGATAATTCACATATAGGTTTTTTTTTTTTTTTATTTTTTTTTTAAAAAAAAAAAAAAAAAAAAGAGCTTGCTCAGATTGGCACCTATGCTTGCCAAATATATATGTGGAGATGATCGGAACATTTTGAAAAAATTTTGAATTTTAGGTTTTGGTAATCAAAAATTCAGAACTGCTTGATGAAGAAAGTCTGCAAGCTCTTTGAAGCTATTATTACACGAACTATAGTTCATAAACTTAAGTTTTTAAAAGCTCATAATTAAACTTAAGCTTAAAATCCTCATTAGCCCATCGGCATCCAAGGAACAAAGTCTTTCATATTTTTTTTTTTATAGCAAATATGAAAGACTTAGCACTGGCAAAGTGGGGTCGGTTCTTCTCATGGTTGATATATAAGCTCATTATCTACTCAACCAAGTCTCAAACTAATAAAGTTGGGATCAACTTAAATAATTATACTTTCTGTATACTAGTTCGATTTTTGAGTGATTTTAAATTTAGCCCCCACATGGCCAGAAAAAGGAAATAAAAATTATGCTGAACATGTTTGCTATATCATTATACAACAATCAATAGTCAATTAAAAGAATTAGTTCTAGTCATCCATAAAAGGGTTCAATAATAAGATCATTGGAGATTTCACAAACATTCCTCAAAACATATTAGAAAATTCATTGTCTGTACTTGAAATCAGAGATTAATTAGCAAGTACAAATGTTCAAGATTAAGGAGAGAGAGATAATACCTGTTTAGTTACCAGCGGGTTAGAGGGGGACGACGGCTTAGTCTTCACCAGAAGAGAGAGAGAGCAGAGAGCGGAGAGCGAGCGCGTGAGCATGAGCATGAGCAGATAGCCCACTAGGGAAGAAATTATGATGGTGCGCATTACAAAAAAAAAAAGTAGCATTTTTTATACCATAAACGATGTAAATATTAAAGTCATTTATTATGTAAACGACGCGTATTATTTTTTATTTAAGGCCCATGCAGGTACCAAATGATGTGAAATACTATATATTAATGTCATTTGACGATGTAAACAACGTGTTTTTAGCATCCTTTGAAACAAACGATGTATTTTTTTAACATAATTTAAAAACGAACGATGTAAACTTTGTCCAAATTTACATCGTTCACTTTAAATGATGTATTTAATTACGTCGTTTAAAATAAACGATGTAATTTTTATATTTAATGTTGTTTAAATAAAGCGATGAGAAAATAAACGACATTAAAATCCCTTTATTTGGTAGTGTAATTAGTATGCAGACACTTGAGTAACACTTAAATTTGGTCATGCCATTAACGATGATGATATACGTGCTTCACCGAGGCATTGGTGTTATACTATGTACAGGTCCCTCGGGACAGCGCCAACCATATACCAAGAAGGGGTTAACAGCTTAAATAAACCATATACAGTTGAACTATGATATGTCCACTTTAAATATCATATAGTATAACTATAATGTGTCATATATACTATAACTATAATGTGTCATGACTATAATTATATACCAAGAAGGGGTTAAAAGCTTAGATAGATTATCATGATATTTTTGTCATCTGACAAAGGACTATATGTTATGTTATTGTTTGTGATTTGTAAACCTTTTTTTTTCTTCCTAAAACAACTTAATTTACTATATGATAACTAACATGCTTACTCCGTGTACTATTACTCATTAAGTCGTGGACTTACATTTTATCTTTTCACTTGTAAAACATCTATTGTTTTATAATTTGGTGTTCTATTGAGAATGGTACTTGGGCGTGCATGACCATGAGAATGTCATTGGATGATATTGCTAGGTTGATCATTGGGTCTGCCCCTAAGTTAGTAGAGATGATGGAGGCCGGTGGTGCAAAGTTGGGTTGTACGCCCATAGGGTTTCTATATATGTGGTATCAAATGTTTTGTAATCCCTAAAGATTTTCTTTAGTTGGATAATAGTTATTTGTATTTCTTGATACTCTAATAACTATTAGATGTGTAATATTTAACAACTGTACTTGATGACGGGTCTTAAACCTAAACATTTTATGTTATGTTATGTTATGTTATGTTATGTTATGATGATTTAGAACTACTTTGGTATTTATTTTATTATGGGTATAATTAGTCACTAATTGTTAATTAATAAGTGACAAGTCTTCCGTTGTAAGCTTTTGGTTAAGAGTTTATAATCCTCTAGTCTTATTTATTTGGTAAGTAAGATAGAGAGGCGAATCGTAAAGTTAATTATCAGTTAATTAATTTTTTTGGGACATTATAACCATATCTACGCTATCATTCCAAAAAGACTAGTCAAGTTATAATTGAAACTCTCTAAAATCATTTATAAATGTTGGACTTATCACCATGCGCATCTTTATAATCCACCCACTCAATGTGGGCATGTCATTTTTTCAATGTGAGACTAACTTTTCAGGGGTGTCACAATCTCTCTCACTCAAATCTATGACGTCCTTGTCAGAGCCCATGCTAGCAATGACATTGTGTCACATGGTTTTGCTACGTTGTTATAATATTAGTTGTAATGGCTCAAGAAAAAACGTCAATTACATTTGGGTTATTACTCTAAAAGGTCTAGTCAAGTTGTAATTGAAGCTCCATATAATCGCTTATAAAGTCCAATCTCATTTAGTAAGGAATCAATATAAAACTTAGTACTCATGAGGATCTTATAATCTACCCACTCAATATAGGTAATTCTTCATCCTTAATATAATTGTATAAATAACAGTAATCGTATAGCCTATTTGTTTCCTGTATGGCACATATGACATATACATGCTGAATCAGAAAAGTTTTCAACTTTCTTCTTAGAGTATCTCCAATAGAACTTTTAAAAGTCTCATATTAGCTATATTTAGCTAGTATGAGCCTTTTTGGAACTCCAGTAAACACTTAAAAATAAAAGTTTTGCTAAAATTTGTTACTGTAAACTTTTATATAATTTTTTTTATTCTTTTTTCTCTCTCATTCTCCTTCAACGAAGCTCTACACTAGCCCATTAAATTCGGGAACTCGATCCTTTCTTTCTCAATCACTCTCATACCTCATCATCTCATCCTCCTTAAAGTCAAAACCTCTGTTAGAATATACGGAAAATATAATATATTTTCCGTATATTCTATATCTGGTTGATATTATAATATTCTCTATTTATGGATGATTGTAATCAAATCTCACATATTTGATTACTACTGTAATATGAAATATATATTCTAACAACCACCAAGAACCCCCCAACACCCACAAACCAGAATTCTCAAGTAATGACAACAATCAGACAACAATAAGAATAATTGAGAACCACTAGCTCCCTCTCTCTTTCTCTCACCCTTCACCAATCTTGTCTTTCATCACAGCGTGTAAGTATGGTAGTTTGTGAATGTGAGACTCTTCCACAATCTTGTCTTTGCCAACTACACCCTCTAATTGTTGTTGGGCTTTTCTCTTCACCTCTAGTTTGTTCATCATTTCAGCCATTACAAACTCTACTGTGTTGGCGGATGTGTCTGTCCCGCCCACCACCATATCCTGTGGATGCACAATATACACTACATTATGTGGATGCCTAAATCAAAGCTTAAAAAGAAGTTGTCATGTAAAAATAGAGGAAAACTTAACTTAATCCTCCCACACTTTTAATTTAGTGTACCAATCTTTTTAATTTTTTCAATTTCACATCTCCATTAACATATTCCATTAAATCTTGTCTAAATCTATAAAATTTTCATTTTTTTTTTTAAAAAAAATCAAAGATTCAGGCACGTGGGTATTTTTGTAAAATTTGTTAAATCTTTACCAATGTTTAAATTGTTGCAATTTTTTTTCTTAAAAAAAAAAGAGTATTTTGAAAATTTTGACATTCTATTAAATTCTAATGATGAGTGAAATTACAGAAAAAAAAAATTGAAAGATTAATACACTAAATTAAGAGTTTTTTAGGAAGAGATTTATCAAGGATAATGGATAAGGAGAGTGGGATTAAAAGAAAGTGAGTGGAGAACTGTGGGATGACGTGAAGACAAGGATCATTTGCTTCAACGCCGCTAGAATATTGAAAGGACTCTTTTCTTTATTATTATTTTACTCTTCTTTCCGAGAATATCATTATTTAAGTTTATTTATTATTATTATTATTTTTTAATTAAGTTTATTAATCTTTAAGTGTTCATAGGGTACTTAGAAGACGGGCCTCCAGATACTGAGGCGCCACTTGTAAGTTATCGAGTTGCAAGTGACATGCATGCATGCATGCAAAAACAGAGTTCACTTAGAGCAGTTACCTTCATGATTGATAAATTTGCCACCACAATTTTAAAAATCCCTGGCATACATGGAAGACGTAAATTATATGAACAAAAAACTATAGAGGCATTTAATTAGAACTAAAACAAATAACATTAATTTCAACCACAAATTACATCAATAATACAAAGCTTAATTAGCTTTGAGGTAAAAGCTTAATTAGCTTCATATCTTTAATTATTAATTTCATTTATCATCTCCCCATCTCTTTCTTCAATATTTCTGTGGTTAATTTATAATCGTTGTCTTAGGCTTTGTAGGATTAGCTCCACTTTTCTCCAACTTTAATAAAAATTGACTTGTGTTAAAGTATTAATTAACAAATTCAATTCTTTTTTTATTTTTATGTCGGTTCAAGTTTTGAATAATCGGTGATTTAACATCATATCAAAGTGAACGGTTCATAAATTTAAACCATTTTACATGCATATTGTTTGGTCTTATATTAAGAAAGTGTTAAAGTATCAATTGAACTTTTCTACTGGTGTAACTTAAACAACTTCAAATGGATTTATTCTAACCTCCTATTAAAATTACATTAACAATATTTTGAATAAGTTTGCTTCTAGTTTCTGCCACTTTTATTGTATCTAATTAATGACCAATTAAGTTACTTGTTCATGCCCATGTAGCCCTTCCCCCATTTGATTAGGAAAAAAAAAGTTATTTGTTCAAGGTCAAACAGGAAATCACACTACCTACGCAAAACAAACAAAACACTGTTTCTAATGCTAATGGAGGCCATCCTAGAAGCTTGGGAATTGTGGGAACCACAGAGAAAAGACAGAAGAAATGAATGATGATACTCAAGGATTTTAGAGCCTATGAATTAGAAGAAAAAAAAAAGGATTTTAGAGCCTATGGGAATTGCTTTGTCTCACTCGCCACAACATAGCCAGTCACCTTCAGGCCATCCTTTTTTTTTCTTTTTTTTTTATTTTTTTCTATGCTTCCTTTTGTATACTTTTCCTATTTAATTTCTGTAGAGAAAAAAGGGTCTTCTCCAACCACAAAAAGTCTCTAGAGAGATTTGAGAGATTTTGTTTCTTTAGTACTACACTACTTTTTCTACAGTCTACTTATGGATAATTCACATATAGGTTTTTTTTTTTTTTTTTTTTTTTTTTAAAAAAAAAAAAAAAAAAAGAGATTGCTCAGATTGCACCTATGCTTGCCAAATAAATGTGGAGATGATCGGAACATTTTGAAAAAATTTTGAATTTTAGGTTTTGGTAATCAAAAATTCAGAACGCTTGATGAAGAAAGTCTGCAAGCTCTTTGAAGCTATTATTACACGAACTATAGTTCATAAAACTAAGTTTTTAAAAGCTCATAATTAAACTTAAGCTTAAAATCCTCATTAGCCCATCGGCATCCAAGGAACAAAGTCTTTCATATTTTTTTTTTTATAGCAAATATGAAAGACTTAGCACTGGCAAAGTGGGTCGGTTCTTCTCATGGTTGATATATAAGCTCATTATCTACTCAACCAAGTCTCAAACTAATAAAGTGGGATCAACTTAAATAATTATACTTTCTGTATACTAGTTCGATTTTTGAGTGATTTTAAATTTAGGCCCCCACATGGCCAGAAAAAGGAAATAAAAATTATGCTGAACATGTTTGCTATATCATTATACAACAATCAATAGTCAATTAAAAGAATTAGTTCTAGTCATCCATAAAAGGGTTCAAATAAGATCATTGGAGATTTCACAAACATTCCTCAAAACATATTAGAAAATTCATTGTCTGTACTTGAAATCAGAGATTAATTAGCAAGTACAAATGTTCAAGATTAAGGGAGAGGAGATAATACCTGTTTAGTTACCAGCGGTTAGAGGGGGACGACGGCTTAGTCTTCACCAGAAGAGAGAGAGAGCAGAGAGCGGAGAGCGAGCGCGTGAGCATGAGCATGAGCAGATAGCCCACTAGGAAGAATTATGATGGTGCGCATTACAAAAAAAAAAAGTAGCATTTTTTATACCATAAACGATTAAATATTAAAGTCATTTATTATGTAAACGACGCGTATTATTTTTTATTAAAGGCCCATGCAGGTACCAAATGATGTGAAATACTATATATTAATGTCATTTGACGATGTAAACAACGTGTTTTTAGCATCCTTTGAAACAAACGATGTATTTTTTTAACATAATTAAAAACGAACGATGTAAACTTTGTCCAAATTTACATCGTTCACTTTAAATGATGTATTTAATTACGTCGTTTAAAATAAACGATGTAATTTTTATATTTAATGTTGTTTAAATAAAGCGATGAGAAAATAAACGACATTAAAATCCCTTTATTTGGTAGTGTAATTAGTATGCAGACACTTGAGTAACACTTAAATTTGGTCATGCCATTAACGATGATGATATACGTGCTTCACCGAGGCATTGGTGTTATACTATGTACAGGTCCCTCGGGACAGCGCCAACCATATACCAAGAAGGGGTTAACAGCTTAAATAAACCATATACAGTTGAACTATGATATGTCCACTTTAAATACATAACAAAAACTGCAAAAAATCTTTCCTCTCTTCGCCAGAAATATTACCCGCTTCTCTATTCATCTTCAGCCGTTGATCAATCACTATATCAAAAATCCGATCAAACTGTCGGCCCAACCCATCCATCTTTTTCTCTATGCCTTGCAAATCAAACCGGGCCAAAACCGGATAAAAATCCGAGACATTGAGCTTCCCCAAAAGGTCCGTTATCTCGGACACCACCTCCCTGAACTCCGCCCCTAGGCTAGCCCTCTCATCCCCCTCCACCGTCCCACCCTACAACATGTTGGTAATCACCTTGAGCACCATCAAGAAAATCTGCTCCCCAACATTCACCGGAGACCCGGCCCGACTATAAAAGTACCCGACAGTCTCTCGGACTTGTTTCCGACGGAGCATGTATACGGAGTTCAAGGTCGTGTTGCTAAGCATCTTGAGCACACACACTTTTCGGAGCATCGGCCACTCGGGCCCATAAGGGGTCCACACAATATCCGACCCACCGTAGGCCACGACCCGGCTCCCGGCGGGGACATCGCGGTTGGCAAATATGAGATCGTTGTCCTTGAGAACTTCTCGGGCCAGGGTAGGGGAACTCACCACGATGCCAAGCTTTTTGCCGAGCCAGAGCTTGAGTATGGGCCCGTGGGCTTGGGCCAGGCGGGCGAAGTAGGAATGGAGCTCCGGGTCGAGGGAGAGGAGGTTCCCGACCAACGGGAGGCCACGTGGGCCTGGCGGCAATGGTGGGGCGTCCTTCCTATTTTTGGTGTAAATCAACGCGCAGCAAGAAAGCGTGAAGATAATTACAAAGAGGGAGAGAAGCAAGCGTGAGAGTTGGTCGTTTCCATTGCAAAGAGTTTGGAGAAAATCTGAGATGAGCGTCATTATGGTGATGTTGGGATATGAAAGTGGAAGAAGGAGAGAAGGAGAGATGTATTCAAGGAATAGGATAACTGCATAAGCATGGGATTAAAAGAAAGTGAGCGGAGAACCATGGGATTATGTGAAGACAAGGATCATTTCCATCAAGGCCGCTAGAATATTGAAAGGAATCTTTTTCTTTTATTATTATTTTTTTCTTTATTCTGTCCCGGAGTATATCATTATTTATTTTTATTAATTTTTTATTTCCTTTCTTGTAAGTTTATTAATATTTAAGTTTTCCATAGGGTGACTTAGAAGACGGCCCTCCAGTCGATTTGTCTTTTTGTTTTCTTTGCTATCCTATATATGAAAATGAAGCAACCATAGTAGTAGAATTTGTGGTTCAATTTTGAAGGATCCGATGAAAGTTTACTTCTTTTAAAAAGAATGGAAAATATAATGTAACCCTCGGTCTAAACAAGTGGCAATTATTTCTAAATAATAATAATAATAGTGTACAAAATTGACATTTTTAAATATTTTTAACTTTATCAACATTCAAAATGAGCATGCATGAACAAAGTGTTCTAAATATTCAATTAGCAAAATACTCAAGATTTTACTATCCTCGAATGTTCGATCCAACTTCGAACGATCGAAGCATGGCTTTCCTTGAATGTTCGACACTCGATGTCTAACGATCAATGATAGCTTTTCTAAAATGTTCGATACTTGATGTCAAACAATTGATGACAACCTGCATGAAATTTTTTTAAAGTTTTGTCATTTATGCCTGCATGTAGTCCTATTTAAGGACCTAGGTTGAACCCTAGGTACCATTTTCACTCATTCTTTTGAGATCCATACTTAAAGAGAAAAAGATAGTGAGTTTGAGAGAGAGAGAGGGAAGATTTATCATAGCTTTACCTTCAAGAGATGTAATCTCTTACCCTAATCTTGCTTTTGTTGTTGTTATTAGCCTATTACCATCATGTTTAACTATTACCTAGTTGCATTTTTTGTGGTTTAGCATCTTAGCCTATAGATCTGAACTTCTAAATTTAAAATGGTAGGATTAATGTTGGATAATGCATTGGTAGGTTATGTTTATGGACAAGCATGTGCCATCTAGTTATTTTTTCATGATTAACCTACTCTTTGGAAGCTCAAATGTGGACACATGGATTATTTTTAAAGATTTATGTTACAGTCGATAATAGGTTAGAATTTCATGGAAACGGGCAACGCTTGCTCGTGTTTAATACGTTCATACATGATGGATGATGATTGTTAGAATTTCTGGGACTGTTATGAGTCTTGTTGAAGCTTGGAAATAGGTTCTATTGGAGGGTTTTAGTTACTGTACAAGTTACAGAGCATCGAACGTTCGACCCCCGAGGATCGAACAATCGATGCAAGTCAAAGAAGGGTAATTAGGGTTTAACATGAATGATTAGGGTTTCACGCGTAAGATTAGGATTTTTAGTGTGGTATGTGCCTAATACTAGAGTATGATTGTAGTGATGTGAGGATTAAGATGTCCGGGACTGAAGATGAGCGTCTCAAGTAAGTAAATGCTTACAGAACACTTAAACTCTTTTATTATACAAATGCGATATTTATCTTCATAAATGATGAGATATTTTGCTTGCGGTTTACTTAAAATGAATCATGTTATGAGCCTAATATTTATCAAACAATTATAATTACACATGATGAATGATTTATAAGAATTGAACTTATAGTGTGGATCGTCTTGTATGTATGGATGGCGGGCACATGTATATAAGGGCGAAACCTTATGGTTGAGAGATTTATATTTATGTTTGACCTTGGATCCAATAGTTTTATAGATGGCCAGCGCATCCATGTTTGATTGGTGGGCCTTATAGACGACATTACTAGTAACGTGGGCCACCCTGGGTCAGATCGAGTCAGGCTGTTAATTAATGGTGATATGCGTACTTCACCGGGACACTTCAACCCTATTGAAAAAAGGGTTAAAGGCTTGAACTATATGGATAAAAGTTATGACTATGTATATTTACGTATAAGATTTCCACTAGCCTGATTTTTGCATTAAAATAACATGTGATTTGTCCCTGTGATTATGCGTACTTCATTCCAAACAAACTAATTATTCCTTATTGGCATAGTGATAGAGGCAACATTTATCAATTTTGTAAAACCCACAACATTTTCATTTACCAAAGTTTAAGGATACAATTTGTCATTTAAGGCTCATCGCATAACAATTTCTGTGAGAATTTACTTACTAAGACGTCGTGGACTTACATAGTTACTTTTTCACCCGTAAAATACTTTGGTGTTTTGCGGATTATGAGGTTTGATTGACTGTTGGGTTAGAGCATTTCGCTAGGCTAAAGATACTTGAGTAAAGAGCTCATTTAGTTAGGTTTGTGTGGTATAGTTAGATGATGTAGCTCTGTGTTTATATTTGATGATAGTGAATAAAATGGTCGAAGTCATTTTTATTTGACTCAGATCATTATTATTCCGATTTTCACTATATTTTTTTACTCTAATAGTTAGTGTTTAAGGTAGTAGACCCAACTAATTACCAATTAACAGTACAAAAAAAAAAAAAAAAAAAAAAAAAAAAAAAAAAAACCTAATTGATAATGTCGTTTATAGCCCCATAATCGATGTTATCTAGTTTATATCATTTATATGATGTCGTTTCACAAACATCATTATTCATGGGGTCGTTAAACTGGATTTGTGTCGGTTGCATAGTAACCGACACAAATATGTGTCGTTTGATAACAAACAACTTAAACAAATTTACATAGTTTGAAGTAAACGATGTAAGTTTTACATTGTTTGTACTGTAAACAACATAAACAAATTAATTTATTCAGTCATATGATCATGTGAAATACGGAGGAATACAATGAAATAAGAACAAAGCAGGTAGACCAAGCAATTAAGCCTATAGAATTTGGGAAATTAAGATTCATTGTTCATCTTGACAAGTTCCCATTAGTGCTATGTGATTTGGGATATGCCGAGTCATCAATCACTTGGATTTAGTTCAGTTACATTGCCAATTGTAATAATTGAGTTAGTAAACAATCAATAGGCAACTACTTGGGTTAACAATTAAAAAGGTCTTTGCCTCATGAAAGTGGTACCAAAGTATATATGCATGGGGAGAGTATCCATGAATTTGCAAACTTAGACCACCTTATGCACACATAAGTATGGATAAGTCAAGAGTTAATAGATTGATGTTAATAATTCTGTCAAGAAATTGTTACTGGTTTCTTTGATATTGAGGTATTTCCTAAGCTATATGTTGCTAGCACAAGAATATTGAGACGCCACTTGTAAGTTAACGAGTTACAATTGACATGCATGCAAAAATAGGTACAAAAATAAATACACATTAAAACCAAAAAAAAAAAAAATTAATACAAGCCCCACAATTAAAAGCATAACATGGATAAACAAATTACATTATTGCATTTCAACCTAATTTACATGGGTGGCCTAGCGTTAGAAATAAAAAGGGTGGGTGAAGCACTACAAGAAATTCATCCATTAGCATCGACCTTATCAGCATCGACACCAAAGTCGACACTGATAATGTAATCAGCGTCGACTTTTACCATGTCAATGCTACTAATAACCTATTAGCGTTGTTGGGACAGTTTCCAAATCCGACTTCACGTGGTCCTGCGAATAGAAGAAGATTAAACACAAGAGCTTGCTGGGGGTTGCCGGCGGGGGATAGCTTCGATGCTTAAGTCAGTTTTTTTTCCTTAGCAAATTGATCTCCACCAAGATGGCTTAGAATGAACTTTTTGCTATTGAGTTACGTACCTGGCAACCGAGCTTTTTTCCCCTTTTATATGATGGCGGGTTTCCCGAGGTCATTTAATGACCTCCTTACTGTGGAACCTCAAGCTTCCCATTTCTTTTCCGGACTCATGTTGGCCAGTAAGGAGCCTGCCAAGTGTTACACAAGTGTTGGTCTACGACATGTAAGTTCCTATCTTTAGGTCATGTCAATCAAATCCTTGGAGCTGGCATACCTCGAAGATATGCAGGGACGGGACTCGAGGAAGGCCCGCTTTAAATGCGAGCCTTAATTAACCTTGTCCCTTCCCCATCAAAATCCATCATAAGCCTTAGCTGGAAAACTGAACCGAACCTCGAGATGTAACCCCCAAAATCCATCATAAGCCTTTTGCCTGTTAGCCAATCCTTAAAGAGGGAGATTGGGCTTTCGATAATTGTTTGGGCCCAATCCCCAACAGTTACCCCCTAAAATCGCTCGTGTCATGCATTGAGGATGGTAGAAGGATTTTATTATACTTTATAAAACGAGCCGACGTTCACCACTTTGTCGATTCGTTGTTCGATGCATCTGGAAAATAGGGTATCGTGTCTTCTCTGGCACCATCCCACGTGTTCATTCCCCATCCATGCCATTTCTGATATTATCTATCCTGACATGTACAAGTATGTTTGCGAGAAAGATTCCTTCTTATCCTCCCCACTGCGAACCTCTTTGTGATTACCGCCCCTTCTTCGGCCTTCTCTGTAGTGACAGATCTTTCACTTTCGTTTTAATCTTGAAAACTTTCCCCCCAAATTCGATGGGAAAATCTTCTAGGTTCAATGGGAAAATCTTCTAGGCTCAGTGCTTCTAGGGCGCCTTCTACATGGCGGTCCTCCTTAGGACCTGAGGACGCAGAGAGGTTAAGAAAAACTTATGAAATCCTTAACTCTGTAAATATTCGGATCCCCAAATCCAACGAGAGAATTCATGGAAACGTTTTGGAGAATGAGGTGTGTATATTCGAGAAATCTCTCCAGACCGGGCACCATTTCCCTTTCCCTCTGGTGGTTCTTGAGATCCTGCATATTCTGGGGATGGCTCTTACCCAAATGAAGCCTGGTGGGTGGCGAAATGTCAACGCTTGTTGCGTGGCATGGCCAATGGTTTTAGGCGAAGGCATTCAACTCTCTACGTCAGAATTCTTGAACTTATTTATTCCGATTAAGTACGGCCATACCTGGACCTTTCAGGCTCAGAATAAGAAGTTCTTTTCCTCTCTGAGCACATGGGCCAGCAATCCTCCTTTCGAGAAGTCTTTTTTCTATGTCTTTGGGTTGGGATGGGAGCTTCCTCCCATCTTGTGGGACCGTGTACCTGACGTCCGAGTTCCTCGCCATTGGAAGGATTTATCATTGGCAAAATTCCCGAAACCAAAGCTAATAGCGGCCCAGCGAGACAGGCTCGATCACATGGTTGCTTGGTTTTCGCAGAGCATAGAGGCGGAAAAGGAAGAGTCGAACTTGTGATTCTTGCTTCGCCCAGCTTTCTTGCAGAAATATCTAGGCTTTTCTGAGCACAGATGTGCCGGAATGGCTAGGATCCCTGACGTGCTCTTTGGCTCAAAGAAGAAGGGAAAAGCCAATGATTAGACCAGGCGAACGAGATCTAAGGATCCGAGCCCCGCACCTGTTAAGGAAGCTGAACCGTCCAGTTCCTCTACTGAAAGGTCGTTTTCCCTCTCCCTGTCTGGAGAGGAAGATTCAAGAGGACACGTCCCTCAGAATGTCCCTCAGATCGTGGAGGGTCCGATCATCCTCGACGAAAGCCCGGATGAAGAAGACGATGAAATTCCTCTCGCGGTAAGGCCCCGGGCCCCCAAGAGAAAGGCTTCAGAGGAGGTAGAGTACACGAACCTTTCTCCATCTCCTAAAAGAATGGAGGTGGAGAAATCTAAATTCGAGGTGTTCTTCGAAGTGAACCCTCCGATTGGGAAGGCTCGGAGCGTCCATCTCATCATTAGGGGTGAGAGCTCGGGACCGACAACTGAAGAGGCTCCCCCTAGTGGAGGTGAAGGAGGGGATTCAGCTGTGCCGTCTCTTCCCTCGTCAACGCCGATAATCGAGCCTGTCACCAACGCAGTGAGAATTGAACTTGTTGTCGCCTTAGGGGAAACTGAGCTAGGTGCTGCTATGAGCGAAACAGGTCTTACCCCCGAAGTTGAGGGTGCTGTGGTGGTTCCCAACCACTGGCCTTGGTGGATATCGCTTTGGGTGGAGGAGCTGCCACTTCTGGGGTTCGGGATCCTATGGAAATTCAGAATGAGCCTGAACTTCCGGACTTAGGTATTAAGGCTCCCAAGAATTATCGTTCTGAAGGTCCTGTGCTTGAGGAGGTTGCCTCTGCCAGTGGTCCCATATGATGGGGGGCGGTTGGATCTCAAGAAGATCCGGTTCTTACTCTTCCCCGCTGAATCAAGGTATGAATTATGATTGTCATTATTCGCTTCGGTCCTTTTGAGGTTCGGGTTGCTTGCTAACTTTGCTCCTTTTTGTAGGATTCTCTGGTTGCCACAGATTCACTCGGCCAACACCTGCACGCAAGCCACAACTCATTTCTCAAGTTGAAACAAGAATTGGAAGTTCGGTCGAGCGAACTTTTGGAAGCTAGGTCCGTTATTACCGCTCTAGAAGCTCGGAACCTCGAGCTAGAGGGGAGGTTAACCAATCATGATGAGGAGCTTTTTAAAGCCTTAAAAAGACAGGGAACCTTGGAGGAAAGGTCTTCTGAGTACAAGGTGCGAACCTTCAGGCTAGGCTCGGGAGAGCGGCGCGAACAGAGTCTGAAATTGTCGGTCATGCCTTATGGCTACAGGGAATCGTTGATGAGCAAAAGGGGCTTATCGCCGGGTACAAGGCGGAAGTGGCAGATTTATCTCGAAATCTCAGCTCGGTAGAAATTGAATGCAACTCTATGCGGAAAGAGTTGAACGATTCGCAGAAACTTCTCATCTTGATGGAAAACAACAAGATTGCGGCATTGGAGAAGGAGAATGCTGACCTTCGAGAATGAGAAAAATTTGCCACTGACATAACGTAGCACCAAATAATGAAGTATCGCGAGGTGGTCGAGAGGGAAAGGAGGTACAGTCGCCAGCTTGAGCAAGTTCACATAGTTAGAAACCGCACTTGGATCCACGGGTTTGAGTGGGGGTTCGATACTTTTCGAGCGATCGCAATGAGCGAGGAGTTGCGGGATAGAGTGCCCACTATCAACTTCCGTGACATTCAGCCCGACCCTCAAGCCTTGAACGAACTTAAAATGTTCGAGGTGGAAGAGTTGCCAGACGCTTGCGGATTGTGGACTATTCTGCCACCTATAGTGGTATTTTGACCAACAGCTGGAGGTAAAACTGGGGCCGAACCCAGTAATGTGGCCAGAGGTGAGGCCGAAGCCGGACTTAGTGATGCGGCCGAAGGTGGATCTAGGGTCGAACCTACTGATGGGGGGAGTGCTCATCCCCCATAATTGTATATAACGTTCTTTGTATGGACTCTTATTTTTATAATAGAAACGATGTGTTGTTGTTTTTTACCTTGGCCGCTTTGTGTTAATTTGGACTTTGAACCGATGGGGCTCATTTCTTTTGTCGTTATTTTTGTGATAGGACTAGGCCTAACCTTGATAATGAGGTTCTTTGACTCTGTCCTACTATCTGACTTCGTTTCTTTTCTTGTTCTTCAAGCGTTGGGTGATGTGATTCGGAATATTGTCCAGGTACTTTCGTACTTTACCAGAACGAGACTTTGTCTTGTCATCCCATTTTGGGAATCTAAAGGGTCTCGTTCTGGGGCATCAGTAATGGCAGGTTGCGCAATAAATGGTGGTGGAGTTCTCCAAGCAGCACGCCCATTGGGTTTTCAAAACCCAATGTGCCTATTTAAAGGAGGGCTATGCGTGCCGTTTCTTCACCACCATTTTTTTGTTCTCCTTTTTCATCCATCACAAGTTCTCTTTTCCCTTTTTTTTTTTTTTTTTTAAGGTCTCAAGTTATGGATGGTGGTGCACATTGGAGAGTTCCTGCCCCCCAACCTCCGACCGGTTCTCGCCAAAGTAACCGACTCCGAGGTCAAGTCAGGGTTGCTACGGCCAGCCCCCCGTCGCCAGTTCGAAGGATTGCGATTTTGGACTCTTTGTCCGTTAATTGTTTTTCGTGGTCTGCCGGTCACTCCGAAAGCGATCCTTTCTTCATCTCGGGCATAGTTCCCGGTCCACCGGAGGAGGAGGAAGTGGAGGTTCTTCCGAACCCGACAGAGGAGGGAGAGAACCCCACTGTTACCGCCGGCGGCGACAAGGTCGCGGAGGATGACAATGGTCCTCCTTCTCCCGGCGGGGAGACCACTTTGTCATCGGCGGGGCCCAACGGGGAGTGCGAAACGCCCAAGCAAGCCAAGGTCCATAGCTTCTACCAGGGGAGAAGGCTTGGTCGCTTGGAGAACCGGGTGATCTGTCTGGAAGTGGAGATTCGCCGCCTCCAAGGGCAACTTGCTCCCTTGTGCGAGAAACTGCGTGATCGGCGCATGGCGTTGGGGTCCGAGTTTGGGTTGGACGTCTACATCGCTGGTGGTTTCTCTTCTGATGAGGATTAAAGTAGAAGTTATGCTTCTGCTTTGCTCCCTTATCCTTCCCCACCCTTTTTTTGTTTTTGTAAGGGTCGATGACTCGTAGCTTGTCAATGTTGCTGCCCTTGTTTGGGCATTTTTCTTTATTTGTTTTGTTCTGTTTGAAGGAAAGGCCTTTGATCTTCTTGCTCCTGTCTGTTATCTTTTACCTTGTATTTCCCCTTCTCCCCTTTTTTGAAATAAAACAAGCCGTTATGACATTTTATCTTCGGCAATTTCCGTGCGAATACTCCATTTGCTCATGCTATTAAGGACAAAATAAAAGTAACAGGGCTCTGTTTTACCTCATTTTAGGCTTACGCTCTAAAAAGGGGTGTTGAACTTCGATGGCCGAAATGTTGGCCTTCGTTCTCTAAGTTTCCGACTCTAGTTCGGCCTATCGGGTTCAGCATGTCAATGGGTCGGTGACCTCAATGAAGGAACCATAACTTTGATCTTGCATTCGGCATGTCAAGGGGTCGGTGACCTCGATGACGGAACGATGATCTTTTGATCTTGGATCTCGCGTTCGGCATGTCAAGGGGTCGGTGACCTCGATGACGGAACGATGATCTTTTGATCTTGGGTTCGGCATGTCAAAGGGTCGGCGACCTCAATGACGGAACCATGGTTTTGATCTTGCGTTTGGCATGTCAAGGGGTCAGTGACCTTAATGACGGAACGATGATCTTTTGATCTTGGGTTCGACATGTCAAGGGGTCGGCGACCTCAATGACGGAACCATGGTTTTGATCTTACGTTCGGCAAAGTCAAGGGGTCGGTGACCTCCAAATGACGGAACGATGATCTTTTGATATTGGGTTCGGCATGTCAAGGGGTCGGCGACCTCAATGACGGAACCATGATCTTTTGGTCTTTGAGCTTGGGGGAAGAGATTGCATCTGGTCCCTATCACACTCACTCGTGTTGTTCATTTATACACGGGGGGAAAAGATGGAACAATAAAAGAAAGACAAATTTTCATCAGTGAACAAAATACAACTTTGAAAGTGTGAGGGATTACTAGTAATATTGCTTTAAATGTTCTGCGTTCCAGGGGTGGGGCAATCTCCTTCCCTTTGAAGTCTCGAGGTGATAAGTGCTAGGTCGGTTGCACTCTACGATTCTATAGGGCCCTTCCTAGTTTGGAGCCAGCTTTCCATCTGTGCGTTCCTTAGTCGCCAAAGTCACCTTCCTGAGCACCCAGTCACCAACTTTGAACTTTCGAGGCTTGACCCTGCGATTGAAATATTGAGCTACCTTTTGACGATACGAGGCCATTACAATTTCTGCTTGATCTCGCCTTTCGTCTAAGAGGTCTAATGATAGCTTCAATCCTTCGTCGTTAAGCTCAGGATCGTACTTCTAGACGCGAAGGCTCGTTAGCTTCATCTCTACTAGGACGACGGCTTTCGACCCAAAGGCCAAGCCAAAAGGAGTATACCCCGTAGGGGTTCTCTTGGTGGTTTTGTAAGCCCACAGTACTTCATGTAAATGCTCAGCCCACGCACCCTTCCTATCTTCAAGCTTCTTCTTTAATATCTTGAAAATGGTCTTATTTGTAGCCTCTACTTGTCTATTAGCTTGCGGATGCCCCCGTGAAGAGAAGTAATTCTTAACTTTAAGGCCTTCATACCAGTCTCGGAATGCTTGACAATTGAACTGCTTCTCATTGTCTGTGACGAAGGCATGGGGAAGACCATATCTGCAAGTTAGTGATCTCCAAAGGAACCTGATGATGTTCTGGGAGGTGATGTGGACGAGGGCTTCCGCTTCTACCCACTTGGTGAAGTAGTCGACTGTTACGACTACAAACTTGACACCTCCTTTTCCGGGTGGAAAGGGACCAACAATGTCTACCCCCCATATGGAGAAAGGCCACAGAGAGGCGATTAGAGTGAGCTCCTCAGGCGGGTTCTTCTGGTCGTTGGCGAACTTTTGACATTTATCACAAGTTCTCACCATTTCCATGGATTGCTGGTACATCTTAGGCCAGTAATATCCAGCTCTGATGGCCTTATGGGCTAGGACACGCCCTTTGGAGTGACTGCCGCATACTCCTTCATGAATTTCTTTCAATGCATAGTCGGCTTCATCCTGGGACAAACACTTGAGGAGTGGCTAGGTAAGGCCTCGTCGATAGATGGATCCATTGATGACTGTGTACTTGGAAGCTTTTAAGCGTATCCTAGTAGCAACTTTTCAGTCTACCGGGAGTTGGCCCTCCATAATGTATCGGAATATCTCCTTGGCCCACTCTGGCGGATCCCTTATCACACACACCTGGAGGCCACCCACGATGGCCGGTGTAGACAGTAGGCGAACTTGTTTTTTGGAGCCTTCAAGCTCTTCTTCCTGTGCTGACCCAATTCGGGCAAGCCTATCCGCTTCTAAATTTTCCTCTCTGGGAACCTCTTTACATGGAAATGTGCAAACCGAGCCGAAAGTTCTTTAACACTCGCAAGATATTTCTTCATTTTTTCTCCCTTCACTTCGTATTTGCCTAAGATATGGCCCGCTATTACACACGAGTCAGTATGAATTTCCACATTTTCAACTCTAAGTTCTCGAGCAATCGTCCAGCCTGCTATCACGGCTTCGTACTTCGCCTCATTGTTGGTGGCCCTGAAATCCATTCGGACAGCATATTTAATCTCCTGACCTTCTAGGGTCGCAGAACTATGCCAGCTCCACTTTGTCTCTTTGTCGCCGAACCATCCACACAGATCTTCCAGAGGTTACTTACTGGTCGGTCTTCCTAGTTGTCTAGGCTCTTGAACTCCGCTAGCCAACGCCTAGCCCTTTATGGCTGGCCTAGGTAAGTACTCGATATCGAACTCACCTAGTTCCACTGCCTAGTTTACTAGGCATCCTGAAGTATCGGGCTTGAATAACATTCTTCTTAAAGGATGGTCGGTCAATACCCGAACTGTATGGGCTTGAAAATAAGGCCTCAATTTTCTCGCCGAGGTTACTAACGTAAAGGCTAGTTTTTCAATCTGCGGATATCTACTCTCTGCTCCTCGTAGAGCCCTGCTAGTATAGTATACAGGTTTTTGCACCCCCTAGTCCTCTCTAACTAGGACTGAACTGACGGCGGAATTAGATACCGGGAGGTAAACATAAAGCGGCTTGCCTTCTATCGTTCGGCTAAGGAGTGGGGGCTTAACTAAGTAGCTCTTCAATTGCCGAAGAACCTCTTCACACTCTTCCCCCAAACGAAAGCCTTCTTCAAGATCTTGAAGAAAGGCAAGCACTTGTCAGTGGATCTAGAAATGAACCTGTTAAGGGCGGCTATCCGCCCGGTGAGCCGTTGAAGCTGCTTTGTGTTCTCGGGGGATTCCATCTCCAACACCGCCTTTATTTTTTCGGGGTTAGCTTCGATGCCTCGATGTGAGACCATGAAGCCCAGAAATTTCCCAGAAGATACGCCAAAAGCACACTTGGCGGGGTTAAGCTTCATCTTGTAACGTCTCAAGACATTGAAAGTCTTTTCAAGGTCGGCTAGGTGATCTTCAGACTTCAAGCTTTTGACCAGCATGTCATCTACATATACTTCCACATTTCTCCCAATTTGGTTTTTGAACATTGCGTTTACCAAACGCTGATAGGTTGCCCCAGCGTTCTTCAATCTGAAGGGCATCACCTTATAACAGTACAACCCACGATCCGTAATGAAGGAGGTCGCCTCTTGGTCGAACTCATGCATTCGGATCTGATTATAGCCCAAAAAGGCATCCATAAAGCTCAGGAGGTTATGACCTGAAGTGGAGTCTACCAAGAGGTCGATTCGCGGGAGCGGGAAGTTGTCTTTGGGGCAGGCCTTGTTAAGGTCGTTAAAATTTACACACATCCTCCACTTCCCCGTGGACTTCTTGACCATCACTACGTTAGCCAGCCAGTCAGGGTAATGCACCTCCCTAATAAAATTCGCGCCCATCAGCTTGTCTACTTCTTCGGCTATAGCTTTGTTCTGCTCAGGAGCGAAGTTCCTTTTCTTCTGTTTGACCGGTTTGGCAACGGGGTCTATATTCAACCTATGTGAGATGATTCCAAGGTCAATACCGGGCATATCTTCGTGCGTCCAGGCGAACACATCAAGATTCTCTTTTAGGAATTCTGTCAACATGGCTCTCGACTCTTCTGGCAGCTGCGACCCAACTTTCACCTCACGGTCCGGGCCGTCAACGGCTACTTCGATTAGGTCTTCATTCGGTTCTGCCCTTTACAATGCACCTTCATCTTTCGCTTCGAAGTAGACAGGGAGAGTTTCTCTAGCTCGAGGCTCCTTGAGGGTCAGGTTATAACATTGACGGGCCTCCCTCTGATTCCCCTTCACCATCCCCGTTCCATGGTTTGTAGGGAACTTCATCTTCAAGTGGTAAGTGGACGTCACTGCCATTAACTTATTTAGGGTTGGTCTCCCCACTATTCCATTGTAAGTCGATGGCCTGTCGATGACCAAAAAGTCCGTCATAACGGTTTTCTTCCTAGGCGTCGACCCTGCTATAAGTGGGAGGGAGATCGTCCCCACTAAGAGGACCTTCTCCCCAGTGAAGCCTACAAGAGGTGTAGGAGCCGAGGCCACTCGCTTTTGTTCAATCTTCATTTTTTCGAAAGCAGGGAGGAACAAGATGTCGGCTGAGCTTCCATTATCGACCAAGATGCAATGAATGTTGTAGTTTCCTATCATTAGGGTTACTACCAATGCATCTTCATGGGGGTAAAAGACCCTTTTTTCATCTTTCAAAGAAAATGTGACGGCATCTACCTCCGTCTTGCGAGCTTTTGAAGGCCGTTCAAGAGAAAGTACTTCTTCGGAAGGCAACTTTCTGGCGTAGGCTTGCCTTCCTAAGCTGGAGGAGCCACCAGCTATGAAACCTCCAGCAATAGTGTGAATTTCTCTGATGGGTTCTTGTCCCCTTTCAGGCTCCGTACGCCAGCGGAGATTATGATCTTCGCGGCGTCTTGCTTCACTATCAGCCCGGTGATGTCTTGCTTCACTACCGGCTCGGTAGTTATCTGCATGGCCTCGGCGCCTTGGGGGAGTGGAAGGCCGACGACGGTCGTCATAAGTGCGAGCCTCGTCGCGATAACGTTGCTCAGTGCGCGGCTTGTCATACTTCGTGTGCCTGTTAGCCGCTATAAACCGGGCCAACTTCCCTCCTTCAATCATCCTCTCTATTTTCATCCATAGAGAGACGCAATCCTCAGTTTCATGGCCATGGTCTTGATGGTAGTCACAGAACTTACGCATGTTTCGTTTTTTTGGAGGGGCCTGCATTTTCTCGTGTCGTCTTTGACTCGGGTCATTCTGAATTTGCATAAACACTTCCGATACAGTTGTATTCAACGGGGTGAAGTTATATTCTTGTTCGGTTATGGGCTTACTCTTCTCAGGCCGCTTCAAACCCTTCTTCGAGCCCTTCCCTTGATCGGAGGCCCCCTCTCCTTTATGGAACTCCTTCTTACTCTGCACCTTCCGCTTTGCTTCCCTCTCAGCGTACATCCTCATCATCTCCTCTTGGCTGATGAACTCTTCAGCTTTCTCCATAAACTCCTGTAGGGTCGTTGGAGTTCTCTTTGCCAACTTAAGAACGAAGGGCCCCTTGTGCCAGAGCCCGTTTATGGCGGCGGTTAAGACCACGCTCTCCGACATTTCTTTAGCCTCCACCCTCTCCTTATTAAACCTTTGAAGATAATCCTTGAGAGACTTCGTTTCTCTTTGCCTCAGTTCAAGCATGTACTGCAGTGTGTTCTTGCGCTTTTTCGACGCGAGAAACTACGTAAGAAAAATCTTTGTCAGGTCTTCGAAGCTATCTATGGAGGTTGGTGGGCAACCCTCCGAACCATTCCTGAGCACTGCCCTCCAAGGTTAGGGGAAATGCGCGGTAGGCTATCTCGTCCGTTGTTACATGTAAGTCTATATGGGCCTTGTATGATTTCAGGTGGCCGACGGGATTACTCGTCCCATCATAAGGCCTAACAGGGGGTACTTTGAATCTTCTAGGTATGGGGTGACTCATAATATGTGGGGATGAAGGCAGAACGTGTATTCTGGATGATCGAATCGATCGTAGAAGTCTTTTCGCCCCTATCTTGAAGCATCGCGTCGTACTTGGCCTCCAAACTTTTAATTAGGGCAAGGACGTCCCCTTGCAGAGGTGGAGGGTTAATTGGATAATGGCCTGCCTCGGGGTTTTGACGATTCCCCCTTCAAAGTTCAACCGACGTCTGGCACCTTCCCCTAAGTGGGGCTCTTCTCATAGAGGACGGCGGCACTGCCTGAAGTTCGCCTGGTCACCCCTTGAACCTTCAGGCGGGCGCTGATCGTTGACTTGTATATGTTCATGCCTTTCTTGCGCAACCGACTCTTCTCTATGATGGCTTCCTTCTGCATGGCGATCGCCGCCGAGATAACCCTCCATTCGCAAGCCTCCGTCACTTGCGTATTCTTTTTCGTCGGAGGTTGTCTCATCGTCGTCATCTTCAGAGAAGTCCTTTCCCTCAACATGCATTCTCCCATGAGAGCTAGGATAAAGCTGGCGTGTAAAGGATGCATTTCGATGCTTAAGGGCCTCTATCCCTCTGGCCATGCGTTGCATCTGAGCCTCTGGAGTTTGGGAGGCGGTTCCTGCCAGCGGAGTCTGGAAGCTGGTAGACTTTCCTTTATCTACGTAAGGGGTTTCCGGAATAAAGGTCCTAGACTCTACTCGTTCCCTCTGCTTGTCGGGGGAACCTTGCGGAGCGTCTTCAATGTTCATCACTATCGGATTGGTTTGTAGTAAGAACAAAATCGTTCCCACAAACGGCGCCAAACTGTTGGGACAGTTTTCGAATCCGACTTCACGTGGTCCTGTGAACAGAAGAAGATTAGACACAATAGCTTGCCGGGGGTTGCCGGCGGAGGATAGCTCCGATGCTTAAGTAAGTTTTTTTTCCTTAGCAAATTGATCTCCACCAAGATGGCTTAGAATGAACTCTTTGCTATTGAGTTACGTACCTGGCAACCGAGCTTTTTTCCCTTTTATATGATGGCAGGTTTCCCGAGGTCATTTAATGACCTCCTTACTGTGGGACCTCAAGCTTCCCATTTTTTTCCGGACTCATGCTGGCCAGTAAGGAGCCAGCCAAGTGTTACACAAGTATTGGTCCACGACATGTAAGTTCCTATCTTCAAGTCACGTTAATCAAATCCCTGGAGCTGGCGTACCTCGAAGATATGCAGGGACGGGACTCGAGGAAGGCCCGCTTTAAATACGAGCCTTAATTAACCTTGTCCCTTCCTCATCAAAATCCATCATAAGCCTTAGCTGGAAAACCGAACCGAACCTCGAGATGTAACCCCCAATGAGCCAACCGAACTTCACAACTTCGGTCGGCCATCACGTGGCCTTGGACCTTTCGCTTGTTAGCCAATCCTTAAAGGGGGAGATTGGGCTTTCGATAATTTTTCGGGCCCAATCCCCAACAAGCGTCAACATTTATGTCAACGCTAATGGTTAAAACGTGTTAATCATCAACTTTTTAAGTCAATGCTAATAAGCTGGCAGGAATTTATGCCATGCGCAGGTTCAATGAAAATTGGAATAGCGGACACAATCTACAATTAACGTCGACAACCGTCAATGCTACTAATAAAATATCATCGACATTTGGAGTCGATGTTGTTGTTATATCTGCATTTTAAAAAAAAAAATTAGAAGCAAAACACTATCAGTGTCGACTTCATAAGTCAACACTGTTGATGTATTATCAGCCTCAACATTTAGAAGTCGATGCTGATAATATGTCAATAGCGTTGACTTATGGGGTCAACGCTGATAGGTTTTTTATTTTAATTTTTTTTTAAAAATGCAAATAAAACAACAGCTTCGACATTTAGAAGTCAATGCTGATAATATGTCAACAGTGTTGACTTTGGGGTCGACGCTAATAGTTTTCGATTTTAAATTTTTTTAAAAAAATGCAGATAGAACAACAGCATCGACATTTAGAAGTGAAATGCTGCAAATGCATCTATGATAGGGTGGCCTTCCCATTTTTGGTGTAAATCCACGTGCACCAAGAGAGCATGCAGATAACAAAGAGGGAGAAAAGCAAGTGAGAGAGCTGGTCCTTTCCATTGCAAAGACTATGGAGAAAATCTGAGATGAGTGTCATCATGGTGATGTTGGGATATGAGAGTGGAAAAAGGAGAGTACGAGAGATGTATTCATGGAAAAGGATAAGGTTTGTGATAGGAACCCACGACTACTTGAGAGACCACAAATGAATTTAATTTGGGCCGGAGACAAACCTAAAGACAAATGTCTGATTATAATTCTCAATAATTACCTCCATTCAGTGTTGTAGCAAAGAATTTGTCCAGGATGGGGTGGGATTAAAATAAAACAAATGTAATAATAGAATATTGTTTTTTATTCTCTTTACATACTATATTTTTTTAAAAATATAAAATTAAGGTAAACACAATTCAAAATAAAATTATAACACGATATGTGTATCATAAAATTTATATCTAACTTCATAAATATGTCATAATTGATATATCAGTAAATTAACACGTAAGCACTAGTACCAAAAAAAAAAAAAAATTACAAAATGTCAAAATAACATATCTGAAATTGTTAAAAATCTACTGAAACTTGTTGACACTTGGCAGATCCCAAAGTAAGAAGAAAATCTTATAAAATGTCAATGTTATTCTTATCAAAATAAAAAGAAGACAATTATAACAAAAAGCAACTTGCCATTGAGAAAATGGGCATTGATGCCGTTTTTCTTTAAATTTTTGTTGTTTAGACCATTTATTTTGATGTTTCTCAGTAGCACCTTTATGTATAAAAATAATTTCACTCAATATCGCCTTAATTTATGTAAAAAAATTTAATACATTATGATACTCAGAAACTATGTGCAGCTAATTGACATTGTAATATCATTGATATTGACATTTTTCTTAGTGGTTATATGGCTTTGACATTTTCTTTTAGTGACCATTTAGTAGCAGAAATTTGGAAACTATTAACTATGTGCAGCAATTGAAATTTTCTTAATAAGTTAGTGGCCATGTTTTGAGCATTAAATGAAATGCTATAAATGCAAACTATTAACTAATGATTACGTCGTTTTTGACTAGTTCTTTAGGCTTTGACCATTAAGTGAAATGCTGCAAATGCATCTATGATTTTATCTTGTTAACTTAAACTATTAACTTAATGTAATTTGTTAATTCAATCACTCAATTGCTCTACTTCTTAGTGGAAAATAAAAACCAAATCATTTTATTTTTTTCTGCATGATAATAGGAATTTTACTTGAGTGTCTATATTCTTTGTGGATCGACCTCGGTGTTATCGAGAATTTCTTACTTGCGATTGCCTACACTTAGATTTTGCAATCTTTTTGACGCTACACTCTACTCAATAGTTTTAACAATACTCAATGGATGCAGACCTTTTAGGTGTCTGTGACTTGAGATCTCAAACAGCGCCAAATCAAGAACAATAAATGTCACCTTTCTATGTTTCTTTGTCAATAGACAAAAAGGAAGAATGTACCTTTGATTTTCGTCTCTGTAGGCTTGGTGCGAAGACTCTCCCCTTTCAAAATCTTCTTTTGATTTTCATCCTAAAAATTTATGTGTAGAACTGTTGTAGTGATCTTGCCCTTTGAATGATCTTTAAAATGACTTTTGAACAGTCTAAAATGAGCCAAAACGGGTAGAAACACCAAATATCGCCTAAACCGGCTGCATGGGAGTGGCGCATGGGTTGGCAGCCGACTCAAGTCGCTCATTTGTGCTAGGAATGGGTCAAACTTTGACCCACCAACTGTTGGTCGGGCTTGGGGTCATTCTTAGGCTTGGGCTTTCAAGACAGACTTCCGCGCTATGTGTTTTTTCACTTTAGGCCGAGTCGAGATGAGCTCCAAAATGGGCTTGGCCTACCACCCGAAATTGTGTCGTTCTAGGCCTTGTCCAAAACGGCATCTTGTTACTTCTTGCGGGCCTCCTCCAACGTTTGTGGAACAATGTTGTTTTGGATTCGTTTTGAAACAAAGTCGTTCAGGATGGGGCTAGAAGACGCCTTCAACGGGCATGAAACGACGTTGTTCCTTTTAAGTGGAATGACGTCGTTTCTTGTAGGGCCGAAGGGCACCTTTCCAGTGCACCGTGAAACGTGCTAGCGGCACTAATCTGATGCCTTGTGCTAGTCAAAACAACGTTGTTTAAAAACTTGAACTAGTTGTTTTGACTAGCAATGTCTTCTTCTGCAATTTGCATGTAAAAACTTGAACTAGTTGTTTTGACTAGCAATGTCTTCTTCTGCAATTTGCATGTAAAAACTTGAACTAGAATCCCTATGTTGGATGCAACCCTCAATTTTTTACCCCTCTCCCTTCTCCAAGCGTCCCAACATCTCCCTTTTTGTTAGGGATTACTCCCCAACACACTCAAAACCCAAAGGAGGAGTTTTTTTTTTCTTTAGATTTGGTGAGAAAGTTTGATTTGGAAAAAAAATCATTGTTTCTATATTGAAAAACAGATGAATTTTTCCAATAGCCCTCTTCGAATTGATACCTTCTCCTTAGTGTTTCAATGTTCTCGGTGTATTTTAGACCATCCATAGTGACCATTAAAGACTTTTCCTCCGGTTTGACAATCAATTTATGGAGATTATAGAAAGCCACTAATTATGCCAAACTCAACACTTGTATGTTGATGGTATTGTAAACTTCTTGAAAGATTATCTTTGACTCTTTTAATTTTTCTTTGTCTGCTTTAATGAATGCAAAAGAGATGGAAGGATTTTTCCCTTTAGAGTGGAAATCCAGTAGGACAAGAGAAACAAATTTCGTTAGAGAAAATTATGTGTAAAACATTCTGACCCATTCTATATTTCAAGAATGCAATACAATTATGACAAAGAATTGTATTCTTTCTCCTTCCATAACCTTCATAGAAGTTATCACTATCAATAGCAGATATGATTTGGTGTAGGGATGACCACACTTGCATTGTTATGGTGTGATCATACCTTAAATCATCACAATTGGATACTATTCATATAATCACATCACAACCCATGTACAAAAAATTTTAAAAATTAAAGTTTTCGAAGGAATAGTTCACAATCAAATAATTATTTACTTTTCCACTTGTTCTAGCCTAAAGTGAACACAAAGGATGCACAAATTACTCGAGATGTGTGAATATATATGTATCTCGTTGCCAAGGTTTTGTTGTGTATGTGTATCTGCTGAAGGATGATATTTACTGGTAAAGAGATGGATGAGGTAGCCTTCGGGTGGGAATTGCGACGAGAGGGAGCTTCTTTTTCAGTATAATCCCAAACTTTTCAGTCATGTCCAACTTCTCTCCATGTGGCAATTTCCAATCAAAAGAATGCACAAGAGTAGCAACTGAATACATCACCATCCGCTCAACAATTTTTTTTTATAAAAAAGATATATAAAAAAAATTTAAAAGATTCACGCGTAGTTATTTTTGTAAATTTCGTTAAATTCTGATAAATTCTTAAATCTTTATAATTTTTTTAAAAAAAAGAATGATAAGTATTTTGAGAATTTTGACACATCTAAATTGAAGATTTTTAAAATTTAATAAACTAATTACAAATTTAATAAAAATTGAGAGGAATTAAATAAAGTTAACCCTAAAAACAAATTCAAGAAAGATACTAAAGATATTCCATTTTTAGTGAAACATATTCTTTGCGGCCGTCATTTTTAAGGATCCGTTTGGGATTACGATTTTAAAAATAACGATTTTAAAAATAGCAATTTAAAAAGTGCGATTTGAAAACGTGATTTTTAAAATCGCAGTTAAGTATTTGACAAAATTGTAGTTTGGCATTTAAAATCGCAATTTAGCCTTTAAAATTCTTCATTTTTAAAAAAACACCCCCTTATCTGAGATTTGAAAATGAATATTTTTTAAATTTTTAAATCACAATTTTTTAAAAATACAGCTTTTATGGTCTATAAACTAACGACGTTGACACCTACAATGTTGTACAGAAACAGCCCAAAGAAAGCGGCGAAGAAAGTAGGCCTCCACTTATTTATATATTTTTTTTGTTTTTACACTGAGAAACTGACAAATCGACGTTATCGCGACAATAAATCCAGCAAAAAGTCTGTGTCAACTCACTTTCTTTCCCTTTAAATGGTTACTATTTAAGTATTTAATACAATTAAAATAAATGTATTTAGTTATTGTGACCTCCATTGGGATTACTCTTTTAGATTCTTCATTGCATTAATTATTATGTTCTTTATTCTATATGGAACGGAGGATTAATGAGAATAGAAAAAAAAAAAAAAAAAAAAAAAAAAGAGGAGGATTAATGAGAATTTATTTCTTTTAAAAAGTAAAATAACAACAGTTAATTGTTTTAATAAATTTAAATGCATTTAATTACCACGGGAATTAACGGAAATAAGAAAACATACCATAAGCAACGCCTTGAGGTGGATCATCGTCATAGGTGTTTCAAAATCACCTTCATCCTTCAACTTCAACAAAAACTGCAAAAAATCCTTTTTCTCTTCGCCAGAAATATTACCCGCTTCTCAATTAATCTTCAGCAGTTGATCAATCACTATATCAAAACTCCGATCAAACTGAGGGGCCAAACCCGATAAAAATCCGAGACATTGGGCTTCCCCAAAAGATCAGTTATCTCGGACACCACCTCCCTGAACTCTGCCCCTAGGCTAGCCCTCTCGTCCCCCTCCACCATCCCACCCCACAGCATGTTGGTAATCACGTTGAGCACTGTCAAGAACATCTGCTCCCCAACGTTCATCGGAGACCGGGCGGGCCCGACTACAAAAGTACCCGACAGTTTCTCAAACTTGTTTCCAACGGAGCATGTAAACAGAGTTCAAGGTCGTGTTGCTGAGCATCTTGAGAACGCACACTTTCTTGTGCATCCACCACTTCGGTTCGTACGGAGTCCACACAATATCCGACCCACCATTGGCCACGGCCCAGGTCAGGAAGATTCTTAAAAGAGATGAAAAGTTCTTGAACTTTGTTCTTCTTCAAAGTGGTGTAACTTTTTAACCTTAATTTGTTTTTCTCAATTTCGTTTAAGGTTTTGTGTCTATATTTTCATGCTTTAAGTTTCTACTTTAGAGTTATTTGCTAGGTTAGGTTCTTAGTTGGACACAGTAGATTTTGAGCCTTAAAATCCTAGATTTACTATAGTTTTATGTAGTTAGACATTCATTAGTTTACATGTTCGCCTTAGTTTATGTTTTTTGCCTTTAAGGACCTTACTCAGAACTCAAGAAGCACTATTAAAGGTTTAGAAATGCTTAATAAACCACAAACAACTTTCTTGTCGATATATGAACGTTTGTGATTATGTCAGAAAAGTTCATACATATGCATTCGTGTGTTATACATACGTTCGTGCCTCTACACATACGTTTGTGTTTCAGGTAGAATGTTAGTTTTTGGCTAATTAAGACTTATAAGTAATTTTTACCTAATCTTATACTAATAAAAAAATACTTCTCAAATTTGAAAATTGGAATCCTTTGGAAGATTATTTAACTGACGTCTATGATACAAGTGAGTAAACTTACAAGAATACTTGTTATTATTATTTTTCCGCATGACATGATTATTTTGATATACAAAACATGCATGTTTGCAACTCTTATGAAATATCTATTTATGTTTAACTGTGAATTCTATTTGTGAAAAAGATTATGATTAACAAAGATAATGAATTGATGAGTTGTCAAAAACATGCATATAAAAGACGATAAAAGATTAATGTGCATCGTATGACATCGTACACCGTCTTAAGATGAATAATGACAATAGGCTTACCATTATTACAAGTTAACCCTATGATCCAGTTATTTATTGTTGTGTGTATACCATGGATCCAATGATTATAATTTTGTGACCGATGCATCATTCTTCGAGTGGGGTCACTATTACAGCTTTTCTAGTCAATGTGGGCCACTCGGGGCACCGAAATTATACCAGAAATCCTTCAGGACACGCAAATCTTACTGAGAGAGGATTAATGTCTCAAATAGACTATATTGTTGACATATCACATGTTTATCTCAGTTATCATGTATCTTATACTGTATTATCATATCATTGTTTTATAAAACGGAAGAGGGCTAAATATCTTTTTGCCCCCTGTGGTTTAACGACTTTATTAAAAGCCACCTTAGTTTCATTTCGTATCACAGGTGGTACCTCAATTTTGACGAAAGATGGAGATGGTACCTCCGTCCATCTTTCGTCCAATTATTTAACGGAACTTCATGTGTTAGTGTTAAATACTGACACATGGCTCCGCCTTAATAAAAATAAAATATTAAAATATTAAAAAATAGAGAAATTTAAATTTGAAATATTTTTTTAAAAAAATTATATTTAAAATATTTAAAAAAAAAAATGAACAAAAGGAAGGGTGGCTCAAGCTACCCCTCAAAAAAATTTGGCATAAATTCTGGTTCTCATCTCCTCCAAACTCTGGTTCATCTCCTTATTTTCCTTCTCCGAAAGCTCCAAATTCCTTCTCATCCAAAACCACATTCTCTTCAACAGTTCCAATTCACCCACATTACTCTCACCACTAGGGGTGTACAACCGGTTGCGGTTATTGGGCAATAACCGTAACCGCAACCGGAGTCCCCGATTATTCGGTTTTTAGCAACCGCAACCGCAACCGAGACTCCGATTATTAATCGATAATCAGTTTTTATGTTATAGGTCACAAAAACATTTATTTTTAATCACTTCTCATCAATTTCCTTGAACTTACATGAGTCAAATGTCAAAACCGTAATAATAGACTTTATTTTGTCTCATTAATCAGCTTAAACCAACTTGAGAAACTATGCCCACAAAGGCCTAACTATCCTTTTTTATAGAAGTAAGGGGTTAAAAAAAGTTTGTTCATATTCAATATAGGACAAGTTCATTTTTTTTTCTTTCTTCTCTGCTTTCTTTCTTTTCTTCTATTCTCTCTCTCTCTCTCAAGACGCTCCCTGCTGTAGGGAGCATGAGCTTTCCTCAAGAATAATCACTATTTTAAGTTTTGCGTAATTTTTTATATCATCCAAATAGATCTAACATTCCCTTAATGTGTGACTCAAGGTTGAGGTAGTACTTTTATAGTTCAAATCCACACGAGCTACAAAAATAATAAAGCAATTCTAAGAAGATTTGCATGATTGATGCTAAACATACTGATCTAGTAGATGGTATCTATTGATTGAAACCCGATGCAACAACATCGTAATACCTTGATGCTTGAGAGATAAATGAAGAATGAAAGAAATAATTGGTGATTACGGATTTGTAGTCGTTGAGTTTTCTTGATGTGGTTTAGAGATAAATGTTGGAGATGTTAATACGCCTCCTGCTGGAATAATATATATATATATATATACTATATATATATATATATATATATAATATATATATATATATATATAACCGGTTATCCGATTAAAAATCGATTTTTCAAAATCAATAACCGCAAACGCAATTGGCCTAACCGGTCATCCGGTTATCCAGTTGCGGTTATTTTCGGTTTCTTAGTTTGTCCGGTTATCCTGTTATTTTCGATTATCCAGTTATAAACGGTTAATAACTGATTATCCGGTTACAAGCGTCTAATAACTGCTCCGCTTGTACACTCCTACTCACCACTATTCTTCTCCACCTCCTTCACCTGCTGAACACTCTGTATACCAATCTTACTTACCGTTAAATACGACATTCTCTTTCCCAAATTAGAGGGAAAATTCACGCCCCACCGCAAATTCACCATAACCTTTTTGGTTACTGGCAATACCGTCCTTGCCATAACCGCAACTCCATACAAAAACCCATCTTTCACACCATTCTTCCAAGCCAATTGCCTCTGTGGCACAAACCCAATTCCACCATTTAAATGAATCCCACAATTCTCCTAGTAATCAGGGTTTGTGACTCCACCTTTGCTACTACAAGGCTCCAATTTCAGCTAACCCATTTCCAAACTCACCATTTGGATGTGACCCATAATCCAAATTGACTTTATCTCCACCGTTGGAGAAAGACCCAAAATTTTTCACTTTATCCTCACCGTTGGCAAAAGTCCCAGAAATCCGATTAGAACCAGGGTTTGAGAAAGTTGATCTTTTGAGGGAAAAGTCGCCAAATTGTGGCTTGAAGTGGAGAGAGAATGTGGGGATGGGAGTGTTTGTTGGGGAGAAGGAGAAATTGGCAAAGAAGAAGAGGGGGGAGTTGTGCGGGGAGCCAAAGAGGCCAAGGCCAGACTTGAGGGAGAGAGAGAAAGGAGTAGATGTAGTGGTCGTGGGGTAGGGGTTGAGAGAGTAGGATAGCATGAGAGAAGGGCCAGAGGGGAAGTTGGTGGAGAGGGAAAAGGAGAGGTTGGAGTGGGAGCTGCCAGTGGCTGCGATGGTGGAGGAGATGAAGGGTTGGTTGAAGGTGATTATGGGTATTTTGGCCTTAAGGATTGGATTTTTGTTATGGTGGTGGTGGGCGTCGTCTTGGAACTTGAGGGAGAGCTTCATATCTTCTAGCTGTACGCATATCTTCTAGCTGTACGCAGATTGATCAGAATTCAGAGATCAAACTGTTGATTGGTTTAGGTCTTTCGATCCTGAAAGTTCACCGAAGCAGGAGCTAAAGTTCACCCATTTGACCAAAGGGGGTGGCTCGAGCCACCATCTTGTTTTTTTTTTTTTTTCAAATTTTTTTTTAAGTTTTTTTTTTAATATTTTAAGTTTTTTTCTTATTTTAATTTTCTATTTGTTTTTTTTTTATTAAGGCGGAGCCACGTGTCAGTGTTTAACACAGACACGTAGAGCTCTGCTAAATAATTGGACAAAAATTGATGGAGGTACTATCTCCGTCTTTCGTCAAAATTGAGGTATCACTTGTGATACGAAATGAAACTGAGATGGCTTTTAATAAAATCGTTAAACCACAGGAGGTCAGAATGATTTACCCCAAACGGAATATACTGCATATCTCTTTTATAATTGAGTTTTTATAATAATAACCCATACACTATGTGTATTACTACTCACTAAGTCGTGGATTTACGCTTGTATCTTTTTCACTTATAAAACATAGGTTGTTTTATAGATAACATAGATGATGATGGATCACTCGAGGGATATTGTCCAGATGGAGGGCATACTCAGGGTAATTTTTGAGGAGTTAAACCTTGTTTGGTTAAGCAGTATGTGGAGAGGTGGATGGGAGTTTTGTCGTGACATGATAGACATTGTCTACATGATCTATCTTTTGAAAACTAGACTTTGATTTATTATTATGTTATGATCTAGTTAAACCTGTATTTTGTTGATGATTGGCCTTTGGCCATGCTTTTGAGACAATGATGTTATTAGATGATATTTTTATTCTAGTATATTCTGATTATGATTCATTAGTTGTTATCTCTATTTACATAAGAGACAAGTCTTTCACTATAGATACTCTCCTTTTTTAGAGTGTATGATCCCTAAGTTTTAACCTAGGACAAAGGCTAGAAGGCGAACCACTAAATCATTTATCAGTTAAATGATTTTGCTGGAGGCGTTACAGTTGGTATCAGAGCCTTTGCGCTCTGAAAGACTATTGGAATTAGAGAAGATAGCTTTAGGTAATAATCATGCCAGAATATATGATAGTTAGAAGATAGAGCTATCGTTTGACTCTTTCTTCGAGATGGTTTTGATTCTACTGCTCTATGCAGAAGATGTCGCCCCGTAGAAATTCGGCTACTAGAGCTAACGCCACGAAGTTAGGCAACCATGAAGACATCACCCACCCCGAGACCGTTGAGATTCCGGTGCATGGAGTTGTCAACTGAAACTTGACTCAACTGCTAGCGGCAGTTACACAACTGGTTACAACTATGGCTCAGGATAGGGTAGTTAGACAACCCGCTGGAGGCCAGGGTTGTACTTTGAAGAATTTCTATCGCCACAGCTTCAACAGTTTGATGGGTCAGGCTATCACATCAACGCTGAAAATTGGCTGAATGATATGGAAGAATATCTAAAGGTCACGGGATGTACTGCCAATCAAATGGTGCCATACATTGTTTTTAAGTTGTCTGAAGAAGCTAAATGGAGGTGGCAAACTAAGAAGGTGCTATTTTTTTTGGAATTGGGATCGAAACAAGCCATCACATGGAAAATGTTTAAGAATGAATTCAATAAGCATTACTTTCTCAAAGTGGTAAAAGAGGCAAAGGTCAAGGAATTCATGTACTTGGTCTAGGGTGGTATGACAATGATCAAGTATACATCGCGGTTTGCCACCTATCTTATTCCAGATGATGAGAAGAAGGCTAAGAAGTTTGAGAGAGGCCTAAACTCTCAAATTAGGATGATAATGACTTGCTTTGATATCCGGAACTTTTTCCAATTGGTGGATCGTGCATCCATCTATGAGGAAGGGCTTTGAGAGAATGCGGCAGCTACTGTGGAGCAGAAGAAGAGAGCCTATATTCCCAGAATGATTTGGAAAAAAAAAAAAAAAATCATTATTTCTATATTAAAAAACAGATGAATTTTTCCAATAGCCCTCTTCGAATTGATACCTTCTACTTAGTGTTTCAATGTTCTCGTTGTATTTTAGACCACCCATAATGACAATTAAAGACTTCTCTTCTGGTTTGACAATCAATTTATGGAAATTATAGAAAGCCACTGATGATGCCAAACTCAACACTTGTCTGTTGATGGTATTGTAAACTTCTTGTAAGATTATCTTTGACTCTTTTAATTTTTCTTTCTCTTCTATAATCTAGCTCTGATACCACTTCTATAATTTGAGAAATAATGAATGCAAAAGAGATGGAAGGATTTTTTCCATTAGTAGGGCTGTACAAACGATGTGGTTATAACTGCCCTATAACCGCTAACTACTTATTACCGCTATCGTTAACCACATAACCACTTTTGTAAACAGTTATAAAAAATCGCTAACCACCTAGGGTAGAGTGGTTAGCAGTTTTAAGGGTAGAGGTAGGCGGTTAATAATCGCTAACCGCATATCCTCGTATATATATTTTTTTACATTATATATATATAATATATATATATATATATATAGAGAGAGAGAGAAGAGAGAGAGGAGAGCAAATTGATTTTAATTTGTTTTCTTTTAAATCTCACGGAAGCCTTCTTCTTTTTTTTTTTTTTTTTTGTCCTAAAAATAAGCCAAAATATTAAAAACAGTCCAAAACAATTTAAAATAAGCCATAAAAAGAGGCATAAGAAAGACCCAAAACACTAATATAAGCCTAAATGACCTATATATAAAAGTGCTTATAACCGTGCAGTTTGTGCCTCAAATAACCGCTAACCGCTTAAGGCGGAGAGGTTGCGGTTGTGAAAATAGAATAACTGCCTAAAGCGGCTGTGATTATATGCAATAACCATTAACCGTAACCGCTTGTACACCCCTACTCTTTAGGGTGAAAATCCAGGAGGACAAGATAAATGAATTTCATTAGAGAAAATTATATATGAAACATTCTGACCCATTCTATATTTCCAGAATGCAATACAATTCTTACGAAGAATTACATTATATCTCCTTCCATAAGCTTCATAAAAGTTATCACTATCAATAAAGATGATTTGGTGTATGGAAGACCACATTTGTTATAATGTGATCATACCTTAAATCATCATACTTGGATACCATTCATATAATCACATCACAACCCATGTATAGAAAATTTAAAAAAATAAAAAGTTTTCGAAGGATTACTTCACAATCAAATAACTATAGCAAACTTTACTTTTCCACTTGTTCCAGCTTGAAGTGAACATAAAGGATGCACAAATTACTTGAGAGGTATGAGAAAAGGGGAAAAAAAGAAAGACAAATGTATCTGCTGAAGGAAGATATTTATTTAGCATTGTTGTCAATTCCATTCATCATATCACTTGGCTTACCGGTAGAGAGATGGATGAGGTAGCCTTGGGCTGGGAATTGCGACGAGAGGGATCTTCTTTTTCAGTACAATCCCAAACTTTTCAGTCAAGTCCAAATTCTCTCCACGTGGCAGTTCCCAATCAAAAGAATGCACAAGTGAAGCAAGTGAATACATCACCATCCGTTCAGCCATTGCAATTCCAGCACATATTCGTCGACCAGACCCAAATGGAATATAATTGAAGTCACTTCCGTTGTAGTCCCATTTATCATTAAAGAACCTTTCCGGATAAAAATCCAATGGATTTTCCCAAATCGAAGGGTCCCTATGTATTGCCCATGCATTCACAAAAACTCGAGACCCTTTCGGAATGGTGTAGCCGCCGACAGTGCATGTCGCGCTAGGGCAATGTGGGACTAACAACGGCGTTGCCGGGTGCAAGCGGAGTGTTTCTTTCATCACAGCGTGTACATATGGTAGTTTGTGAATGTGAGACTCTTCCACAATCTTGTCTTTGCCAACTACACCCTCCAATTCTTGTTGAGCTTTTCTCATTACCTCTGGTTTGTTCATCATTTCAGCCACGGCAAATTCTATTGTGTTGGAGGATGTGTCTGTCCCGCCCACCACCATATCCTGTGCATGCACAATATGCACTAGATTATGTGGATGGGATCATCTTTGTAAAGCTTCAAAAGATGTTATGTAAAAACAAAATGAAAACTTCACTTAACTTTACTAAATTCTAAAATCTCTCAATTTACGGTATAAATCTTTCAATTCTTTTCGACTTTACCTATTCATTACGATTTTTCGTTAAATCCTATTAAAATCTCTAAAATATTTTTTTTTTTATAAATAGATAAAAAATTCAAAGATTCGCCTGAGTATTTTTGCAAAAATTTGTTAAATCCTAACCAACGTCTAAATCCTTGTAATTTTTTTTTATTTTTTATTTTTTTAAAAAATAAATAGTATTTTGAAAATTTTGACATCAATTAAATTCTATCGGGAAAGAATTTCCCTCAATGAAAAATGCAGTAAAAAGATGGGAGAAAAATACTGATAAATGCCGTAGTATTTCCCTAGACCAATTTCTTTTCCTTTATTGCATAGCTTGTTTACTATTTAAGTAGTTAATAGAATTATGATGAATTTATTTAGTTATTGTTTCCTCCATGGGGATTACTCTTTAGATTCTTCATTGTATTAATTTTTATGTTTTTTATTCAAAATTAAAAGGAGGATTAATGAGAATTTATTTCTTTTAAAAAGAAAAATAACAACATTTAATTGTTTTAATAAATCTAGATGCATTTAACTACCACGGGAATTAAGGGAAAGACGAAAA
>FXXK01000075.1:155422-223011 GCA_900184695.1 Betula pendula | reverse complement strand
CTCATCTTCAGCCGTTGATCAATCACCATATCAAAAATCTGATCAAACTGACGGCCCAACCCATCCATCTTTTTCTCTATGCCTTGCAAATCAAACCGGGCCAAACCCGGATAAAAATCCGAGACATTGGGCTTCCCCAAAAGATCCGTTATCTCGGACACCAACTCCCTGAACTCCGCCCCTAGGCTAGTCCTCTCGTCCCCCTCCACCGTCCCACCCCACAACATGTTGGTAATTATGTTGAGCACCGTCAAGAACATCTGCTCCCCAACGTTCACCGGAGACCCGGCCCGACTATAAAAGTACCCGACAGTTTCTCGGACTTGCTTCCGACGGAGCATGTACACGGAATTCAAGGTCGTGTTGCTAAGCATCTTGAGCACACACACTTTTCGGAGCATCCGCCACTCCGGCCCGTAAGGGGTCCACACAATATCCGACCCACCATAGGTCAGGGCTCGAGCCCCGGCGGGCACGTCGCGGTTGGCGAACGTGAGATCGTGGTCCTTGAGCACTTCTCGGGCCAGGGAAGGCGAGCTCACCACGATGCCAAGCTTTTTGCCGAGCCAGAGCTTGAGTATGGGCCCATGGGCCTGGGCCAGGCGGGCAAAGTAGGAATGGAGCTCCGGGTCGAGGGAGAGGAGGTTTCCAACCAACGGGAGGCCACGTGGGCCTGGCGGCAACTGTGGGGTGCCCTTCCTATTTTTGGTGTAAATCCACGCGCAACAAGACAGCGTGCAGATAAATACAAAGAGGGAGAGAAGCAAGCGTGAGAGTTGGCCGTTTCCATTGCAAAGAGTTTGGAGAAAATCTGAGATGAGTGTCATCGATCGTGGTGATGTTGGGATATGAAAATGGAAGAAGGAGAGTAGGAGAGATTTATTCAAGGAAAAGGATAAGGTTTGTCAATCGTCAATGGTGGGACCGTGGGATTAAAAGAAAGTGAGTAGTGAACCATGGGATTAGGTGAAGACATGGATCATTTCCATGGTCTTACGTGAAGACGAGGATCATTTGCTTCAACGCCCTCCAGGTATTATTGAAAGGAAATCTTTTCTTTATTATTATTTTTTTCTCTATTCTTTCCCGGACAGAGTTTTCCTATAAACTGGGTTGGAGGAACTTCCTCCAACCCCATCTATAAAAATGACAAGTATCCATTTGCATGTGAGAAGTTACATGCATTTTTTTAATTCCAAGCGACAAAATTGGTATAAGCACATACATTTTTATAAATTTTTTTCAGCTTTGTCCTTGTAATTAAAAAATGCATATGCTTCTCACATGCAAATGGACACTTGTCATTTTTATAGATGGGGTTGGAAGAAGTTCCTCCAACCCAATTTGGAGGAAAACTCTGTCATTCCGAGAATATCATTATTTAAGTTTATTTATTTATTATTATTATTTTTTGGTAATTAAGTTTATTAATATTTAGGAAAAATCATATTTAGTTCCTAAGTTTTTATATAATTTGAATTTAGTTATTGAGTTTCTAATTTCAAGAGTATGGTCCTTAAGTTTTGCCTAGATTTTAAATAAGTCCCTCTATCACCTTTCTATCAAAATAAATGGTTTGTCATATATCATTTGTGTATCAATTCACATGTTAGGGTTCATATCAACACTTAATATCAACGTCATATTATTAAGCGCCAATTCATTCATAAAAAAAAAAAAAAAAACAAAAAAACAAAATATTCAACTTAAAAAACAATAATCATCTTCTTGTCATCTTAATCTTCTAAATTTGTAGTATTAAAGGAAGAACTATTAACTTTGATGTTGATATAAACCTTAGAATGTCAAATGAGACACACGTGACAAATAAAAAATCGTTAATTTTGACGGTAAAGTGATAGAGAGACTAATTTCAAAAGTTAAGTAAAACTTAAGGATCTTATTCTTAAAATTAAAAATCTAAAGACTAGATTCAATTCAGATGAAAATTTAGTGATTAAATATAATTTTTCCCTATTATTTAAGTTGTCTTAGAGTACTTAGAAGACGGCCCTCCAGATTCCATTAGTCTTTTTGTGTCCTTTGGGATATGCCGAAGAGTTAATAGATTGATTTTAATAATTTTACCAAGAAATTAATTGTTACTAGTTTCTTTGATATTGAGGTATTTTCCTAAGCTAGATATATGCATGTTGCCTATCACAAGGATACTGAGGCGCCACTTGTAACTAGTTACCGAGTTGCAAGTGACATGCATGCATGCAAAACACTGCAGAGTTCACTTACAGCAGTTATCTTCATGATTGACTAAATTGCCACCACAATTGTTAAAAATCCTTGGCATACATGGAAGACGTACAGTTATATGAACAAAAACTATAGAGGCCATTTAATTAGAACTAAAACAAATAACATTAATTTCAACGCACAAATTACATCAATAATACAAATAGAAATAGTTCACAAGCTATAGGTGCACTTGAGGTAAAAGCTTAATTAGCTTCATATTCTTTAATTATTATTTCATTTATCATCTCCCCATCTCTTTCTTCAATATTTCTGTGGCTTAATTTATAATCGCTGTCCTAGGCTTTGTAGGATTAGCTCCACTTTTCTCTAACTTAAATAAGAAGTTGACTTGTGTTAAAAGTATTAATTAACGAATTCAATTCTTTTCTTTTTCTTTTTTCTTTTTCTTTTTTTTTTATGTTGGGTTAAGTTTTAAAATAATTGATAATTTAACATCATATCAGAGTGATCAAGTTCATAAATTTAAACTATTTTACATGCATGTTGTTTGGTCTTATGTTAAGAAAATGTTAAAGTATTAATTGGACTTTTCTACGGGTGTAAATTAACATCTTGCAAATGGATTATTCCTAAGCTCCTATTAAAATTACATTGACAATAATTTTGAATAAGTTGCTTCCAGTTGTCCGCCACTTTTATTGTAAACTAATTAATGACCAATTAAGTTACTTGTTCATGCCCATGTAGCCCTTCCCCATTTGATTAGGAAAAAAAAAAAGAAGTTATTTGTTCATTGTCAAACAGGAAATCGGCTACCACCTACGCAAAACAAACAAAACACTTGTTTCTAATGCTATGGGAATTGCTTTGTCTCACTCGCCACAACATAGCTAGCCAGTCACCTTCAGGCACATCCTTTTTTTCTCTTTTTTTTTTTTTTTTTTTGTTTTTGTTTTTGTTTTTTTTTTTCTATGCTTCCTTTTGTATACTTTTTATCATCTTTTTTCCTATTTTCCGTAGAGAAAAAAGGGTCTTCTCCAACCACAAAAAGTCTCTAGAGAGATTTTGAGAGATTTTTGTTTCTTTAGTACACTAGTTTTTCTACAGTCTACTTATGGATAATTCACATAAAGGTTTTTTTTTTTTTTTTTTTTTTTTTAAAAAGAGCTTGCTTAGATTGGCACCTATGCTTGCCAAATATATATGTGGAGATGATCAGAACATTTTGAAAAATTTTGAATTTTAAGTTTTGGTAATCACAAATTCAGAATTGCTTGATGGGGAGAGTCTGCAAGCTCTTTGAAGCTATTATTACACGAACTATAGTTCATAAACTTAAGTTTGTAAAAGCTCATAATTAAACTTAAGCTTAAAATCCTCATTGGCTCATCGGCATTCAAGGAACAAAGTCTTTCATTTTTTTTTTAATTTTTTTTTTTTTATTTAGAAAAAAAAAGGAGAGAGAGATAATACCTGTTTGGTTACCAGCGGCTTAGAGGGGGACGGCAGCTTAGTCTCCACCGGAAGAGAAAGAGAGAGCGAGAGCATGAGCAGATAGCACGCTAGGGAAGAAATTATGATGGCACACATTACCCAAAAAAAAAAAAAAAGTAGCATCGTTTATACCATAAACGATGTAAATATTAAAGTCATTTATTATATAAACGACGCATATACCACCGAGGGTAGCAGTCTAGTGGTAAGCAACACAAACCATGGGGCTAAGGACCCAAGTTCGAATCCCGAAAATGGGAATCACTTGGGAAACCGCCTGCCATGGGAGTTGGGTGCTGCTAGTGCCCTGGTGGGGCGAGATTAAGCTATGGCTCGGTCGGTCTTAAGGGAGCGCCTGCGGTTCCCTCCATCTAGGCCCCTCCTGAGCGGCGCTCCGTGGATTTGGTACTATTATGGTCACACCCAGGTAGAACAGCTACGTTGGACTCCCCCGCCAATCCTTTTAATTAGAAAAAAAAATATAAACGACGCATATTATTTTTTATATATTTACGGCCATGTAGGTACCAAATGATGTAAAACACCATATATTAATGTCGTTTGACGATGTAAACGACATGTTTTTAGCATCCTTTGAAACAAACGATGTATTTTTTACATCATTTAAAAACGAACGATGTAAACATTGTCCAAATTTACATTGTTCACTTTAAATGATGTATTTAATTACGTCGTTTAAAATAAATGATGTAATTTTTATATTTAATGTTGTTTAAATAAAGCGATGAGAAAATAAACAACATTAAAATCCCCTTTTTTGGTAGTGTAATTAGTATGCAAACACTTGAGTAACACTTAAATTTGGTCAGGCCACTAGCGATGACGGTATACATGCTTCACCGAGGCATTGATGTTGTACAATGTATAGGTCCCTCGGGACAGTGCCAACCATATACCAAGAAAGGGTTGACAACTTGGATAGACTATATACAGTTGAACTATGATATGTCCACTTTAAATATTATATGGTATAACTATAATGTGTCATATACTATAACTATAATGTGTCATGACTATAATCATATACCAAGAAGGGGTTAAAAGCTTAGATGATCTCATGATATTTTTGTCATCTAACAGAGGACTACATGTTATGTTACCATTTGTGATTTGTAAACCTTTTTTTTTTTTTTCCTAAAACAACTTAGTTCACTATATGATAACATGCTTACTTCATGTACTATTACTCATTAAGTTATAGACTTACATTTTATCTTTCCACTTGTAAAACATTTGTTGTTTTATAATTGGTGTTCTATTGAGAATGGTACTTGGGCGCACGAACATTAGAATGTCATTGGATGATCTTGCTAAGTTGATTGTTGGGTCTGCCCTTGAGTTGGTAAAGATGATGGAGGCCAGTGGTGCAAAGTTGGGTTGTATGCCCATAGGGTCGTTTCTATATATGTGGTATCAAATGTTTTGTAATCCCTGAAGATTTTCTTTAGTTGGATAATAGTTATTTGTATTTCTCAATGCTCTAATAACTATTAGATGTGTAATATTTAACAACCGTACTTGATGACCAGTCTTAGACCTAAGCATTTTATGTTATGTTATGTTATATTATGATGATTTAGAACTACTTTGGTATTTATTTATTGTGGGTATAATTAGTCGCTAATTGTTAATTAATAAGTGACAAGTCTTCCGTTGTAAGCTCTTGGTTAAGAGTTTATGATCCTCTAGTCTTATTTATTTGGTAAGTAAGATGGAGAGGTGAATCGTAAAGTTAATTACCAGTTAATTAATTTTTTAGGGCGTTACAACCATGTCTATGCTATCACTCATAAAAGACTATAATTGAAACTCTCTAGAATCACTTATAAATGTTGGACTTGGCACTATGAGCATCTTTATAATCTACCCACTCAATGTGGGCAAGTCATTTTTCCAATGTAAGACTAACTTTTCAAGGGTGTCACAATTTATCTCACTCAAATCTATGATGTCCTTGTCGGAGCCCATGCTAGCAATGACATTGTGTCACATGGTTTTACTAGGTTGTTATAACATTAACTGTAATGGCCCAAGAAAAAACGTCAATTACATCTGGGTTATTACTTCAAAAGGTCTAGTCAAGTTGTAATTGAAGCTTCATATAATCGTTTATAAAGTCAAGTCTCATTTAATAAGGAATCAATGTGAGACTTAGCACTCATAAGAATCTTATAATCGATCCACTCAATATATGTAATTCTTCATCCTTAATATAATTGTATCAATAACGGCAATTGTATAGCCTATTTGTTTCCCGTATGGCACATGACATATATATGCTAAATCAGAAAAGTTTTCAACTTTCTTTTTAGAGTACCTCCAATAGAACTTTTAAAAGTCTCATATTAGTTATATTTAGCTAGTATTAGCTTTTTTGGAGCTCCAGCAAACACTTCAAAATAAAATTTTTTTAAAAAAATTTTCTACAGTAAACTTTCATATGATTTTTTTTATTCTTTTTCTCTCTCATTCTCCCTCAACGAAGCTCTACACTCGCCCATCAATGTTGGCAACTCCCTTTCTTTCCCAATCACCCTCATACCTCATCATCTCATCCTCCTTAAAGTCAAAACCTTTGTTAGAATATACGGAAAATATAATATATTTTCCGTTTAGTTCATATTTGGTTGATATTATAATATTTTCTATTTATGAATGATTGTAATCAGATCTCACAGATTTGATTACAACCGTAATATGAAATATATATTCTAACAACCACCAAGAACCCCTCAACACCCACAAACCCAGAATTCTCAAGTAATGACAACAATCGGACAGCAATTAGAATAATTGAGAACCACTAACTCCATCTCTCTCTCTCTATCCCCCCCCCCCCCTCCTCTCTCGCCCTTCACCGAAGCCTATCTCGTGTGGATGAGACAGAGGAAGATGGGTTTAGAGAGATGGGTTTGAGGATATAAAACCATTGATATAAATATAATCGAATGGTAAGAGACTATTTCATATATATTGAAACAAGAGTTACAATAACTCAAGAGACAAGAATTATAATAATTCAAGAGTTAAAAGATAGTTTGCGTAAATTAAATTTATTGTTGTTAATATAAAAGTAAAAGAGATGTGTAACGTTCAAACTCTTTTTCTATAAAGTCTTGTATATAATCAAATAATTAAGAAAAAATGTAGCAAAAAAAAGGCTTTAACGTGTGGACGTATACCATAATCCGAACTGTTAAATCATCACTTATCCCAAAAGTTTAAGGTGATAAGAAGAGTTAAATTTAATCATTCATTTAATACTTTAACACTCCCCCTCACATATGGGCTTAAACTCTCTTTTTTAATAAGTTATGCCCAACACGTGAAATATTTAATTGAAATGAGAAGTAAATGACGGAGTCAAAGTTCGAACTCAAGATCTTTGGCCCTGATACCATGTTAAATTCACCACTTACCCCAAAAGCTTAAGCTTATAGAAAGAGATAAATTTAATAATTTAATCAATACTTTAACAGTCCCTCTCACGTGTGGACTTAAACTCCACGTGAAATATTTGAAATATTGCGGAATATAAAATATGGAAAATAAGAACGGAAGTAGGAGAAAGAAGGAGAGATAACAAATTACGGGTGATTCGGTGTTAAACACCTACGTCCACCACTCTGAAAGGCCTTTAGGGTTACATTGTGCTCATTAATTTGATTTTTTTCTACAATACAAAGGTCCATATTTATAGGGCATAGGGTAAAAAAGAAGTAAACGAGATGTGTAACGTTCAAACTCTTTTTCTATAAATAGAGTCTTGTATGTAATCAAATAATTAAGGAAAAATGTAGCAAAGAAAAGGCTTTAACGTGAAGATGTAGGCCATAATCCAAACTGTTAAATCACGACTTATCTCAAAAGTTTAAGTTGATAAAAAGAGTTAAATTTAATCATTTAATCAATACTTTAACACTCCACCTCACGTGTGGGCTTAAACTCTCTTTTATAATAAGTGAAGCCCAACACGTGGAATATTTAATTAAAATATGAGGTAAATGACGAAGTCAATGTTTGAACTCAAGACCTTTGGCTCTTATACCATGTTAAATTCACCATTTATCTCAAAAGCTTAAGCTTATAGAAAGAAGTAAATTTAATAATTTAATCAACACTTTAACAATCTCTCTCACGTGTGGACTTAAACTCCACGTAAAATATTGTGGAATATAAAATATGGGAAATAAGAACGGAAGTAGGAGAAAGAAGGAGACACAAGAAATCACGGGTAGTTTAGTATTAAACACCTACGTCCATCACTCTGAAAGGTCCTTAGGGTTACATTGTGCTTATTAATTTGAACTTTGTCTATAATACAAAGGTCCATATTTATAAAATATAAAGTAAATATAAGCATGGTAGTCAAATCTCTCAAATTTGATTACAATCAACTTTAAATAGAGAATATTACAATATAACCCAAATATGGAATATACGAAAAATATAATATATTTTTTGTATATTCTAACATCCTCTCTCAAACTTAAGGTGGAAGATCCTGTAAGCTTGAGTTTGAAAATAGAAACATAATATAAATGTAGCCAAAGTCGGTAGTTGGATCAAAGCGATGTTGGCGAGAAAGACTGAAAGTAACGACTAGAAAACAGAGACAATCCGTTAAAAAAACCTAAAGCCGTAACTGACAATAATGGAAGGAATAACAGAAACTAACTGTCAAATCCCATAAAGGGCCAAACCATATTGTGCCACGGCCGGAAAACGGAGACAATCCGTTAAAAGACCCAAAGCCGTAACTGACAATGATGGAATATGTAACAGAAATTAGTCGTCAAATTCTGTGAGGAGCCAAACCACATTGTGTTAAGATTCGCCAATGAATTGCGCCGTAGATCACAACAAAACAGGGCCGAATATGAACCCTAAAATCCAAAAAAGCCGACTACATGCCCAAAATTCCAAAAGGGATGTGGTCCACTTGACTGACTATCAAACTTCTTCTTCTTTCTTTTCTTTTATTTATTTATTTATTTATTTATTTATTAATTAATTAATTATTATTATTATTATTATTATTATTATTATTATTATTATTTTGGAGCTTGAAAACAAGCTGAACCGGGTCAAAAAGTGCCAAAAACTGGTCTGAACTAGAACGAAACAGCTGAAACAGTGTGAAAAGGCACTAAAATCGGTTGAAAAAAAGCTAAAAAGGGACTGGACCGGAGTGAACTGGTTGTTGGACCGGCAGAATCGGATTTGTAATTGCATGCGCGTGAGGTGCTTGAAAAATACGCGCTGAAAACTCCATCAGCGTGTGGGAGCGCGTGGGATGGACTTGTGACACGTGGAATGTCGGGAGAGTCTCCTAGTAGCACATGAAGGCGTGTGGAGTAGTCTTTTGGGCTGATTTTGGCAAATCTAGAACGGTCGGCGACATATCTGTTGACTTGTGCAAAAATCAAGGCGATTTGCTGAGTGTGGAGGTGCATGGCTGAGCAGACAGAATGGACTAGCGGCATGTGATGGTTCTGATGGTGGAAAAACTTGTATAGATCGATAGATCTAAACCTCAAAAGCTTGATTCTAAAATTTGTTTTCCAGAAAGTGTTGCGGTGAAGGCGAAAAGCGTGGCGGCACATGAACGACCGAACGGTGAGATTATCGGAGGGAAGGCCAAGAAACGTCAAGGACGTTTATTGAAGGCCACAAGAAATTGGTTCTGATATTATGTTGAAATATTGTGGAATATAAAATATTGGAAATAAGAACGGAAGTAGGAGAAAGAATGAAACACAAGGAATTACGGGTGGTTCGGTGTTAGATACCTATGTCCACCACTTTGAAAAGTCCTTAGGGCTACATTGTACTCATTAACTTGATCTTTGTCTACAATATAAAGGTCCAAATTTATAGGGTATAAGGTAAAGATAAGTATGGTAATTAAATCTCACAGATTTGATTACAATTAACCATAAATAGAGAATATTACAATATCACCAAAATATGGAATATACGAAAAATATAATATATTTTCTGTATATTCTAGCAAATTGAAATGAGGGTAAATGATGGAGTCAAGGTTTGAATGCAGAACCTTTAGCTCTGATACCATGTTAAATTATCCATTTATCCCAAAAGCTTAAGTTGATATGAATCACCTTAATTCTGAGTCTTTCTTTCATGCTTTCATCTATTTACATTTTTTTTTTCTAAGGCAATGAGGGGAAAGGGGATCTATTTACATTATTGTGTGTTCTTACAATGTACAAACTTTTAAATTTCTTCTAAACTTCAATATATGGGATGACTTTTCTAAAAATTTCATTTAGAAAAAGACACTGAATCACACTACGAATTTTTTATTTTTTATTTTTAAGTTCAATAATTTCTTCTTGGACGATATTCACTGACCCAATGATGTTGTGCTGTGCCATTCGAAATCTTTTCCAAGTTTTATTGTCGCAACAAATCATGCATCATGATGAATTATAGACCGAAACTATTTTAAGATCAAAGTTATCTACTTGTAATTTTACATCATGTCAAAAGATGTATTTTTGTCATTTTTTTAACATAAAGAGAGTAAATTGCAATTTTTTGATAATTTGAGAAAATATTGCTTCACTAAAAAGTTTGAATGAGAAAGGAGGACATTGCAAGTTGCCCCATAGTTTGAAAGGATATTTATACTTTTCCATGCTTTTTCTAGCCTTGGTTTTTTTTTTTCTCTAAACATCCAAGCTTCTCCTCTCGTTTTGCAGGAAGATCCAGCATTTCTAGTCGTGAATTGATGTCAACAGTGGTAAGAATTCTCCATTATAACCCTTTCCTTATTCAATTAGAAAAAAAAAAAAGAAAAAAGAATTGATGTCAACAGATATATCAAATCATACAACAGCTTCAAATAAAAATACTATATTGATAGTCACCCTGACAAATACATCCAGTCGTTTTTGGTTATTTTTCTTTTAAAGTAATCTATGGTTGTTAAATGGATGGCGTCCCACTTTCAAAATAAAATATTATATCTGTCTATAATGATAGTTACCCACCCAATACAAAAGAAGCCCTTTCTTGTTGATTTTTTAAGTAATGGTTGTAGTTATATCAAATTATGTCACACCTATCGAACGTTAACAATTTTGAAGGGATACAGTTTTATTTTAAATTAGGTTGAAGAATTTTTTAAAAAGAAAATACTTATGGTATGGCAGTTTTTATTATAAATTTCTTTACAAATTATGTGAGAGTCTATTAATGAAATGATTAAGAATATATAGTTAACAAATTAACCGCTAACTAATAAGTTGTTAAGTCTAATTTTTTACTAAATTATTACATCAATTATAGACTGCCACATTAATTTGTAAATAATTTTATAATAAAATGCTTTGAATAAATACTTTTGTAATAATTTTGTAATTTGTTCTTAAAGTCAAGTGTGACATATTAAAATGCTTTGAACCAAAGAATTCTCAAAAGATTCCAGTAAAATATTACTCATTTCGTAATAAAGTTTTTTTTTTTTTCTTTTTCCTTTTTTTTTCATGAAGTCTATATAATACAGGTCTATCAATATTAAGCTATTAATGGACTTGAAACTACTAGAAATTGTTTTCTAAACACGAGCATTATAACTTTAAGAGTAATGCTATATACTATAACTTAATTTCACCAAATTTTATAGGGCTGATATAGTAGTATCTATCAACTCTTAAAATTTTATTTTTTATTTTTTTAACATAGGTTGATCTAAGAGCTGATAATCATTGCTACATTAATTCAATATAATAAAACATTACTCTATGATTAAAAAAATTTTATAAACAGAACCATGTTGGACATAATAGTATTAAATGTAATTCACCCCACTAAGTTGTGAGTTGTCTCATAAAAAGATACAAAGAGAAAAAGAATGAAAAACTCGTTCTAATGGTATACACCGTTAATATATATATATATAGCAGTGGCTCAACCTCTATAGCCATTAAGGTATTACCTCCATAACCATGGTGGTCAGCTGAGAGAGGAGAAAAATAGTAGAGGAAAAAGAAAAAATCAAAAAAAAAAAAAACAAAATGTTAACAAAGGTCTTGGATTAAAAACAGACCATAACTCACATCTCCATATCAAAAATCCAAATGGCCTAAATGTGTATAGGGTACTGAATATATATCCTCTTACTTTTACTTATGTTGTAATGTTAGTGAAAAAAAAAAAAAAATCTCCTACTGTATGTATGTATGCATGCATGCAGATATGTGGCCGAAAGAGGGAAGCATTAAGGTGTCCACTTCTGAACTAATTACATGTCAATCATATAACTATCGAACATGGCTTTTTATATAATACAAAATTCACTCAACATATATTTTTATTTCCTATTTTTACCTTCTTCACAAGTTCATGGGCTAGCCCTGCATTCAAGGGGCGTATCCAGCCACGAATCATCCAAAAGTGGAGCCGAAGATTCCGCCGACTCAGTTGGCCATTCGGAAGTAACATCAATTTCATCAAATATAATGGGTTTACATTTTCCATCCCTACCATCACAAATGGCGTGTAACCAAAGATTGCAGTGCACAAAAACCATATCATTGAGTTTTTCCACGTCCACCCTGTTCCTTTTCTTAGAATGCATGCTCTCAAAAGTGTTCCAGTTCCATCTACACCAATGGGAGCTGCAGGGTTGGCTCAGTATCCGTATTGCAGCTCTCTGGATTGTGGGGATCTCGTACCCATATCCTGCCCACCAATCACCTAAGAATGCATGACCAGCAAATTAGACGTAAATTCAGTTTCTTTAAAAGCATATATAATTTCAGGATAATTTTACTTACCTCTTGAATTGTCACACCTTTTTTAATGTCATCTCAAAGTTCAAAACATCTCAATTCAGTATATCGTACTAATTTTATTCAATTTTCCCAATCCGTTAGAATTTTCTATTAAATTATAACGGATGGGTGTCAAAATTTTCAAAATACAATTTTTTTAAAAGAAAAAAAAATTACAAAGATTTAAGTGCTGGTCATAATTTAAGGAATTTGCAAAAATACTTGAGCCTAAATCTTTGATAAATTTTATAATATATATATATATATATAGTTTTTAAAAAAAAAAGGATAATTTTGAGAATTTTTTAAATGATTTAATGAAAATCCTAACGGGTAAAATTGAAAAAAATTAAAAAAATTTTAGATTTTGGAGGAACATTGCACAAAGAATGACAATTCAGGGGGTAAGTAAAATTATACCTATAATTTCTCTGATCAATCAGTTCCCTTGAAATGAAATGTTTATAGTAATTGCAGCTTACACATACCTGGGGCATTCACAGTCCTTCCCATGATTGCAAAATCAGTCCCAAGGGCACCTTGGGAGTTGATGTATGTAGGATGTTCCTTAGTGATTTCCAATTTCTCTTTTTCCGTTGCAGCCATCTTTAACATGGCTTCTTGAAACCCGTTTCTCATCCTGAAATCAGTCTTCAAGCTTGGATTGTAAAAAATGGAAGGATTAAGGAAAGCTGCAGCAGAATGCAAGGACGAATGAAGCTGCATATTCCATCTCCGATCAATTATATCCCAATACGGCATGTAATTCTCTCCAATGCCCTTATAATATGTCTTGATTGAAACCTTTGCCCTTTCTATTGCTTCAAACATATAGCCCATAGCAGGCATGTCCCCATCAACAATCCGTAAGATTTTAACTAGTGGTTCAGAAACACTTACAGCTTCATGAGCATACTTCCAAAATCTATCTAAATACAACAAGGACTTCATGGCTTGTGCATCAGGATGTTTACTGTAAACGGAGGACAACCACTCCGCATGAGAAAACATGTGCTTCAAATTGTCTTCCTGAATCACAATGGACCTCAAGGAGAGGAAATTGGTCACAAATCTAGCGATTCTCGGCCTGATCAAGTCACTTCCGCAGGTGAATTTTCGCATCATATTCAAAGTCCACGGATTACTATAAATGTACCTTGTGATGCTCTTTGCCTCCTCCAACACTGTAGCCACCCACTCTTGTTTACCAATATCTTCTAACATCTTATTAACACAATAAGAAGCACAAGGAGACCAAAACAATGACCCGTACTTGGACATAAGAAGTCTTCCCGCAAAAACAGAACTGGCTGAGGTATCTGTTATAACTTGAACAACATTTTCCACACCAACTTCTGAAACAACAGACTCAAGCAACTCAAACAAGTGCGCTGCATCATCTTCATGACCTGATATGTCAACCGACTTCAAAAATAGTGTCCCCTTTGGGCATGTAACTGAAAATACTACAATTGATTTGCTCCTACCATCAGACCAGCTATCACACAAGATTGTGCAACCTGTTTCTTTCCATTCATCTCTATATTTCTTGTAACAATCATGTATATCACCTTTCACTTTGTCCAAAAGAGTATATTTCAATTTTTCATAACTTGGGGCTTTGTAGCCCACCCCACACTCTGCAATAGCATTTACCATTTCCTGATAATACATGGATTTAGCAGCACCGAAAGGAATAGAATTATGAAAGAAAAAAACAGCAACTTTTTTATCTGCATCATCCTGTTTTTGCTTTTGAGCATCATCTACTGCCGGCTGTTCACTTGGTGAAGGGCGTGGAAATAACAAAGACGGACAGGTGCTTCCATTCTGTCCACTAGATACATGGTTAGGATGGAAGCCACCGCTAGCCGAAGAGCTATTTTGTTGACCATTGGCTGCTGCTGCCCGATCAACCTTTGTTTTCTTGGGAGTTTTCTGTTTCTTGGGAGTACTTAAAATACTTTGGATATGGTCGCGCACATCAGCTGGGACGTCGGGACAAGGGATTATATCTTTGTTTTTTATTTGAGCCAAGTGAAATTTCATCCTGTATACCCCTCCACTGAATTCCCGTTGACAATAATTACACCTAACCTTCTGTCTGGTTGCATCAACAAGGACACAGTGTTCCCAACAGGCATCTCTTCCTCGAACCATTATCTTAAAAAGTAAGAAATTCAGTAAGATTTTTTTCTAGTTTGCCAATGAATGCACACAAACAGACACATACACAAACATATGTTTCAAGAAGAGTATATCAATATAGCACTTAAGAAACTTACACACTAGAATAGTGAAAAAAAAAAAAAAAAAAACTTACACACTTTAAAAACTGTAGCAAAGAGCAAGAACATAACATATGGAAATAAAAGCAAGAAAAAGAAGAGGATTTAGGAAAAAAATAATCTTAAGATAAGCTGCAAAGAGCTTTCAACCTTTTTTTTTTTTTGGTCAAAAACAATTAAGATATTTGGAAAATAACATGCATAAGATAAACATGTGAGAGCAGGTTCTAATTGTTGTATTTAGGTTCCTGCAACGAGGACATGGCTATGTCAAAAGTATCCCAAGGGGAATGTCTTGCTGGCTGCTCTACCTTGCAAGCAAGCCATCAAACTCAATCTCACACTACGTCAATCATTATTCATTATGTTCAGGGAAATTGTCTAATGCCTCCCTGAGTTTCGGACTTGTAATAGATAAGGACCTACATTTCTAATTTTGACAACTAAGGATCCAAATTTTGGCAATGCGACAAATAGATCCTTTTGTCAATTTTTTCGTCAAGAATTTAACGGTAAAGTGTCAGATGGCATATTATCCATATAAGACCAATGAAATTGTGCCACATGTATCAAAAGCCATGTCATCATGCCATGTATGCCCATAAATGAAAAAATGCAAAAGAGAGAAGAAAAAAGAAAGAAAGAAATGCTAGAAAAAAGGCAGAGGGGTGGCTCCACCCCAGCACCACCACCCTCTGCCAGGGTGAAGGGAGGTCCCCCCCCCAAGGGGCCGACCAACCCAGCAGTAGGGGTGGCTCGCATGTCAACCCAAGAATAGGGGTGATTGTGCGAGCCACCCTCCAGCAGTGGGTGTGGCTGGCACAACTACCCCCTAAGAGTGGGGGTGTAGCCACCCCATCCACTCCCGCAATGGGTTACCCCTACTGCTGGAGTGGAGGATGTAGGCACCCCTCCATCCCTCTTCCTTTTTTTCAGCTTTTTTTTTTTGTTTCTTCTTCTTTTGTTTTTGTGTTTTTTATTTACATACATATGTGGCATGATGACAAGACTTTTAAATACACGTGACACAATTTCATTGGCATTATATGGAGAAGATGTCAGTTGACATTTGTACCGTTAAAAACTGAACAGAAAAATTGATGAAAGGACCTCTTTGTCACATGGTCAGAACTCAGATCCTTAATTGTTAAAATAAAAAACTCATGTCTTTATCTGTCACAGGGCAAAACTTAAGGGAGGGTACAAGACAATTTCCCTTATGTTCATTTGCAGATACATTCAGAAGTGATCAACGAGAAGAAATTACCTCTCTTGATCACACAAGAACATGTGATCTTACTCTAACATATCAGCCCATAAATCCATAGGAATTGATTTTGCAAAAGCTTTTAGGCTAAATGCAATCTCTGCAGCTTTTAGAGTGTCCTTACAATAGCAAACAAAAAGTAACAGATCAAAATCCTTCCTTGCATCACAACCTGAAATATCCGATCTCTTCCCTTACATTTTTAACAATTAAAGTATGCCTTCCAAGGTTTGAAGCAAGCATCCCACGCATGCTTAGTAAATTACAGTATGGATTTCTTATCCTAAGGTTTCATTAGCTCAAATAAACCTTATCTTTTCAACCATCATAGTTCTTGTGAAACTATGTTGCCCTCACTGCATCTGAACCATGTACTATTTATCTAAAGTTAACACTAAAATGTCTTTTCTCTTTAAACAAGCAACACAAGAAGAAATTTGCATTCAATGCCCAAAACTTAATCCCTTTCAATTGGTACACATTAAACATAAAGAAGATAATGCACATAGCCTGTTAAAAATGACCCCATATAGTAGTATAGAAAGACTTTAACAATGATACAAGTTATATTCTAGTTATCGAGTGAACACTTCTTGGTCACTAGGCATACTTAGTTAACTTGAATGCTTCACGATTACAATTAAGACCCAATACAATGCATAAATTTGATGGTCTGCATGCCAATACAAGCTGTAAACTCTTTACAACTTAAAAGTTCCTTTTATAAGCTGTAAAGACAATTTGTTAGGTTTTATGTAGGCAAATTCAGTGTCCAAACTAGTTTGGTTGTAAGTCTAGCTTGAGTTGTTAAGTCAGTACTTCAATTGGTGTTCAAAGACTTGATTAAAATTTGAGGAACAGAAGCAGCCGTTCACAATCGTTTGAAGGACGTTCTAACAAGGAAAGTTTCAAGTTTCAGAATGACTATCCGAGAAGTCCAATCGTAAGTCCATTTGATAGTTGTTTTTTTTTTTGATAAGTAAGAAAAATTATTATTAAAAAAGCAAAGCGCAGCCAAGTCCATTTGATAGTTGTTCAAACGCATTCTTCAAGTATTGCAAGAACTGAGATCGGAGAGCTCTGATCGCAGTTCCCATTACAAGATGTTCGAATGGAGATCTTCAAGGTTTTACAAGGAACCACAGAGAGGTCCTATCCCAATTCCCGATCGAAGATATTTCAAATAGTGTTTTTCAACAAGGAGCCATAGAGACATCCAATCGCAAGCCGCTTGAAGTGGTTTGAGCACTAAGGTTTTCAAACTAGATCCGAGACACCCAATCGCAACATCATTCGAACGACCGCCAGCGATAAAATCTGTGAACCCCTAGCACGTGTTCGAACATGTCATTAACCCGTTCGAACACCATGGTCTTAGACAATGTATTGTCTAAACTGACATGCACGTTAAACCTCAGTTTTCCCACAGTCTATATAAGCATCATAAGTCACAATTTTTAAGAGACCCTAAGGCCATTATTTTGTGTTCTTGGAGAGAGCTTTCATGTCCCTATGCCTTCATTTTCAAACCTCTCCTAGACTTTGTTAAATCACACAAACAAATCAAACCTTCATCCACTGAAATTCCAGGTTGCAAAGAAAGCTTGATAAAAGATTGGCCAAGGTTCTAGAACTACTGGGTAGAAAAGAAATGAGTCGTTTGTTGGGTACAATTCAGGTTTACTACAAAGGTTTTGTAAGTATAACTGATTGTAATTTGAATCTTCTATAGTTGATAAGTTTCCTAGAGTTGGTTGTCCCTGAAGTGGTTTTATTTTTGAACAGTTTTTTCCACTTCATTACCAAATTTATATGTCTATGCATTGGTATTCAGTGATCTTGTGTGTGGCTGATATTTTTAAATTGATGGTGATCATTGTGATTGTCAAGAAAATACCTATTCACCTCCTTTAGGTGTTGTTTGGGGTTGTCACCTCTAGTCCTTAACTCCATAAATTATAGCAGATGCTGGAGTATCCCTTCCAACATTGGTCCATCACAATCGGTACATCATCTTGGACTCCTATATTCCATGATGTGCATAACTTACCACGCCAAATGGACTTAGGTATTAAGAGGTCCCACCCAACAAAATAGGTTCCTCTTTCTATTTATTTTGGCTTGGTTTTCTTCTTTGTATGTTATACTAGCCATTATGGCATAATAATGCCAACTGTTAACTCCAAGTTACTACCTTTTCTTAAATACAAAGGAATTCTAATTTTTCTAAATAATTCACATTATTAGTACTTGATTGACATACTAGTGCGCATTCAAGTAAAACATCGCTTAATAAATAAGCTTCATAACCAAATATATAAATCATCAACAGGTTAACGAACCCAATTAATAGGAAATATGTTGAGGAAAGAAAAATAAACAAAGAAGGAAAATATCAGCAACGGTCACAAATCAGTTGAGAAAGGAAAAACATCAGACAACAACGTTCACATTCCCTCTACAGAAATGTTTTCCATGTGTAGAAAATCACACCATTAATTTACACAGATTATGTAACCCAAATTTCATGTGTAACTAGTCTCTCAGTAACTATGTCTAGTTTTTTTCATGGTATCAGAGCATAGTGATGATCCTTAGAGATTGAAAAACTCTGTTTTTTTTTTTCCAATAAAAAACAGAGCTCATTTTTCTATTTCATACCTTTTGCACGGCGCCTCGGTTTGAACCGGTCTGAACATTCTTGCCAGATTTTTTTTAGGTACTAGTCTCACACGTTTTTCGCCGGGCAGAAAACGTTCGGGCTGTTCTCCACCCATCACAGTGGTCCTCGTTGGTCAGAGGCCACCATTTTACGCCTTCACCGTCCAAGCCAGTGGTGGTGGAGCTCGTTTGGTCAGAGCCCACTCCGATCCGCACCCAGAAGACTGCCCGCTCCGATCCGGTCAGTCCCTCAGCTTCTCACCACCCCATTTCTCCGGTGGGTCAGTTTCTCCGATCCGGTCAGTCCCTAAGCTTCTCCGATAGGACCGTGGCTCGCTGCCAACCACCGTGCCAAGAAGAAGAGACGTTGTTCTCCGGAGGGTCAGTGTTTGTGGTCGAGTTCTCTGCACATTTTTTTTACACCCGATCCAGAAGGTTCCTTCTCCATTCATTATTATTTTTTCTTTTATTTTTTTGGTTTGTTTGGAGTTAAACACGGCCCAACTTCTCCACTTATCCACCAACAAATTTTTTTTTCCAAGCCCATCTGAAGAAGCCCACAGACCAGTAGGCCTTCCTGTTACAAACTACATGTCGTTTAGACATCAGGTCACAACCCACACCTAAGCTACAGGTCGTGTAGTGTCTTAAAAAAAAAGGGTAAATCCGTTACAACCCCACGTAGTTTAACGACTTTATTTAAAACCACCTCAATTTTATTTTGTATCATAGGTAATACTTCAATTTTGGCGAAAGATGGAGATGGTACCTCCATCAATCTTCCGCCTAAATATTTAACGGAGCTCCACATGTCAATATCAAATACTGACACATGGTTACACTTTAATAAAAATTAAAAACTTAAAATATTAAAATATTAAAATAAAAACTTAAAAAATAAAAAAATAAAAAAGGAGGGGGTGGCCCCTTTTTGGCCTAGGGTGCCGAAGTTACCCTAGGCCGGTCGGTCTGGGGGTGGCCGAACCACCCCCATGGGCTCATAGGGGTGGTTCGGCCACCCCACAAAGCTAAAAGAAGAAGAAGAAAAATTAGGGTTTGGCCCTGAAAGTGGTTCAGCCACCCCATACTGGCCAAAGGGGTGGCTCTGCCACACCCCATGGCCAAAATGGGGGTGCCGGCCACCCCCATTTGCCCAAAGGGGTTGGCTTGAGCCACCCTCTTTTTTTTTTTCTTTTCTTTTTTTTTTTTCTTTTTTCAATTTTCTTTGTTAAGTTTTTTTTTTAAAATATTTTAAGTTTTTAATTTTTATTAAGGTGCAGATACAAAAGGAAACTGATGTGGCTTTAAATAAAGTCGTTAAACTACAATAAACAAAAAGGTATTTACATTTTTTTAAAAAAAAAAAAATTACCTAGTCTCCACCATGGTTGAAACCACAATTTCCGCACCTTCCCCACCTTTCCAAGATCCCAACCACCATCTCTACCTTCACCATTCCGATTCAACCTCTTATTGGAGATAATTACCAAACATGGAGTCAGGCAATCTTATGCCTCCCAGTGCAAAGAACAAGCTCAAATTCATTGACGACACCATCTCTCTACCAATGCAATCCTCTAGTGATTTTTCACAATGAAGCCGTTACAACAATATGGTAAAATCTTGGCTCCTACATTCTATTTCTAAATACATCTACACTAGTGTTATTTATTGCAACCTTGCTTAGGATATCTGGTTGGATCTTCAAGAGCGATTCTTCCAAGTGAATGGTTCTCGTATGTTTCAAATAGAGCAAGACATTAGCAATCTTGTTCAAGGCACCATGCAAGTAGCCACATACTTTACAAAATTGAAGGGGTTATGGGATTTTTATCCGTACTTTAGCCCAGCCCATCTTGCACATGTGTTACACTAAAGGAGGGACTCCAACTACAACAATACCAACGTAGCATGAAGTTTCTTATGGGTCTCAATGAATCGTATGCAGCTATTCATGGCATGTTTTCTTAATGGAACAATTGTCTTTAGTCAATCGTACCTATGCTTTGGTCCTTCAGGAGAAACGCCAACGCAGCATTACAACACCACCTACTGTTGAAGGTATTGTCTTGGTTGCAAAAGGCAACATGCCACCAAGGAATGATAGTCATTCTGGTCCTCAGAAGAAGGAACGATCGAAATGCACTCATTGCAGTCGTGAAGGTCATATTGCCAAGTGGTGCTACCATCTTCATGGATTCCCTCCTGCCTGTTGCAAGACTGACTTTGGTTGTACATTTGGCTTTGGCTTTGGTCCTAAGCCCCATGCTTACCAGGTTTCCACTACTAACAGCTTCCCTTTTACAGCTGATCAGTGCCAACAACTCCTTGCAATTTTGAATAAAGTCACTCCACAACAGTCCATGGCCAACCAAGTAGGTACTATTGAATCATCTCTCTCAGATATGTCTTCTGTCTTGTCTGATGATTCTTTATGGATTCTTGACAATGATGCTACTGATTATATAGTATGTTCTCCCACTGCCTTGACTTGGTCCTATCTTGTTCATGGTCTTATTGTCCAATTAACTTATGGCTCGTATGCTTTAGTAACACACAGTGGATCTGTGGTTTTTTCCTATCACTCATTCTTCATAATGTCCTTTGTGTTCCCACTTTTCACTTTAACCTAATCTATGTGTGTAAACTATGTCAGACATTGCGTTGCCTCATTATATTTTTTCTTCTAACTTGTGTTTCATCCAAGACCTTCACTCGATGAAGATGATTGGTTTGAGCACTGATTGGATGGCCTGTATTACTTCACCAATACGCGACCTGCAAAGTGTCAAATGGCAAAGTCAACTTCGCAACTTGGCATCGCCGATTAGGTCACCTCTCCAATAAAGTTCTATCATTTCTTTCAAATAATGTATCTGAAATTTTTAGTTCAAATTTAGAACCATGTCTTGTTTGTCCATTAGCAAAGCAAACACGTATTCCATTTCTAACTAGTCAAATTTCTTCTCTTCTATCTTTTGCTTTACTGCACGTTGACATTTGAGGTGGTTATCGCATAGCTTCCCTTAATGAGGCACATTATTTTCTTACCATTGTTGACGACTACACTCAATGTATATGGGTCTATTTGATGCAACATAAATCTAAGACATGTTCTCTTTCTCAATTCTTAGTTAACCTTGTCGAAAACCAATTCTCGACTACAATCAAAATCATTCGTAGTGACAATGGCTCTAAATTCATCTCCCATCCTTTTATTCCACCTAAGGAATCATCCATCAGACTAGATGTCTCTACTCCAGAACAAAATGAGGTAGTTGAACGCAAACATCGTCACCTTCTCAATATGTCACAAGCCCTACTCTTTCAAGCCCATATGCCCACACGTTTATGGGGAGACGCCATCTTAACCGCTGCATATTTGATCAACAGAACACCCACTCCTCTCTTATCTAGAAAATCTTCATATGATACTCTAAACCTCAATATAGTCACTTGCGATTTTTTAGTTGCTTGTGCTTTGCTTCTACTCATCCACAAAATACATTAAATTTGACCCTCGTGCTCCACGATGTGTCTTCTTAGGTTATCTTTATGGTCAAAAGGGATACCGCCTTTATGACCTTAATCATCACAAAACCTTCATCTCTTATGATGTTCTTTTTCATGAAGGTCATTTCTCCTTTGCCCAATCATCACTTGAGCAAATTCCTTAGGTTTTACCTATCCCATTTAACCTTCTTGATGATGTCCCTGCTCACTTTTCACCTGTTGTTGAGACTTAGGTTTCCCCTTTCAACATTCAACCTATCCCTTCACCCTGTTTGGTCCCTCGACGGTCCACTCGGTCGACCAAGCCACCTGCATACTAGGCGTGATTTCTATCTTGAACAGGCTATTCCACCTCGTTCTACTCAATAGGCAAGCCTTGATTATACGGAGACCTTTGCTCCTATTGTCAAGATGGTTATTGTCCGCTCTTTCCTTGCCCTTGCCACCTTACAGATGGCACCTGCATCAACTTGATGTCAATAATGCTTTTCATCCATGGTGACCTTAACGAAAAAGTCTACATGCACATTCCTCCTAGTTTCAGACGAAAGATGCATACCAAAGTTTGCAAACTCAATAAATCACTGTATGACCTTAAACAAGCTTCGAGACAATGGTATGCAAAACTCTCTTCCACTATCATTAGTGCATGATATAAACAATGCAAGGCCGACTACTCACTATTCGTCCAATCCCATGAAGATACCTTCACAGCTATTTTTGTATATGTAGATGACATTATATAGGCATGCAATAACTTGGAGCAGATTCAGAAACTTAACATTTGTGTAACACCTAAGAATTTAATTAGGAGGACTAAGCACACTTTAGTATAAATTGTGATATTAAAATAGATCAAATATATTTGATACTTAAAGTTTATGTTCCTAGTTTGAATTGAGAAGTACTTAGTTTGAACTAGGCTAAAAAAAATATAATTTTTGAAACTTTAGGAATATTTAAGAATGATAGTAATATAATAATAATAATAATAAAATACAAACAATATGGAGAAGGTTCACGCCAACTCCTTGTGAGTTGTTCATGAAAATTCATGTAGATCCACTGCCTCAATGATGTTAAAGTGCAGTAAAACACTCTAGAGGATTTTTACTTCTTACTTAGTAAAAGGTTCACGTGTACTCTAGAATAACCTTGGTTATTCTTTTATGATATACATTTCAGCTGCAGCAAAAGAAAAGAAACTTGTACGCCTACTTTAATTGGGTTCTAAAAATATTCTACAGCCTTCATGTTTTATCTGAAGCTGCAGTAATTTTGTAGTATGAACGTATTGTGCTGTAATTTATATACAAATCTAAACTGCAGCAAATTTCGTGTGAATTCTAGAGAGTATCGCACCACTTGTTTTCTTTTCCAAAAATTCCAGTTGTGTCCTAGACCTTTGACTATAAATAGGCGTCACTACAGTGAATTTTTATTCACAAAATTTCTCTGAATATCTCTCTCTCGTGTGCGTGCTATAGTTATAAGAAAAAAATAAAATAGTTTTAAGTCTTCAATTTTTTTCGAGCTTAATTGTGAGTGCTAGGTATAATTTTTTTATCCATAGTTTATGTCAATTATAGTTATTATAATTTAATTTATGTTATTATAATGTCTAAATTATTTGAAAAAGTGTGATGGAATATCTCAGGGAAAGATATTATATTCAATCATTCTTTTTAAATACTACAAATGCGTAATTGTGCTGCCTAAATAATATTAGATATTTTACAATAGCGCCGTTGTAATGCTCAAGTAATGTTAGAAATTTTAGATATGTCCTTATAATGCTTAAGTGGTATTATAATATTTTAAATATGTCGTTATAATGCTCAAGTTATACTATGACATTTGAGATATGTTGTTATAATGCTTAAGTTGTATTATGACATTGTCATGTCATTATAATGCCCAAGTGATATTATAATATTTTAAGTATATGTCGTTATGTTGTCCGTTTTTGGACAGAGTATAAGGAAAATAATCAATGATCTAGATATTTGTTTTTTTAAAAATAGTCTTAGACTAATATACCGTTACACATAACACAATTAATTGCAGCGAATTTATAAACGACAAGAAGAGTTTCTAAGCAGACTACGAAAAGTAATTATTTTACTTACTAAGCAAAAATATTATGTTTTGATGAATATTATATTACATGAGCTTGAGTATTTTATGAATAACATAATTATATATTTCTGATATTTTCACATGTGTTAAAATAAGTTGTGAAATAAAAGGAGATGATTATGAAAACAAAAGTACGATTTTAAGGATGACATGTTATTGCATACTGTTGACCAATGAGGATAAGATATGTTAAAATTTGGAAAACCAGAAGATTGTCTTATGTTAACTATGGAAGCTAAGATAGAGTTTAAGGTTAAATAAGAAACCAGAAGGTTTTCTTTAGTTAAATATGAAGCTAGAAGACATCCTTATGTTAACTGTGGAAGCTAAGAGAGAGTTTCAGGTTAAATAAGAAGCCAGAGTGTTCCTAAAGTTGAGAGTGAAGTTAGAAGGTGTTCTTATGTTAACTGTGGAAGCTAAAAGAGATTTCCAAGTTAACTAAGAAACTAGAAAGACTTCATGAAAAGATGTTAATCGAGGAGCCAGAGTGTGTCCTGAAAGAGGTAAACAAAGGGTTAAAGTCTCTTAAAAAGCCGGAGGGGCTTGAGATTCATAAAGGAAAGGAAAGAAGATTGCATTGCATATAATGAATAATGTGATTTATATGTTTTGTGATTATTGAATTATTTCATTATTTATAATTATATACATATGCAGGTTTGAGATGCAAGTAACTTGTATATAGATATAAGTATAAAGCTATACATATATAGACTTGTCAAGAAAAAAATAAGTGTATTTTATTATGTATTATTAAACAAACTTTACAGTACTTATCTAATCAGCTATGAATTACATGAAATGATTCTTTTGGGAAAACTTAATATAGTTGTTAATATAATCACCACGTTAGAGAATTTTTGGAAAAAGGTGATTCACATTGAGAATATCAATAATTCTTATACTTGCTGAGTTCGTGGACTCATTAATCCATCTATGTAATTATGGGGTCACAATTGCATAAATGTTAATGCAGATGAAGAAGAGAATGAAGATGATCCATATGCCTGTTTGGGGTATTATGGATGAGGCAATCTATAGCTAAGTGTGTGTTAAGTATGTTATAGTTGTTGATGGTATGCCATTTGTGGCACTTTTGACCTAGTATTGATAATTTATCATGTAAAAATCTGTTCAATATAAGAAGTGTTATATTCAGCTCTTGTGTGTTTTGTATGGGTTATGTATTTAAATATATATATATATTATATATTCGCTGCGAGATTAATGATGTGACAATCCGATTCATAATTACACTATATATATATATATGTATACATATATAATTACATACATATATATAATATGCATATGTATGTACATATATTATATATATATATATATATATATATATAATATATATATATGTACATACATATCAATATGCATATGTATGTACATATATAATATATATATATATATATATATATATATAATATATATATAATATATTTGAAAACATACAGTAATCATGAACCAAATCGATCGTCACAGAGTGATAGAAACACCTCTGTCATACATATATCTCACAATGTGTCATGAAATTACATCTATTACATTAGAGTCACATATCACATTTAATATAAACTGAGCGGAAGCATATACTATGGGAGTAATCAATACACATAGAGCTGACAAGGAAAAATACTAATGGTTAAAGCTTACATTGTGACATATACAAAATAATGGCTATACAAACCGTGTCACATGCGACACTAGCCAAATATACAATAACATTGTTTCTGCATACATCACAACAACATCCAAAAGAATAAACTAACTATGAAGTCTATAAAAAAAGAATATGTCCTACAACATCAGTCGTAATAGCTAAGATAATAGGCCACGTGATCTTCATCTACCCCTTCAGAACCTGCATCAACATCTGTACAACCATAAAGATTATCCATAATTACATAGGCGAAAAAGAAAAGTTTGAGTCAACAGATTCAATGAATAAAGATCCATTGAGTTTTCACAATAAACCGAAGAATTAATTTACATGAGTTTACAATAATAGCTACTAAAAGTATGACATTTATTTTCAAAATATAAAGCAGCTGATGAATTAAACATTGTAATCATAAAACATTTGAAAAGTAATAATAGCTGAGTATGTATAAGCATATTCCAATCTCCCTGTTTGGAAGTATACACATACGTACACGTCTATGTTATAAATATATCATATAACTCAATTATACCCATATACAAGGATTCCATTAAACCATATATGCATACTAATACTCCTATAACAAAGTCCAATAAATTATATCATAAGACATCACATAAATCATCATAAAATACAACATGTTATGCATGCTCTTTGCATACAGTATAATCCCCTCCCCCCCGGTAGCTTGGGAAAGTGCATACAATATCATCTCCCGTATCATGAGAATGTGCACATGGTATAATCTCTACCGTATCATCAGAAAGTGCATACGGTATAATCCCCCCCGTATCATGGGAATGTGCATACGATATAATCCCCCCCGTACCATAGAAATGTTCATAGGCATGCGGAAATCGAACCCGCGGGACAGTCCATAACTCATTTTCTATGCTCTTTTCATAAACATGCTCATAAATATCATGCAAACATAATTGTCATATTCTTTTCTCAATACCAATATCAATAAGGCAATATAAAACTCAACATATCAATAAATTCGCCATAATCATAAATCATCAATAATTCATCATAAATCACTTATCAAATATTCATTAATCACATGAAAATAGTCGATAGCATAAATCACATGTTATCATAAAATAGCATTGGTTCATTCTTTAATAACCATATCATTTCATCAAACTCATTTGAAAATTATTTCTTTTGTTTAGTAAATAAAAACATTGACTAAACATTAAAACACAAAACATTTTAAGGGATGCATCACTCTCAGTAAGTATAAATACTTACAAATCCGCTTGTTGAGTTAACTTCTAGACCAAATGTTTAAGCAATGCCTGCTGTATAAACACATTGCTAAAACATCAACAACTATTCACTCATACTCTATATCTCACACCAATGATACTTGAAAGTACAAGTATTAAAGTAGCCATAAGTAACCCATAGAATTCTAGGATTCCAAATACTAAGTAAATAACCCCAATATTAACTCATAGAGAAATACTAGGGGTAAACATCACAAAAACTCAAAATACCAAACTATAGAAAATCTAGGGTTTAAGCTTCATACTTCAAATCTTGAAGAATTCGGAATTGTGTACCGTGAAACTTCAACCCGATGTAGATTAAGCACAACCCAACAAGAATCCTAAGAAGTTACTCAATATTAAGTCATACATTCAAGAATGCAAGCTAAACATTGAGAAACTAGGGTTCCAAGAATTTTTATCTTGAATTGATCGGTGGAAATAGGTTTCCAACACCTAGAATCTTGATTTCGATGTTAGAAATGTGATTAGAAGCTCTCAAAGATCAATACCCAAGGTTTTGGTATGAACCCTAGCAGAGAGAAGAGAGAAAATGACGAGAGAAAGAATAAAAATCGAAAAAGTGGACTAAAAATCGCGTCAGCCCAATTTATAGGTGCATGAACAGTGCCATCGCCTGGATTGAGAAGTGGTCTATTTATACGACAGTGCACATGGTCTATCTGAACCATGCTGCGGACGAGGTGTGGATGATCACTACTGAGTGAACAATGGCGAGGGCCCGTCCGGACAACACTTCGGACGATGCTGTAGACGAGGCTTACTGAATGAGCTCGTCCAAACCGTGTTGCAGACGCACAGTGGACGAGGTTCATTGGATAAGCCCGTTCAGATGATTTTGGCCTATGTAGTGCAGGTGTTGAGTCAATTTATGGACGAGCCACGCACATCTCATTTGGATGCAACACATAAAGTGTTGTTAGGACAGTTTTCGAATTCGATGACACGTGGTCCTGCAAACAGAGAAAGATCAGACACAAGAGCTTGCCGGGGGTGTCTGACGAGGGATAGCTCCGATGCCTAAGTCAATTCGGTTCTAAGAGTAGGTTTCAACAAATGGACTTAGAGTATTTTTCTCGAATTGTGTTACTTACCTTGCATACGAGCTTTCTTCCCCTTTTATATGATAGCGTACCCCCCGAGGCTCATTTAATGAGCCCCATGCGGTGGGGCCCTAGGCCATTCTTTTTCCTTACTAACCTGTACTGGTTAGTCAGAGTCATGCCAGATGTTATGCAGATATTGGTCCATGACGTCTGAACCTCGGCCTGCAAGTCACATCAATCACGTCCCTAGAGTTGGGGTGTCTTGGAGAGGTACAAGGGCGGGACTCGAAGTCGGCTTTCTTAAATGCAAGCTTTGATGAACCTTGTCCTTTCTTCATAAAAGGTTCATTACAACCCTCTATTAGGGAACCGAACCTAAGTCTCCATAGCTCTCGATAGGTGCGACTGAACCACATAACTTCGGTTAACCATTATGTGGTATTTGGGCCTTTCCCTGCCGTCTGGGCCGACAGGTGGGACTTGGGCTTTTGCCTTTTTCAGGTCCAATTCCCAACAGTTACCCTCCAAAATCCCTCGCGTCATGCGCTAAAAATGGCGGGAAGGTTTTTATTATTTTTTGAAGTGAACTGATGATTAACATTTAGTCGATTCGTTTCTCGAGGTGTCATGGGTGTCGCGCCCTCCTCCTAAATAGCTCCACGTGTTCGCTCCTCCTCCACGCGTTTCCACGACGTATCCATTCTGACGCGTATAAGTATGTTCACGAGAAAAGATTCCCTCTTATCTTCTCTGTTGAGAGTTCCTTGCCACTGTTACATTTTCTTCGGTTTTCTTATAGGGACAAATCTTTCGCTTCTTGCTTTCAATTCGAAGATTTCCTTTCGGATACGATGACGAAAACATCTAGGCTCGGCGCTTCTGGGGCCCCTTCCAAATGGCAATCCTCTCTAAAACTAGAGGATGCCGAGAGATTAAGGGAAACTTACGAGATCCCTAGCGATGTAAATATTCGGATCCCCTAACCCAATGAGGGCATTGATGGGAATGTTTTGGAGAACGAAGTGTGTATTTTTGAGAAGCCCTTATAGCCGGGCTTCATCTCCCTTTTTCTCTCATGGTTCGTGAAATTCTACACATCATAGGGATGGCGCCCACTCAATTGAAGCCTAATGGATGGCAGAATGTATTCGCTTGCTGTGTGGCATGGTTGATGGTTCTGGGGGAAGGTGTTCACCTTTCTGCACTAGAATTCTTGAACTTATTCACTCCGGTCAAGTACGGCCATACTTGGACCCTACAAGCTCGGAATAAGAGGTTTTTTTCGACTTCGAGTACATAGGGCAGTAACCCCGCCTTTGAAAGTTCCTTCTTCTTTGTTTCTGGGCTAGGATGGGAACTTCCCCCTGTTCTATGGGACCGCTTGCCCAAAATTCGAGTTCCTCGCCATTGGAGGGAAATAACATCGGCGAAATTTCTAAAGCCGAAATTAACGGCGGTTCAGCAAGATAGGGTCAACCGTATGGTTGCTTGGTCTTCGTAGAGCCTGAAGGCAAAAGGAGAGGAATTAAATCTGGGATTCCTGCTTCGCCCAGTTTTCTTGCAAAAGTACTTTGGCTACTCTAAGCATAGATGCGCCGGAATGGCTAGGGTTCCTAAAGTGCTCTTCGGTCCAAAGAAGAAGGGAAGAGCTGAGGGTTCAACTAGACAAATGAGGTCTCGAGATCCGGACCCTGCACTTGCCAAGGGAACCGAGCCATTCATTTCCTCTACTGAAAGGTCGATTTCCTTGTCTTTATCTGAAGAAGAAAGTTCGGGAGAAGGGCAGGCTCATCTCATCATGGAAGGCCCAATTATTCTAGATGATAGTCCAAACGAAGATGAGGATGAAATTCTTCTCGTGTTGAGGCCTCTCCCACCTAAAAGAAAGACTCCCGAAGAGACGGAGAGCTTGGATCTTCCCCCATCACCTAAGAAGTTGGAGGTGGAGAGATTTGAGTTTGCAGTGTTCCTCGAAGAAAACCCTATGAAAAGTAAGGCTCGGAACGTCAATCTCATCCTTAGGGGGGCTAGCTCGAAATCGGCGGTCGAAGCGGTACCTCCTTATGGAGATGAAGGAGGGGATTTAGTTTTGCCGCCCTCTCCTTCGGCAGCGCCGGTAGGCGAAACTGTTACCGATGTGGCGGCAACGGAACCAGTTGCTGGTTCGAGAGAAGCCAAACTGGATGCTGCTGCGAGCATGGCAGGTCTTACTTGGAGGTTGAGGGTATTGTGGCCGCTTTCAACTCTGAAGAAGCCAAATTTGCTGTAGCGGATACTGCTTTGGGCGGAGAGATTACGACCCCTGAGGTTCGGGATCCTTTTAATGTTCAGGGCACGTCTGAGCTTCTGAATTTAGATTCTGACATTCTCCATGATTGTCATTTTGGAAGTTCGGCGCCTGAAGAGGTCGGGTATTAGGGGCTGCTTCCACAAGTGGTCCCACATGGTGGGGAACAGTTGGATCTCAAGAAGATCCAGTTTTTACTCTTCGCCACGGGATCGAGGTAAGAATTGCTGTTTTCATTGCAACTTCGGTTTAACCTCTAAGATTTGGGTCATTTATTTACTTTATTCGTTTCTGTAGGGTTCTTTGGTTGTCGTAGATTCACTCGGCAAGCACCTGTATTCTAGCCAAGACTTCTTCTTCGAGTTGAAGGGAAAACTGGAAGTTCGGGAGGACGAACTTTCAGAGGCTAGGTCTACGATTGCGGCTCTAGAGGCCCGGAACCTCGAGTTAGAGAGAAGGTCGGCAAGCCGTAATAAGAAGCTTTTTGAAGCTTTAAAAAGGCAAGAGATCTTAGAGGAAAGATCTTCGGAGTACGATTAACTTCGCTCAGTAGTTGATGCTGGGCAAGTGAAAATTAATGAATTGACCTCAGAAGTTCTTAGGTTAGCTATGGTCAAGTCTAAACTTCAGGGCACTACGGCTGACCTTCGGGCTATGCTTGCGAGGGCAACGCGGGCAGAGTCTGAATTATCTGTTCGTTCGCCGAGGCTACAGGGGATTGTCGATGAGCAAAAAGGGCTCATCGCAGGATATAAGGCAGAAGTAGCGGACTTGTCTCGAAATCTCTCTTTTGTAGAAACCGAACACAACTCTGCCCGAAAGGAGTTGGACGACACTCGAAAACTCCTCATCTTGATGGAAAGAGACAAGATAACGGCACTGGAGAAGGAAATTTTCTGAGCTTCGAGAGCGGGAAAGCTCTGCCACCGACCTGTCGCAGCGCCATTTACTGAAGCATCGCGAGGAGACCGAGAAGGCGAGGAGGTACAAACACCAACTTGGGCAAGTTCACAAGGTTAGAAACCGTACTTGGATTCACGGATTTGAGTGGGGGTTCAAAACCTTCCGAGTAGTTGCAATGAATGAGGGATTGCGGGATAGGGTACCTACCATCATCGTCCACGACATTGAGCCTAACCCTCAAGCCTTGAGCGAACTTAAAACAATCGGCCTAGAAGAGCTGCCGGACGCTCGTAGGCTGTGGGTCGTTTCAATATCTATGGAGGTACCCCGTAAAGAGACTAGAGATGAGGTCGGGGCCGCACCTAGTAGCAGTGGGGGTGTTCCCCCTTCATAATTGTATATAACACTTGTTACATGAACTTTTTCAAGTTAATTACTAGAAAGGGACTTAATGTTATTTTTGCACTTCGGTTGCTTTTGTACTGGTTTGGGCCGTAAGGTCCAAGATGCCCATTAAGGGTGGTTGAGTCGGATCTTCGCAATGAGATTCTCTTTCTTCCTTTTTTCAGACTGAGTCTAATCCTCATAATGAGATTCTTTAACTTTATTTCATGATTCGATTCCGTTCTGTCTCTTGAGCTTTGACCAATGCAGTTTAGGGCATCGCCCAGGTCCTTTCACACTTTGCCAGAACATAGCTTTGTTTTGTCTTCCTTTTTTGGGAATTGGAAGAGCCGCGTCTGAGGCATTAATGGCTTTAGGTTGCCTAATAAATGGTGGTGGGGCTTTCCAAGGGACGCACCTCTTGGGCACTCCGAGCCCAGCGCACCTATTTAGAGGGAGGTTTCCCACTTCTTTTCCCTATCGTACTCCATCTTCCTCCACATACCACAAGCGCTTTGTCTTGCTGCTTTCGAAGTCTGACGTTATGGACAGCAACGCTCGTAGGAGGGGACCACGAAGGGTTCCAGCTCCCTAGGCTCCGCCCGGTTCTCGTCAGAGCGACCGGATCCGAGGCCGGGTTGGGGTTACGAGAGCCAACCCCCCAGCACCGATTGGGAGGATATTGATGTCGGACTCTTCGTTTGTTAACCGCTTTTCTGATGCTTCTGGTCACTCAAATAATGACCCCTTATTTATTCCGAGCATGGTGCCCAGTCCTTTAGAAGAGGAGGAAGTGGATGCTCCGCCAAACTCGGCGGATGAGGAGGAGGACCGCACCACTGAAGTAGGTGGCAACGGAGTTGCAGAGGGCGAGGATGGTCCTCCTTCTCCTAACATGGGCAGAGCTTTTCGCTCTGTTGAGGAGAGGGAGGCTCTCTACTCTTTTTTCTATGGCGAGACCCAGCGTGGAGTGGGTTAGGGCCACCTTTACGCTCGATCAGATAAGGAACCATGACTTCTACCAAGGAAGAAGACTTGGTCGTTTGGAGAACCAGGTTGCTTGCATGGAAGTGGAGGTCCATCGTCTCCAAGGGCAACTTGCTCCTCTGCGCGAGAGGCTACGCGCTAGGCGTCAGGCGTTAGCGCCTGAATTTGGGTGGAAGGTTTGGCTTCCTAGCGGTAATACTTCCTCCGATGAGGACTAAGCAGAGGTTATGCTTTTGCTTTTTGTAAGGGTCGGCGACCCGTAGCTTAGGTGTGTTGTTGCCCCTGTTTAGGCATGTTCTTCGTTTTTTGTTTCTTGTTTTTGTTGTCGTTTTTTTATTTTTTTTTTGGAAATAAGATATTCAAATCTTTTACTCTCATGTAACGATCTCGTTATGCATCTTCCCCCCTTTTTTTCAAGATGAAAGAGGTTATTATAATGTTTTTCTCTGCTAAACAACATCTACACGCAACATTCATTCACGCAATCAAGGGCAGTATAAAGTACCAAGCTTTTTCTTTACCTCGTTTTGCCGATGTGCGCTATAGTTAGGGTCAGTCGGATTGTGCACTTTTGGACCTTGTTTTGCTTTTGCATTAGGTCTACGTGCTAAGAAGGTCATACTCCTCCACGGTTGGAACGGCGACCTTTAGTTTTTAAGCTTTCCACTTCGGTTCAGAATGTTAAGTTCGGCATGCCAAGAGGTTAAGACCTCTATGGTGGAACACTGATTCTCAATGTCAGGTTCGGCATGCCAAAAGGTTGAGACCTCTATGGAGGAACACTGATTCTCAATGTCAGGTTCGGCATCCCAAGAGGTTGAGACCTCTCTGGCGGAACACTGATTCTCAATGTCAGGTTTAGCATGCCAAGAGGTTAAGACCTCTATGACGGAACACTGATTCTCAATGTTAGGTTTGGCATGCCAAGAGGTTAAGACCTCTATGGCGGAACACTGATTCTCAATCTTCAAGCTTGAGCCTAGGGGGAATTGGGGTGCTCGGGTTGCCACAAGAGGTATTCGATCCTAATCATGTTTTCCCGTATCTTTCATGTATACACAGAAGGAAAAGGAAAAGGTGGAGACAAGCAAATTTTCGTCAGTGAATAAAATGCAACTTCTAAAAGTACAAGGGGTTACTGGTAGTATCTTTTTAAGTGCTCTGCATTCCAGGGGTGGGGTAGTCTCCTTCCCTCCATTGTCTCAAGGTGGTAAGCACTAGGTCGGTTGCACTCTATGACCCTGTAGGGTCCTTCGCAATTTGGAGCCAGCTTTCCATTCGTGTGCTCCTTGGTTGTCAAAGTCACCTTCCTAAGCACCCAATCGGCGATCTTGAACTTTCAGGGCTTCACTTTTCGGTTGAAATATTGGGCTGCCTTCTGGCGATACGAGGCCATTATAGTCTCTGCTTGGTCTCGTCTCTCCTCTAGGAGGTGTATTGATAGCTTTGGTCCTTCGTTATTTAGTTCGGGATCGTACTTCTGTACACGGAGGCTCGTTAGCTCCATTTCAACTGGAATGACCGCTTCCGACCCAAAAGCTAGGCCAAAAGGGGTATCCCCCATAGGGGTTCTCTTGGTGGTTCTGTAAGCCCAAAGTACCCCGGGGAGCTGTTCGGCCCATGCGCCTTTCCTGCCTTCAAGCCTTTTCTTCAGGATCTTGAAGATGGTCTTGTTGGTAGCTTCCACTTGTCCTTTAGCTTGCGGGTGCCCTGGTGAAGAGAAGTAATTCCTAACTTTAAAATCATCGCACCAATCTCGAAATGCTTGACACTCGAATTGCTTCCCATTATCTATGACGAAGGTGTGGGGAAGTTCATATCTGCAAACCACTGACCTCCATAGGAACCTGGTGATGTTCTGAGAGGTGATGTGGACTAGGGCTTTTGCTTCTACCCACTTAGTGAAATAGTCGACTGCCATTACCACAAACTTAACACCTCATTTTCCAGGTGAAAGGGGGCCAACGATATCTACCCCCCACATGGAGAAAGGCCATGGTGAGGCTATAGGGGTAAGCTCCTCAGAAGGATTATTCTGATTGTTGGCGAATTTCTGACATTTGTCACAGGCTTTCACCATTTCCATAGACTGTTGGTGCAACTTAGCCCAATAATACCTAGCCCTGATGGCCTTGTGGGCAAGGACGCACCCTCCGGAATGACTGCCGCATGTTCCTTCATGGATTTCTTTCAAGGCATAATCAGCCTCATCTTGGGATAAACACCTAAGGAGTGGTAGAGTTTGGCCTCGATGGTAAATGGATCTGTTGATGACTGTGTACTTAGAGGCTTTTAGGCGTATCCTAGCAGCAGCTTTTCGGCCAGTCGGGAGTTGGCCCTTTGTAATATACCGAAATATCTTCATGGCCCAATATCTTCATGGCCCACTCTAGCGGGCCTCGTACCACGCATACCTAGAGGCCGCCTGCAATGGCTGGTATAAGTAACAGGCGAACTTGCTCTTCAGAGCTCTCAAGCTCTTCCTCCTGTGCTGACCTGATCCGGGCAAGTCTATCCAGCTCCGCATTCTCCTCTCTAGGGACCCTCTTGACATGGAAATGTGTGAACTGAGCTGAAAGTTCTTTAACCTTCGCAAGGTATTTCTTCATTTTTTCTGCTTTCGTTTCGTATTCGCCCAAAATATGGCCAACTATTACGCGCAAATTCGTGTGGACTTCAACATTCTCGGCTCCAAGCTCACGAGCAATCGTTAAGCCTGCTATTATGGCTTCATATTCTGCCTCGTTATTGGTGGCCTTGAAGCCCATCCTGATAGCATATTTAATTTCTTGACCTTTTGGAGCTACCAGAACTATGCCTACCCCATTTCGCCTTTTTATCGCCGAACCATTGATGCAGACCTTCCAGAGGTTATCCACTGGTCGGTCCTCCTGGTTGCCAGGATTTGTAAATTCTACTATAAAATCGGCCATTGCTTGGCCCTTAACATCTGCTCTGGGCAAGTATTCGATATCAAACTCACCTAACTCCACTGCCTAGTTCACCAAGCATCCCAAAGTATCGGGCTTGAACAGCACTTTTTTCAACGGATGGTCGGTTAGCACCCGAATTGTATGGGCTTGAAAGTACGACCTCAGTCTTCTTGCCGAAGTTATCAACACAAAGGCCAATTTCTCGATCTGCGGATATTTAATTTCTGCGGCACGAAGGGCCCTGCTGGTATAATATACAGGTTTCTGCACCCCTTGGTCTTCTCTGACTAAGGCTGAGCTAACAGCAGAATCGGATTCTGCAAGATAAATGTAAAGTGGCTCACTTTCTATCATTCGACTGAGAAGTGGGGGACTAACTAAGTAGCTCTTCAATTGTTGGAACGCCTCTTTATATTTTTCCCCCCAAACAAAAGTCTTCTTCAAGATCTTGAAGAAAGGCAAGCACTTGTTTGTGGACCTGGAGATGAATTTGTTGAGGGCGGCTATCTGCCCAGTAAGTCGTTGGAGCTGTTTCGTGTTCTGGGGGGATTAAGCCTCATCCTGTAACACCTCAGCACACCGAATGTTTTTTCGAGGTCTGTCAAGTGATCTTCGGATTTCAGGCTCTTGACCAGCATGTCATCTACATATACTTGCACGTTCCTCCCAATCTGGTTTTTTAACATTGCGTTTACTAGTGGCTAATAGGTTGCACCAGCATTCTTCAACCTAAAAGGCATCACCTTATAGCAATACAACCCACGATCTGTAATAAAGGAGGTTGCCTCTTAGTCAAACTCATGCATCCAGATTTGATTATAGCCTAAAAAAGCGTCCATAAAGCTCAAGAGGTTGTGTCCCGAAGTAGAGTCTACTAAGAGGTCGATCCTTGGAAGTAGGAAGCTGTCTTTGGGATAGGCTTTATTGAGGTCGGTGAAGTCCACACACATCCTCCATTTTCCTATAGACTTCTTAACCATCACCACGTTGGCTAGCCAGTTAGGGTAATGGACTTCCCTGATAAAATTCGCGTCCATCAATTTATCAACTTCTTCGGCTATCGCCTTGTTTCGTTCAGGAGCAAAGTTTCTCTTCTTTGGCTTGACTGGCTTTGCGGCGGTGTCTATGTTCAGTTTGTGCGAGATGATGTTAGGGTCGATGTCGAGCATGTCTTCATGGGTCTAGGCAAACACATCAAGGTTCTTCTTCAGGAACTCCAAAAGCCTAGTTTTCGATTCCTCTGGGAGCTACGATCCGATCTTCACCACACGATCAGGGCCATCAATGGCAACTTCAACTAATTCTTCATCTGGTTCTCCTCTTTGCACTGTGCATTCATCCCTTACTTCGAAACTGATAGGAAGGGTCTCTTTGGCACGAGGCTCCCTCTGATTTCCTTTCACTGTTCCTGTTCCATGTTCAGTGGGGAATTTTATTTTCAGGTGGTAAGTGGAAGTCACAACCATTAACCTATTGAGGGTCGGTCTCCCTACTATGGCATTATAAGCAGACGGCCTGTCAGCGACTAAGAAGTCTGTCATAACAGTTTTCTTCCTGGGCGCTGAACCCGCTGCAAGTGGGAGGGAGATTGTCCCTACTGGGAGCACATTTTCTCCTGTGAAGCCTACCAAAGGTGTGGGTGCCGGAGCTACTTGCTTCTGTTCGATCTTCATCTTTTCAAAAGCAGGGAGGAACAAAATGTCAGCCGAACTTCCGTTATCAACCAGAATGCGGTGAATGTTGTAGTTTCCTATCATCATGGTTACCACCATTGCATCATCATGGGGGTAAGAGACCCCCTCTTCATCTCTCGAGGAGAACGTTATGACCTCTAACTCTGTTCTCCGTGCCTTTGAAGGTCGTTCAAGGGAAAACACCTTTTCGAAGGCAGCCTTCTAGCGTAGGCTCGTCTTTTCGAGCTGGAGGAGCCACCAGCTGTGAAACCTTCGACAATAGTATGAATTTCCCTAATGGGTTCCCTCCCCCTTTTAGGCTTCGCTCGTTGGCGGATATTGCGGTCGTCATGGCGTCTCGCTTCGCTATCGGCTCGGCGATGTCTTGCTTCACTATTGGCTGGGTAATCATTCGCACGCCCTCAGCATCTAGGGGGAGTGGCAGGACAGCGACGGTTGTCGTAAGTCCAAGCCTCGTCATGGTAACGTTGCTCGACTTGTGGCTTGTTATATTTCGTGTGCTGGTTAGCCGCTACAAATTGGGCCAGCTTCCCCCTTTTTATCATCCTCTCTATTTCTATTCGTAGAGAGACACAATCTTTGGTCTCATGGCCATGGTCTTGATGATAGTCACAGTACTTGTTCATGTTTCACTTTTCCGGAAGGGCCCTCATTTTCTCAGGTCCTTTTAAACCTGGGTCATTTCGAATTTGCATGAATACCTCCACTACACTTGTGTTCAACGGGGTGAAGTTGAACTCTCGTTTGGTTAAGGGCTTGCCCTTCTCAGGCCGTTTTGAGCTATTCTTCGAGTTTTTCCATTGGTTGGAAGCCCCTTCTCTCTTGTGGGATTCCTTCTTCTTAATCTGCTCCTTTGGCTTCGCTTCTCTCTTAGCATACATTCTCATCATTTCCTATTGACTGATGAATTTTTCAGCTTTCTCCATAAACTCTTGTAGGGTCGTTGGAGTCTTTTTTGCCAACTCGAGGACAAAGGGCCCCTTGTGCCAAAGTCCATTGATGGTTGATAAATGTTGAATGTTATACATTCAAACTTCCTAACTCACATATGTTAAACCTTAGTTTGTATTATTATCTAATATTTTATTATGTTTTAGTGTTTTGTCTTATTTTCAGGTCTTAATGGAAATTCAAAGCATATCATTAACATTAAGCTTGAAGATAATTTAAGAGAAGTTGAAGTGCTGTTGAAGTGGTGGGGATCGAGCACTACATATCAGGGATCGAGCGCCAACCAGAAGCTTGGCGCTCGAGCGCCCAATTCCAGGGATCAAGTGCCAGCCAAGCACCAACGCTCGAGCGCCTAAATCTGGGGATCGAGCACCGTCGAACCTTCCAGACCTAGAAGATCTTTTGTGACAGCAAATGACGATGGAAGATATTTTTTGTCCAAGATTGCAGCTTGCCATTCTATTGTGGGTGCCGAAATCCATCCTCAAAGCTGTCTTAGACCACTTGGATCAAGATCTTTGTAACTTTGACTTATCTTGTAAAGATCTAAACTCCCTTCCTCTCTATATATTCAAAACTGACAGGAGAGGCAGGGAGTTCGGTTCTTAGCTTTTCTTTGTAATTTTTAACTTAGTTTGATTTATTTTCTTGCCTTAGACAGTAGGAAGAACCGACCCATAGCACTACAATCCTTTAGAAAATTGTTTTCTTCAATCTAATGAAGCAATCAAAATCCTTCATGAGGAACTAAACCCCCTTGTAGGGTTTGATGTAGCTCAATCCAAAGTGCTATGGGTTGATTGTATTTAGCGAGGATTTTGTGCAATTGGTATAATGATCATATGTGCTTAAGGATTGTTCTTAATGTTATACCATTTGAGATGAAGATTGTTTCTCGTCTATGAGGAATCTATTTTAGTTTTAAATGCTTCTATGTTTTCAATGTCTTTGATTGAGGAAGCATAGGCCATATGATGATGCTTGTGACATGATTTTATGTGAGTTTGATAGGGTATGCTAGGGACCACGACTCAATCCACACTTAGATTAACTTAGAATAGGTGGAAAGAGGAGTGAAAACCTATGATATTTTATGCTTATTTCATGAAATTTTGTAGGCTATCGAGAGAACTTATATCGCATGCTACAGAACACGAGTATTTCACATGTAGGATGTTAAGTAAGAGGTTAGTGCAAAACTATGATGATTTATTATTTTCTTTTGATAGTATATTCATGTTGAGTTCATTGTAAGGATTGACAACCTTTATGCGCTCATATTATACTTTTGCTTAAGATCCATGCTAGTTACGGTTCGCTTGTGGTATGAGGATTGAGTGAAATCAATTCTCTATACTTCCCCTACTACTTTTAATTCAATTTGCGTAACTTAGTTTAAGTTTACGTTGTTTAGTTTTTAGTTTAAGGAAAATCACAAAAACATTTCTTACTTATGAATTAGGTTAGGTGCGACTTTAGAGATTTCATTATTACGCAACCAAACACAATCCCTACGGACGATACCCTCTTTTAAAACTATCCTGCAAAGGTACGATCTATCGCGAGCGGTTAATTATAAATTTAAAATCGGTAGCGCTCGCATGCATATCAATGGCTGCGGTTAAGACTACACTCTCCGACATATCTTCCGCCTCCACTCTCTCCTTATTAAACCTCTTAAGATAATCTTTGAGGGACTCGGTTTCTCCTTGTCTTAGCACAAGCATATACTGCAGCGTGTTCTTGCGTTTCTTTGACGCGAGGAATTGCATGAGGAAGATCTTGGTTAAGCTTTTGAAATTGTCTATGGAGTTAGCAGGTAACCCCTCGAACCATTCCTGAGCACTACCCTCCAAAGTGAGGGGAAATGCACGGCAGGCTATCTCGTTCGTCATTGCATGCAGGTTTATATGGGCCTTATACAACTTCAAGTGGCCGACGGGATCGCCTGTTCCGTCATAAGGTTTGATGGTAGGTACTTTGAATCTTCCAGGGACAGGATGACTCATAACACACGGAGTGAAGGCAGAACGTGTATTTTGGATGATGGAATCGACCACAGATGGCCTTCCTCCCATGTCTCGAAGCACTGCATCATACTTAGCCTCCAAATTTCTAATTAGGGCATGGACGTCCCCTTCCGGAGGCGGAGGGTTGGCCCGATAATAACTTGCCCTAGGGTTTTGATAATTCTCCCCTTCAAAGTTCAAACGACTCCCAGCTCCTCCTTCCGAACGAGGTCCGCCTTGGTGACGGCGTCAAAGTTGTCTATAGTTTGTGCAGTGTCCACCCGAACCTTCGGACGGGCGGTGATTGGACGCCTGCACATTCTCATGCCCTTCCTCTCTGTGACGACTAAATGGGTTTTCTCTGAGGAGGCTCCCCCCCTCCTTGGTGGTCGTCACCGCGATAACTTTCTACACGCAAGCCTTCTTTGCCTCCATACTCCTCTTCATCGAGGCTCGTCTCCTCGTCATCGTCGCCCTTAGAGAGCTCTTCCACTACTACCTACTCCAACCCATGGGAGCTGGGGTAAAGCTGGCGGGTAAGGGACTCGTTTTGAAGCTTGAGAGCCTCGATCTCTTTGGCCATGCGTTGCATCTGAGTTTCTGGAGTTTGGGAAGTGGTTCCCGGCAACGGGGTTTAGAAGCTGGTGGATTTACCCTTGTCTACATAAGGGGTTTTCGGAATAAAAGTTTCGAGCTCTACTTGCTCCCCCTGCTTGTCGGGAGGGCCTTATAAAGTATCCGCCATATTCAACATTGTCGGATTGGTTTGTTAGTAAGAACAAAATCTTCCCCACAGACGGCGCCAAACTATTAGGACAGTTTCTGAATCCGATGATACGTGGTCCTACAAACAGAGAAAGATCAGACACAAGAGCTCGCCGGGGGTGTCTGGCGGGGGATAGCTCCGATGCTTAAGTCAGTTCGGTTCTGAGAGTAGGTTTCAACAAATGGACTTAAAGTATTTTTCTCGGATTGTGTTACTTACCTTGCATACGAGCTTTCTTCCCCTTTCATATGATAGCGTACCCCCCAAGGCTCATTTAATGAGCCCCTTGCTGTGGGGCCCTAGGCCATTCTTTTTCCTTACTAACCCATACTAGTCAGTCAGAGTCATGCCAGATGTTATGCAGATATTGGTCCATGACGTCTGAACCTCAGCCTGCAAGTCACATCAATCACGTCCTTAGAGCTGGCGTGTCTTGGAGAGGTACAAGGGCGAGACTCGAAGTTGGCCTTCTTAAATGCAAGCTTTGATGAACCTTGTCCTTTCTTCATAAAAGGTTCATTACAACCCTCTATTAGGGAACCGAACTTGAGTCTCCATAGCTCTCGATAGGTGCGACCGAACCACATAACTTCGGTTAACCATTATGCAGGTTTGGGCCTTTCCCTACGGTTTAGGCCGACAGGTGGGACTTGGGCTTTTGCCTTTTTCAAGTCCAATTCCCAACAAGTGTTATGCTACATCAAGCAGTCTCTAGGATAAGGATTCTCTTATCCGCCACAAGCAACATTCAATTACATTCATTTTGTGATGCAGATGGGGCACGATGCAGAGACACTCAACGTTCAGTCACTGGATATTGTATACTCCTTTGAAACTCACCAATATCTTGGAAGACGAAGAAGCAAACAACAATATCCCGTTCTTCAGCTAAAGCGGAATACATAGCTATGGCTTCAACCAACTATGAAAGTACTTGGTTGAAACAATTGTTGACAGACCTCCATATCTCACATCCACAACCAGCAAAATGGTATTGCGACAACAAGGCGGCCGTCCACATTGCCTCGAATCCTCTCTTTCATGAAAGAACAAAATATATAGAGATTGACCATCACCTCATTCGGCAAAAGTTACAGAATTGCACAATTTAGACTTTCCACATACCTACCACTCAAAAATCCGCTGATCTATTTACTAAGGCATTGGGTGTCATGAATATCCACTCCAACTTGAAGGGAAGTGTTGAGGAAAGAAATATAAACAAAGAAAAAAAATATCAGCAATGGTCACAAATTAATTGAGAAAGGAAAAACATCAAACAACAACGTTTACATTCCCTCTACAGAAATGTTTTCCATGAATAGAAAATCACACCATTAATTTACATAGATTATGTAACCCAAATTTCATGCATAAATACCACATCATGTAAATCGATCTTCATCAAGTAATACATATAGAATCTCTTCTACACTAGTCTCTCAATAACCATGTCTAGTTTTTTTCTCAAAATAAATAAGAAATGAGACACTATCACAACTAACAAGCTAAAAAAAAAGCTTCATAAAATTAGACAATTGAACTATACTTATCTAGTATATCTTGTGCATGAAATTACTAGAAAGAGAGAGAAGCTACCTAGGTTGAAACGGATCTGAGGCAGAAGTTATTCTCTTCAGAAGCTCAGATTAAAGAGAGAAAAATGGGATCAGCGATTTAGAGGGAAGGGAATGATCCGAGGAAATGGAAAACCACGACGATAAATTAATGGTCCTCACTAGCCTCTCTTTCGAGGAGGCATGGAAATCGTCAACTGCATCACGTGACTTGGTCCGCGCGTGGGTTTCGGTTTCTAACAATAAGCACTAGCTTTTTTTTTTTTTTTTTTTTACAACTTTTCTTTCTTATCTCACGAAATATGATTTTTTTTTTTTTTGAAATCGAAATATCATTAAGTTACAAGAATATTGAATTTTTTTTTCCTTTTCTTTTATTTATTTTTTTATTTTGTTATCTGGGCTTTTGATTTTTTTCTCCCCACATCAATCACTTGTTCAACCCTAGAAATCTTAAAACCAGCAAACCCCAAAACTCCAATCGATTATCGTAGTTCCTATGTAAATTAAACACATTAAAATTTAATTAACCAAGTTTTTATGTTGGAGTGTTACATGTCCATACATGCCTATCTCATGTTTAGATGCCGCCATGCAAAACAAAATCTGACTTTTCTTTTAAAGGCTGGTTTTGTTCATTATTCAAGAGCTCTTTCCTACACATTTTCCAATAACACTTAGAAGAGTTAAGAGAGCATTTGGGTACTAAGTGTTAAGCATATCTTCCCATCAGTTACAGTAGAAGAGGTTGAAATAAATTCAACTATATCAGTACCTTGATAGACTATATTCAAACTCTAATTTCGAACGTAATCAGATTAGGTTAGATTTCCTTTATTCAAAATTTATATTTAAACTTTGTAGACATAACAAAATCCATGTATGATAGTCGTGCGAGCGCTACCGATTTTAAAATTTATAATTAACCGCTCGCGATAGATCGTACCCTTGCAGGATAGTTCTAAAAGAGGGTATCGTCCGCAAGGACTGTGATGGTTGTTTATCAAGCTTTCAAGATTTTCTCTAACTCAACCCATAAAAAGATATGTTTTTGGATTTTTAAATGTAAATGACATAAATGTAAATGACAAAAACATAAATAACATAAATGAAAATGACATAAATGTAAATGACATAAACATAAAGAATAACAGTGCAAGTAGATAGAAACAGATTATATCTAGCATGGATCTTTAACAAAAGTATAATATGAGCGTGTAAAGGTTATCAATCCTTGCAACGAACTCAACATGAAAATAATACCGAAAGAAAATAATAAAGCATCATAGTTTTGCACTAGTCACTCACCTAACACCCTACATGTGATATAACTCGTGTTCCCTAGCATGCGATATAAGTTCTCTCAATAGCCTACACAATTTCATGAAATNTTATATCTAGCATGGATCTTTAACAAAAGTATAATATGAGCGTGTAAAGGTTATCAATCCTTGCAACGAACTCAACATGAAAATAATACCGAAAGAAAATAATAAAGCATCATAGTTTTGCACTAGTCACTCACCTAACACCCTACATGTGATATAACTCGTGTTCCCTAGCATGCGATATAAGTTCTCTCAATAGCCTACACAATTTCATGAAATAAGCATAAAATATCATAGGTTTTCACTCCACTTTCCACCTATTCTAAGTTATTCTAAGTGTGGATCTAGTCGTGGTCCCTAGCATACCCTATCAAACTCATATAAAATCATGTCAAAAGCACCATTGCAAAGCCTATGTTTCCTCAATCAAAGAAAACATTGAATTCGTTCAAGACTTCAAAGAATTTCTCATAGACAAGAAAAAAGTTTTCATCTCAAATGGTATATCTTGAAGATCAATCCTTGGGCTTATACAATCATTATACCAAATGCATAAAATCCTAACTAAATACAATCAACCCATAACCCCATGGAAAGAATTACATCAAACCCTACAAAGGGTTTTGTTCCTCATAGAGGATTTGGAAATCTCCATGAATGGGAGAAAATCATTTTCAAAGGAGATTAAGAGCTATGGCTTGAGCTTCTATCTACTGTATAAGGAAGAAAATAAATGAAAAACTAAGCTAAAAACTATAAGAAAAACACACTGGACCAAGCTATACAAAACACACACTGCCTTTTTTCTTCTTCTTTGGCTGAGTTTTATAGAGGTAGAAGACTTTATGATATTATTACACATAAAGATCAAGGAAAAATCTTGAGTCAATGGGCTAGGACTTCTTTGAAGAGAGAATTCGGCGCCCACAATTATCCCTTAAGCCTCAATTGTTGATAATTTTTCCGAGATTTTCAAATATTTGCTGATATTTTCGCTTCCAGAAGGTTCGTAGACTTCACAAGCATTTTTGACCCACAAGACTTCTGAATTTGATTTTTCACATAACATAGTATTTGTGCGTCTTGAAGTCTTCTTTCCAAGGCCTCTGACCTTGACTCAATCCAATTTTTTTACTGAGAGTTATGGCCAAAACAATACACAAAAGTCAGTTGCGGAACTGATCTGCGATGCTTCAGGAAGGACCGACGGCGCTCGAGCATTGGAATTGGGAGCTCGAGTGCTAGTGGCGCTCGATCCTCATTTTGGGCGCTTGAGCGTCCATTTTCTGCTTCAACTTTTGCTTAATGAATTGTTCCTTTTTTAGTCCTCTTTCCAATGCCCTTGACGTTGCCTCAATCGGAGTTTTGAGCTAAAAGTTATGGTCAAAAAAGTGCGCAAAGGTCATTGGTCAACAGCTTTGTAGAAGTTGATGTATTTTCAGCCCGAATTTGATAGAATTGTTTGTGTTCTCTATTAAGCCCTACAAAATAAGATAAACACTAAAACAAAACAAACTATTAGATTACAATACAAACTAAGGTTTAACATATGCCAGTTAAGGGGCTTGAATGTGTAACATTCAGCACTTATCAATGTATATAGGAGTTTCTGTTTGACGTGTAATATATTTAAACACCCATACGTGAATAGTAAATGTAAGCTTTCAAGTTATCTTAATTCTCTAAGTCTTGCATGGTATCATAGCTTTGTTGCTCACGCTATTGATATTTTTTGATCTTTTACTTTATTTTTTTTATGGCTTCTTCCAGTTCTACTTCCGGCTCTACATAGTCCATTCCCAATATTTCTGGTTTGGTCAATACCAAACTTGATGGGCCTTCTGACATTCCTTGGCTCTCTCAATTTCTCCCTTCATTGCATAGACTTGATCTATTGGGCATTGTTGATGATTCTGAACCTTGCCCACCTAAATTTCTCACTAATGATCAAGGGATCTAGAATTTGCAGCAAGGATCACGTTCTTGTTTGGAGTATCTTCAACTAGTAAAAACTTTTGCTGATCAACTGGCAGTGGTTGGTAAGCCAATTGAGGATGATGACCTGAATTACTTTCTTATTGGTGGTCTTCATTCATCATTTTCTCTTTTTTATTGCATCTTTCTTTTTTGCTACTCGTGATCAAGCTTTGACGTTCGAAAAATTTAAGGCTGAGTTGTTAAATTTTGAGACTTTGCTTACTGTTCAACCTGAATCCAACACGTTTGCTTTATACACTACTAAGCCATCATATCATATTGGCTCTTCTTCCTTTTCTAATCCTTCTACTTGTTTCATTTTAAAACATATATTGCATTGCCCATCTACTTCTGCTAATTTACTATCCATCCATAAATGTTATGCTGACAATGATTGTTTCTTCATTCTTACTAATGCTTATTTTCTTGTGAAGGACAACAAGACAAGGACAACCCTACTGCAGGATCCGAGTGAGGATGGGTTATACCCAATCCATCTCAGCACCTTGTCCACCAATAAACGTCGTTCTCTTGCAGCATTGTTAGGAGTTCGTACATCATCATCTGTTTGGCATTTTCGGCTTGGGAATCCTTCCAACCAGCTTGTGTTTAGTTTAATTCGGTCTCATCATCTTCCAATAATCGAGACAATAAATTGCAGCAATCTTTGTGACTCGTGTCAGCTTGCTAAGAGCAAACAGCTTCCTTCTCGCGAGTGTCTTCTTCTCCTCTTGAGTTAATACATTCAGATGTTCGGACCTCCCCGATGTTGTCCATGAATGGTTACAAATTTTATGTTATTTTTATAGATGATTTCTCTAGGTTTTGTTGGTTGTATCCAATTAAGAAAAAGTCTGATGTCTTTTCTTGTTTTGTTGAATTCAAATGTTTAGTTGAGAATTTCGTCTTATAAAATTAAGCAATTTCAAAGTGATGGGGGTGGTGAGTTTACTTCCCTCAAGTTTAAGCAATTTTTTTAATCTAATAGGATATTTCATCGTATTTCTTGTCCTCATACGTCTCAACAATATGGATTGGCCGAACATAAACATAGACATATCATTGAAACTTGTCTTTCTTTAATTGCTCACTCAGGATTGTTAACTAAATATTGGGTGGATGCTACCTTGAATTCTATTTATCTTATCAATTATTTGTTATCTCGTGTTTTGCAAAATTTGTATCCATATCGTAAATTTTTTAATTTGGATCTTGGTTATTGTGTGTCTTTGGTAGTGCTTGCTATCCCTTTTTACATCCATATACGGATCATAACTTAGCTTGTTCGAGAAAATGTTGCATTTTCTTGGGATATTCTTCTAATCATCAGGGTTATAAGTGTTTGGAGCTCTTACTAATCAAGGTTACATTTCTTGACATATTTTTTATGAAATATCTTTTCTTGCTAAAGGTGTTGCCTCTTTGGACTTTGTTGTGGATTGTGCTTCTTTGCCCTCACAAGGTTTATGCACTGTAAGTCCTTGTCCTCTTACCTTTCCTATTCCACATTTTTTCGCCTCATTACCTGTTGCGTCATAGATTTTTATTTTTTATTATTATTATTTTTTTTAATGTTGGTCCTTCTCCTATTGTCTCGACTAGTGCTGCACCAGAGCATGTCTCCTCTCTTCTTTTTAATGATACCAACTTGTTCTCTCTATCTTTGCCCCATGCTCATACTTTATCTTTTACTGATATTTCCACTCGTCATATGACATTTTCCCAACGTTCTCCTCATACCTTTCTAACCAATTCTGCTCCTATGTCTTCTAATTTTCATTACCAATAATCCATACCAACCCACCATATGCAGACAAGGTCTTGTACAAGATGTTTAAAACCCAAATCTTTTCCTAAGTTTCAAATGTTTTATTCTACTAGACATCCTTTAAAAGCCTTTAATGTAGTAGTCTTACCTCCTGAGCCTACTTGTTATACAAGTAGTTTCTTATTGCAATTGGCGGACTGCTATGAGAGCTGAATTTGATGCACTTATGGCTAATGGGACTTGGACACTTTGTCCTCGTCCAACTCACAAAATTGTGATTCGTAACAAGTGGGTTATCAAATTAAAGTTGAAACCAGATGATACTATTGATAGATACAAAGCTCGGTTGGTTACAAAGGGCTTTGATGAATTGGATGGCTTGAATTACACGGAAATCTCTAGCTCGGTTATTAAACCAACTACTATTCAATTACTTCGTGCTCTTGCTGTGAAGTTTGATTGGCCCATTCGCCAACTTGATGTGTCTAATGCTTTCCTTCATGGATTTCTTGATGAGAAAGTATTTATAGAGCAACTTCAAGGCTTTGTGGATCAATCTAAGCCTACCTTTGTATGTTGACTACGTAAAGCTCTTTATGGGCTTAAACAAGCCCCTCGTGCTTGGTCTACTTAGTTGTCTCAGTCATTACTTGATCTTGGTTTTAGTAGCTCGTTGGTGGATTCTTCACTATTCACTTATCATCATCAATCTATTCATATGTTTGTCTTAATATATGTGGATGATACTATAGTGACAGGTACTGATTCTCAAGCTATTTCTGAGTTGATACCCAGTCTTCAAAAGGAGTTTGCTTTAAAAGATCTTGGCCCTCTTTCATATTTTTTGGGCATTCATGCTACCCGTGAAGCTAATGGTCTTTATTTGCATCAATCTAAATATATTTTGGATTTGTTGCATAAATCCAAAATGGTTGGTGCTAAGCCATGTAATACGTGTTGCTCATCTGGTTCAAAATTGTCCATCTTTGATGGCTCTTCATTGGCTGATCCTATAGAATATCGACATATTGTTAGGGAGTTACAATATTGTACACTTACTTGTCCTGATATAGCATTTGCAGTGAATCAACTATGCCAATTTATGTATTCTCCTATTGATCGCCATTGGACTGCGGTTAAACATGTTTTTCGATATCTTAAAGCTATTGTTGATCATGGTCTTCATTATTCCAAGAGCTCTCTACAACTGAATGCATATTGCAACTCCAATTGGGTTGGTGCACTTGATGATAGGAGATCTATTAGTGGTTTTGAAGACTTTTTTTTTTTGTTTCAGTTTAATCTCATAGAGTGCTAAAAAGTAACATGTGGTTGCCTGTTCTCCAATAGAAGCTGAAAATGGATATTTAGCAATTGTTACAACTAAACTCTATTGGCTGCGAATGTTAGTTAAGGATTTACATATTCCTTTTCGTTCCCCACCTATTGTTCAGTGTGATAATGTTGGTGCTTTGACTTTGGCTTCCAATTTGGTGTTTCATGCGAGAACCAAAAATGTGGAAGTTGATTACAACTTTATTAGGGAGAAGGTTCTGAATAAAGATATTGTTCCTAAATATATCTCCATTCTTGATCAAACTGTGGATGTTTTTATAAAAGGACTTTCAACAATTCGGTTCTCCCAGCTCTGTAACAAACTTTAGTTCATTCCATGCCCCTTCGTTTGAGGGAGGATGTTAAGCATATCTTCCCATCAATTACGGTAGAAGAGGTTGAAACAAATGCAACTACATCAGTACCGCGATAGACTATATTCAAACTCTACTCTTGAATGTAATCGGATTAGATTAGATTTTCTTTATTCAAACTTTATATTTAAACTTTGTAGACATAACAGACTCCATGTATGTAGGAGTTTCTGTTTGATGTGTAAAATATTTTAACACACATATGTGAACCGTAAATGTAAGCTTTTAAGTTCTCTTAATTCTCTAAGTCTTGCACTAAGCACCGCTATCATTTGTGTACATAACACGAGGTGCTTAGGGTTGTGTGCCAAGCGGCTTTCTATGGTCTAAGCTTTAAAGTGAAGTCTCTTAGAGTTAGAATCAAACCACATTGCTAGTGCAACCTTATCAAAAAATTGAAGTCTACTGGTGGACCGGTAAGGAAATTCGGAAGAAGATAGGCTAGTGAGGAACTAGAGCCTACAAATGAGAAAGGGAGGCAAGTGAGGAGCTTGTCTGCACATATATAGTCTTAGCGTTACAAAAGGGTTTCTTCTTCGTCAACAAAAATTTGTTGTTAATGTAGTGAGTGCTTTTTATTGTTTGGTGATTTGTTTGTTTATTCCACTGTAATAGTTCGTAATTGATATATATTACTACATTGTGTGTTGATTATACTATTTGGGGTCTAAAGTGTCATTTTCACCGTAAAATTTAAAAAACCATTTCAACGTGGACTAGATAATCAGCCCATGATTTATATATTAGGATGTCATTAAAAAAATCAACACAAGCTTACAAATAAACATGCTAAATTTTTTATGAAAAGTGGACAAGGCATTGGTAAGACCAAACGGCATCACCAAGAACTCATAGTGGCCGTGATAATGCAGTTTCTCAATATCATCTAGATGCATGTGTTGATGGTATCCCAAATAATTCATCCAAGATACCATCTATGGCAAGGATGTAAAACTTGTCTTTTATAGTGATTTAGTTCAAATCCCGATAATCCACACAAAGCCTCCCACAACTCGTCATGCTTTTTGACCAATAAGACCGGTGATGAATACAAGTATAGACAAAGGTAATTGAGAATGTTTGTCTTCCACATTTTATTCATTCATTGATAGTCCATTTATACAAGAGCTTTGGTGTTTACAAAAGGGAAACTATTTACATAATTGCAAGATTGATTTGGTAGCCAATATACATAATCGCATGATTGATTTGCAGCCGTTGTGAGTTTATTTCTTGCCTTGTTTGGATGATTTGATCGTGGGATTGATAGGATTGCCTTCTTGAGAGGACTAGCTGTTGACTGTTTATTTGCTTGCCTTGTATGGATTATTGCCTAGTAGAACTATAGCTGTCCGTTAGTGATTCAATACGCCCCCGCAAGCGAGACATATGGGACATGATTTTGAGCTTGTTGCGCATGAGAGACAAGTGTGGTGTTGCAGTGGGTTTAGTAAAAATGTTAGCTAAGTTGTCTTTGCTAGAGATCAACGAACAGCCATAGATTTGGAGGCAACCTTGTCATGAACAAAGTGAAATTCGATTTCAATGTGCTTGGCGTGAGCATGGAAAGTGGGGTTGGCAAAGAGATAGGTACTACCAATGTTTTCACACCAGAGGGTGGGTGGTGTGGGAAGATAAATACCAAGTTCACAAAGCATGGACTGTAACCAAATGAGTTCAGCAGTAGTGATGGCAAGAGTGTGGTATTCAGATTCAGTCCTGGAGCAGGTGACAATTTGTTGTTTGCGAAAGGACCAAGAAATGAGATTGAGGCCAAGAAAAGCACAAAACTCCCCAATGGATTTTCGATCATTAGGGTAGCCAGCCCAATCAACATCAAAGTAAGCTTGGAGGGAGTGGGAGGGTGACCGGCTAAGTAAGAGGTCATAGGTGATGTAGATTTGAGGTAGTGTACGATATGCTTGACAACCTGAAGATGGAAAAAGGTCGGCCGGTGCATGAATTGAGAGACTTTGTTGATGGCAAAGGAGATGTCCAGTTAAGTGAGGCAGAGATACTATAGGGCACCGACAAGACTGCGGTAAAGAGAGGAGTCTAGCAGGGAATCACCGGAGAAAAAGGTCAAAGTGTGGGTGGTGGACATAATAGTCTTGACAAGTTTGGCTTCGGACATGTTACTTTTGCGAAGGAGGTCAATGATGTATCATTGTTGGGAGAGAAGGAGACCATTGGGGGTAGTAATGGCTTCCATGCCTAGGAAGAAGTGAAGGGGCCCTAGATCCTTGATGGCGAAGACGACTTGCAAGGAGTTGAGGAGAGAGGTCGTTCATTGAGGAAGAGAATGTGTGATGAGAATGTTGTCAACATATATGAGGACATAGGTGGTACAGGTTGGTGTGCGAAGGATAAACAAAGAGGATCGGAGCGTGATTTGACAAAGCCAAGCTCTAGCAGACGGTTATTGAGGTGGGAGAACCAAGCACAAGGGGCTTGCTTTAAGCCGTAAAGTGCCTGGGTAGCTTGCAGACATGATGGGGAAATTGAGGGTGGACGAAGCCAGGGGTTGGACCATGTAGACATCTTGAAAGAGCCAGCCATGGAGGAAGCCATTTTGCATATCAATTTGGCGAATGAGCCATCCGGAAGAGATGGCAAGAGATAGAACAAGTCGAATGGTGATAGGCTTGACCACTAGATTTTAGGTCTCGTCGAAGTCAATGCTAGTTTGTTGATGGAAACCTTTGGCAACTAGGAGAACTTTGTGGCGATTGATAGAGCCATCAACTTTACGTTTAAGGCATAAAACCCATTTCCAGCCAACGACATTCATGCTGGAGGTGGGGGGAATGAGAGTCCAAGTGTCATTGTGGAGAAAGGTGTCCAATTCACTATTCATGGCCATGCCAGGTTGGGTGCTTATTAGCTTGTGAATGGCAAGTGGGCTCGACATCATTAAAGCTGGCTCTAGCGAGGAGCGCTTTGGGAAGTGGGTAGCGGATGAGACCGTCGGGAAGCGCCTTGGGCTTGAAGATGTTGCTCTTGGATCTGGTATGCATGGCATGTTGGGGAGGAGGCATCAAAAAAGCGGTCCAGAAGGTTGACTGGAACCTGCAAACAGTCATAAGAGGAAATAGTGTTAGTACTTGTAGCTGGGGGGTGGGGACAGGGAAGGAGAAGGAGAAGGTGTCGCAGGAGATCGGGAGGCATAGGCCTCTGGAATATCTTGATGGTGTAGAGGATCGATGCCGCTGAGGGGGGGGGTGGTAGGGTGGTCCACGGTGAGAGGATAGTGTGGGAGTTGGATAGGGAGGACTGGGAAAGGGAGAAGAGAAAGAAAAAGGGAAGGAGGTTTCATCATAGATGACGTAGCGGGAGATTTAAATACTTCCAATGAGGGGGATGAAGACATTTATAGCCGCGATGAGAGGGACTGTAGCCGATGAAGATACAAGTGTCGGAGCGAAAGTCGAGATTATGCTTGTTGTAAGGACAAAGGTGGGCCAACATGCACAACCAAAAACTCTCATGAAACTATAATTAGGTCGTAGATTAAACAATTTTTGGAAGGGTGAGTTATTATTGAGGACCGGTGTGGGTAACCGATTTATGAGATAGCAGGCGGTCTGAAATGCCTCAACCCAAAACGTGAGGGGAGCAGGGCAATGGGCCAAGAGTGTGAGGCCCATTTTGACAATGTGTCGATGTTTACGTTTGACAGACCCATTTTGCTGATGGGTGTGAGGGGCACGTAATCCGATAATGGATGCCGTGTGATGCGAAATGGTGGCACAATTTTTGATATTCACCACCACCATCCTTTTGGATGGATGTGATCTTATAATCAAATTGGCGTTCAACGAATGCTTGAAACTTAAGGAAAATAGAAAACACATCAGATTTGCTTGCAATGGGATAAAGCCAAGTAAATTTACTAAAATGGTCGACAAAAATAGCATAAAAGCGTGCATCATTATTGGATAAATTAGGGGAAGGTCCCCAAACATCAGAAAGCACAAGTTCAAGTGGGACACTTGATTTATTTTAAGAAAGGAAAAACTGAAGCTAATGACTTTTGCCTTATTGACAGGCATGGCAAATAGGGAGCTTCTTAGTGGATGTGACAGGAAGTTGAAATTTATTTAGGGCACGACGAACAATGTTATCAGTGGGATGGCCGAGGTGGGCATGCATATCCACAAAGGTAGCACGTTCTCTGGAGAAAACACTGGGTGGTTGTGACAGCCGGTCCTCGGATCCTCTTTGGGCTAGCCCGCAAGCCTTGGCACTGACAACCACTTACATAGCCCTTAGGGCTACCCGTTGACGCGGACCCCTTGGCACTACTCATATGTTCCTCTTTGGTCCCTTAAGGCTACCTATCGCTGCGGACCCCTTGGACGTCAAGGTTTTGCTTTATTTGGCTGTAGCCGCTGGAACGCGTCCCCCTATGAGTCGAACTAAAGACCTCCATAAAGGCTCTCTATTCGCACTCATGAGTAACCATTGAGTGCGAATAGAGAGCCTTTATGAAGGTCTCTAGTTCGACTCATGGGGACACGTTCCAATGGTTATAGCCAAATAGGGCAAAACCTTGAGGTCCAAGGGGTCCGCAGCGATAAGGTAGCCTTTAAGGGACCAAAGAGGACAATATGAGTAGTGCCAAGGGGTCCGCGTCGACGGGTAGCCCTGAGGGCCACGTAAGTGTTTGACAGTGCCTGGGCTTGCGGGCTAGCCCAAAGAGGATTCGAGGACCGGGTTGTCATAATGGTGCCGCTATAGGAGAAAGCCAATAAGAGCCCATGTCTACTCTGCCCATGGTGGACGATGGCCCTGGTCATACAATGATTGACAAAAAAAAATAAGATGGGTGAAATTCCTTATAATCATTACTATCTTAAGTGAATTTTTGAAGTGAAAGTAAATTTTTGGTAATTTTATGGACATGTAAAACACGACGTAAAAGAAAATTAGGAGAAAGTTTAAAATTTCCTGTATGTTTTATGACAAGTCGGGTACCGTTGCCCACTTGGATTTGATCAATGCCATCATATGCCTCCGAGTGAATATTAAGATTATTGAGGTCGAAAGTGATGTGGTGAGTGGTGCCCGTGTCAGGGTACCAGTTGAAATCCCAAGGTTGGGCTAGTGCAGCAGTGTATGTAGTGAGGTTGGGCCCTGCTTCTTGAAAAGCTTGGTCAAATATGTGATAATAGGCCAAGGCAGTGTGACCCATTTTACCACATACTTGGCATGTGGATCGGTTGCTGGAATGGGAGTTGGACCTATTTGAAGAGGAGGATCCATGAGAGGGGGGTGAAATTTCCATGCCCCCTTGTGCGGTACTGCCCATTTGAGGATGAGGCAGAACGAGAGTTGATACGCGCGAGCGCACAACTTTAAAATTTATACCACTCGCGTTAGATCACACATTTGCAGGATAGTTCTAAAAAGAAGATATCCATCCACAGGGACTGTGAGGGTTGTGTAACAACAAAGCTTCTAAAATTGCACCTACCTCAACTCATAAGAAAAGAATGTTTTTGGGTTTTTCTAAACTAAAAACTAAACTTAACAAGACTTGAATTTAAAACAAGTAAATTAACATATTGGTAGTGGGAAGAGTATAGGGAATTGATTTCACTCAATCCGAATACTACAAGCAAACTGTATCTAGCATGGATCTTTAGCAAAAGTATAATACGAGTGTGTAAAGGTTGTCAATCCTTACAACAAACTCAACATGAAATTACTACTAAGAGAAAATATTAAAACATCTTAGCTTTGCACTAGTCACTCACCTAACATCCTACATGTGATATAACTCGTGTTCACTAGCATGCAATATAAACTCTCCTAATAGCCTACACAACTCAATGAAGAAAGCATAAAATATCATAGGTTTCCACTTCACTTTCCACCTATTCTAAGTTAATCTAAATGTGGATTGCATCGTGGTCCCTAGCATACCCTATCAAACTCACATAAAATCATGTCAAAAGCATCATTGGAAAGCCTATGTTTTCTCAATCAAAGACAATGAAAACATAGAAATCATTCAATACTACAAATAATCTCTCATAGACAAGAAGAATATTTCCATCTTAAATGATATATCATGAAGAACAATCCTTATGCTTTACAATCATTATACCAAATGCATAAAATCCTAGCTAAATACAATCAACCCATAGCACTTTGAATTAAGCTACATCAAAACCCTATAAAAGGTTTAGTTCCTCATAGAGGATTTGGAAATCTCCATGGGATTGAAGGAAACCATTTCCAAAGGAAGTTAAATGCTATGGATCGAGTTCTACTCACTGTACAGAAAGCAAAATAAGTGAAAACTAAAGCTAAACAATAAGAAAAACTAAAATAACCAAACTCCCTGCCTCTCCCGTCAGTTTTGTATAAATAGAGAGAAAGAGAGCTTAGATCTTTACAAGATAAGTCAAAGCATAAAAATCTTGATGCCAAGTGGTGTAGGACAGCTCTGAGGATAGATTTCAGCACCCACAATAGTCTGGCAAGCCGCTGGACATAAAATATCATCAAGCTATCATTTGCTGTCAATAAGATCTTCAGGTCTTGAAGGTTCGATGGCGCTCGATCCCAGAATTGGGCACTCAATCTCCAAGCTTCTGGCTGGCGCTCAATCCCTGATTTGGGCGCTCGATCACCAAGTTGCTAGCTGGCGCTCGATCCCTCACCACTCCTTCAGCACTTCAACTTCTCTTGATTTATCTTCAAGCCTAATGTTAATGATATGCTTTGTTTTTTCATTAGGACCTAAAAATAAGATAAGATACCTAAAACACAATAAAATATTAGATAACAATACAAACTAAGGTTTAACATATGCGAGTTAGGGAGTTTGAATGTATAACATTCAACACTTATCAAGAGTGCCCATTTGAGGGCTAGGTTCTTGTGGAACAAGAGAAACGGTCTCGGCCATGGGGAAAGGAATGGCCGCACGAGGCAGTGTTGGCAGCGATGAACAGGTTGTCATGTTGGTTGTGCTGCTTGAGTCACATCTCGTGGGTGACTAAGTGGCTGAGGAGATCATCAATGGTGAGGGGCTCGATTCGGGTTGTCATAATAGAGGTGACGAGAGGGTCATATTCAGGACCCAAACCGATGAAGAGATACAAGGTGAACTCGTAGTCATTCAAAGGTTGACCCGCGGCGGCAAGGGTAGTAGAGGTGTGTTTGAGCCCCTGGAAGTATTCGGTGATGGAGGAGGATCCTTTCTTTGCGGTAGTTAGCTGGTAGTGTAGATTCATAGTCCGGGCTTGGGCGGAAGAGGTGAAGCTTCATTCCAGAGTGAGCCAGAGCTTGTGGGCGGTGCGGTATCCTAGGATTTGGGGTAGTAGATCCTCTGAGATGGAAGCAAGAAGCATGATGAGGATCAATTGATCCTACCAGAACCAATAATGGGTATCGGGATCATTGGAGATGGTGAGTGGTGTGGTGAAGGAGTTGGGCTTTTGTTGGTGTGGGGCTGTGGTGGTACCATCGACGAAACCATATAAATCATGGCCTCGGAGGAAGGTTTCAATTTGGTGTTGCCATACCAGGAAATTGGTTGGGGTAAGCTTGAGGATGGATTGGGAAAAGTGGGAAATGGTAGCTGGTGAGGTGGCATGGGTAGGCTAAGTAGAGGTGTTCTCGGTGGTATTTGTCTTAGAGGAGGAGGCCTTTTGTTGTAATGCCCCTGACGAGTACTAACCAAACCATGGTAGACTCGTGGCGCCTCCCCAGACTCATTTACTAAGTAAATAAGCTTGAATGGATCTAACTAATATACACAGCAGAATAATCATAACTCATTGCAAGATAACTGACTAAATAAATCCATAATTCAATATCAATTAAAATAATAATATCTGGAATAAAACTAAATCATCTCAAAGTAACTAAAGCCAAACCAATACATCTTCAAAGTAAATAGAGTCTCCCAAAAGTAAACATGATCTCAAGGATAAAGTGGACGAATCTTAAGCATATAAACCATATATATAACATCCAATAGCTCTTGCCTAGTTGCTACCTCACTATTTCACATGTATTGCAGCCAAATTGGGTCTAACTCCTCAAGCATAACCCAAACTATATCCTCCACACGAACATACCTCACTGACGAAGCCATCATCTAAAGGCTACTGACTATTTGTGAAACATCGAAGTATCCCACAAGTAGAAAGGAAACAGAGATCAAATGTAAGTCTACTACTTAGTGAGAATAGAGCACATGAGAACAGTTATATATAAAATGTGTGAACTCATTGATTTTGTAAAAGGCTTCCACTTATCAAGATCATATCATCGTGTAAGACAGTTATGACATTTGAAAGATATACAATGCAGTACATATAAATAATACATGAATAAACTAAACATTATGTCATAGTTCAACTCCATATGGTTTACTCAGGCCCTTATCCCTTCTCCATCGGGTTTGCACGTTCTCGTAAGAACATATGGTAAAATACTAGTGCCTTGGATATTGCACAACATACCGTTTAATAGTAGCAATCCGACCGAGTCCGACCTCGGGTGGCCCACACTACTAGTACAGCCATAGTCAAAACCACCATGTAACCTAATTGCGTTGGCTACTGTTGAATTATTTGATCCAACTTCAATCATAGAATACTCATGGACCATAGGGCTTTGCCCGTATAAACGTACCTTATCTTGTTTGTTTTTTTATATGTATGCATGACTATAAAATACTTACATGAACATCATTATCTCATATTCTCAATGATTACAAATGCATAAAAGAAGTTCACATGTTTATAAAAAGAGTTCATGTAATAAAAGTCATGCACGTTTTATTGATCATATAAAAATAGAGAATGCTGTAACCATGAAATTACAAAACAGTTTCCATATGAGAATCACTCACCTGAATCGTAGAGTAACTTATCAACACAAACTCCACACTCCTCAAGATGGTCTTCTACAAACAATCATAACGTTCGACAACTCTCCTAGACAAAAGACATTGAACTAGGATTCAAGAACTAACGAAACAAGGTTCTGGACAAGGGTAAGATTGATCTTGGAGTAGCTGGGATCAATCCTGGCTAGGGCAAGATCGATCCTGCTTGGTGAGGATCGATCCCAGGCTATCAAGATCAATCCTGACAGCCTGAGATCGATCCTGATGAAATCATGATCGATCTCGGACCGACAGAAACGTTTCCTGATGCATCTAGAACGCTCCCGACCTCCAAAATGACCTATTGGCCTAGAACGACTCTCACAGCCTCTGAAACTTATCTAGGGTCAAACTTTAACAATCCTACAGTCAAAACTCAAAACAATGGTCAAACGACTCCTCAATAATTCTAGAACAATAAAATAAACTACAACCATCAAAAGACACGAACTACGACACTAAAACAAAACAAAAACCTATTGGCCTAAGAAAATAAAACAAGGATAAGACAACACACAATGATGATTGGTGCAACCAATCATCACACTCACCAGGCGGGGCTTAGGAACTTCTTAAACTCACGAAGAACCAAGGAAATAAAACTCAAATGGTACAACGACGCTCCGATAGTGTTTCCACACCTTGGAATTTGTGCAAATAGGTTAAGAGAAAGTTTATGATGAATATATAAAGGCTATGGCTGCACTAGGCCCTCAGAAAACCCTACAATCATATTTTGACGCGATAGGATCGATCTTCCTAAGGCCAAGATTGATACTCTTGTTGAGCGGATCGATCCTCCCCTATAGAGGATCGATCCTCCAGGTCTAAAAATGACCTAGAGGTCCGACTAAATTCCAAAATTCTCCTGAACTTGCTCCGACTCGACTCCAACTAACCCCAAGGTCCAAAATACTCCAACTTTTAACTAGGGTTAGGATCGGAGTAGTACATTTGTGCAACTAAAGTGTTTGACAAAAGGCTTGAGAAGAAAAAAAAAATTGGTGCAGAAGACGACGTGGGTCGCTTTGTTAATGCTCTGATACCATGTAGACAATGGTAATTGAGAATGTTTGTCTTGCACATTTTATTCATTCATCAATAGTCCATTTTTACAAGAGCTTTGGTCTTTACAAAAGGTAAAATATTTACATAATCGCATGATTGATTTGTAGCCGTTGTGAGTTTATTTCTTGTCTTGTGATCGTGGGATTGATAGGATTGCCTTCTTGAGAGGATACTAGCCGTTGAGTGTTTATTTGCTTGCCTTGTATGGATTGTTGCCTACTGGAACCATAACTGTCCGTTGGTGATTGAATAACAAGTTCATACTAGGTTGAATAACTTCAGACATCAAAAGGCCTAGAATGAGTTTTGCAATCTCCTTTTTTATTTTTATTTTTGTTGTTGTAGTGTGGGTAACGGTAAGGTCTCACATTAACCAGGCCACTACCATGCAAAATGGGTATTTCATAGTTGTGTGTTCTAGCGGAGGAACCCCTTGAGGTTCTAAAAACAAATCTATGAAGGTATCCAAAGAGCTACAGTAATCGTGGCTCAGGAGGACTGTCTCCTTGTTCCATGCCTAAATGCATGGAAAGCAATTGTAGTAGAACTCTCTCTATTAACATAGTCAAGCCCACTACATCAAAGCCCACTGCAGCACATACAGACAAGCCCACCACATCAAAGCAGCATTCAATCCCTGAGATTATGCCTGACAGCACCTCTTCATCTCTGTTTTATGATGGTCAACACGACACATCAGCAGACCTACCTCCTAAGCCTTCAGCTGCCTAACATGCATGTTTTGTGTAACAGCTGTCATATCCTCTTTCCTTCTTTGTAGTTTACATGTCTCTCTCTTTTGTAAAGTCTTTTTTCTTTGTTCCTTTAGTTCTCTATATTCTTTGTAACCTCATACATGCCTCATTTGGCTATAAATACAATTGGCTCTCCTCTGTTTTTGGTAAGCAAAGCCAAAACAGATTTCATCAAATTACATGGTATTAGAGCCTACTCAAGCCAACGCTTCTCAAATGGAAGATTCTAGTTCCTCATCTAACTCTACCTCCCCAGGTGATCACTCTTCAACTACTCCTCCTCTACCAAATGTTTCTCAATCACTGACTGTCAAACTTGAAGGCGGAGGAAACTATCTGGCATGGGTTGCACAGTTTTAACCCATCTTGTTTTGTCACGATCTTGTGGGGATAGTGAATGGTTTCGAACCATGTCCACCACAATACGTGACTAATCCGGAAAATGACACTCAGACCTTGAACCCATCCTTTGCAGCGTGGAAAAAAAGGGACCAGCATCTACTAAGCTAGATCCTTTGTTCACTATTACCATCTAGTGTCCTCCATGTATGGTTTGGACAACTCTAGGCTAGCTTGGACCACCCTTGCAGGCCATTATGCTGCACAATCTCGATCAAGGATATCCCTCTTGAAGTGTGAGCTCTAAAGCTTGCAACAGGGCAGCAAATCTTGCACAGAATATCTGAACCAAGCTAAGTCATGGGTAGACCCGTTCACAGCAGTAGGTAAGCCCGTTAATGATGATAATCTGATATCGTTTGTCATTAATGGTCTCAATCCTACCTATAATTCCTTTGTGACTATTTTCTCTCTTGCTGGAAGAGACAATGACATGAGCTTCACTGATTTTCATTCTGAATTATTGAGCCATGAAATCTTAATTGAAAACCGACAAGCCAAAGCACCAGAAACTAGTGCGTTTGCTCTGTATTCCAACAAGCAAAGCACTGCCCACTTTAAGCAAGGTTTCTCTCCCAAGAATACCAACTTTAACCAGCCACGGTTTTCTTCTAACAAGCCTAGCTACAACAGCTACCAGCCACGGTTCCCTGGCTACAACAGCTATCAGCCACGGTTCCCTCTCAGCAAGAAGCAGCCCCCTGCACAAAGTCCACCAGCCCAAACAAGCAGCACCAGTAATCTTGCTCCTCGCTCTCCTTGCCAGATTTGTGGCAAAAGTAATCACAGGGCTTTGGACTGCTATCATCGCATGGATTATGCGTATCAAGGGAGGCACCCCCCCACTCAGCTAGCTGCAATGGCAGCTCAAACCAACGCTGTCCTTGACAGCAATGAGTGGCTTGCAGATAGTGGAGCAAATATTCATGTGACTGCCAATGAAGAGAACATCACTCACCCTCAACCTTTTGATGGCAGTGACACCGTGGGTGTAGGGAATGGGGCAGGTTTGACTATTAAGAACACAGGATCCTCTCTTGTTTATTCACACTCTTCCACTAAATTTCGACTNGCACCAGAAACTAGTGCGTTTGCTCTGTATTCCAACAAGCAAAGCATTGCCCACTTCAAGCAAGGTTTCTCTCCCAAGAATACCAACTTTAACTAGCCATAGTTCCCTCTCAGCAAGAAGTAGCCCCTGCACAAAGTCCACCAACCAGACAAGCAGCACCAATAATCTTGCTCCTCGCTCTCCCTGCCAGATTTATGGCAAAAGCAATCACAAGGCTTTGGATTACTATCATCGCATGGATTATGTGTATCAAGGGAGGCACCCCCCCCCCCCCCCCACTCAGCTAGCTGCAATGGCAGCTCAAACCAACGATGTCCTTGACAGCAACGAGTGGCTTGCAGACAGTGAAGCAAATATTCATGTAACTGCCAATGAAGAGAACATCACTCACCCTCAACCTTTTGATGGTAGTGACACCGTGGGCGTAGGGAATAGGGCAGGTTTGACTATTAAGAACACATGATCCTCTCTTGTTTATTCACACTCTTCCACTAAATTTCGACTCACTAACATTGTTCATTGTCCCAATGCTTCTACTAACTTATTATCCATTAACAAATTTTGTCAAGATAACCACTGCACCTTTGAACTAACTGACTCTCATTTTACTGTGAAGGACAACCTGACGGGCGGTATCCTCCTCCAGGGACCAAGTGAGAATGGGCTATATCCCATTCATTTTAATTGCATTTCCAAGAATAAGCTTAAGGGCCTTGCTACCTATCTTGGAGTCAAAACCACTAATATAGTTTGGCATCAACGATTAGGCCATCCCTATCCTTGGTTCCATTACCAAGTCTCATGTGTGCGAGTCGTGCCAACTAGGCAAGCCCAAGCAACTCCCTTTTGCCACCTCCTCCAGAGTTGCAACCTGTCCTCTTGAACTCATCCACTCCGATGTGTGGACTTTCCCCATCTCATCTATGAGTGGTTGTAGATTCTATGTTATTTTTGTAGACGACTTTAGTCGTTTTACTTGGTTGTACCCTTTGATGAATAAAAGTGATGTTTTTTAAACCTTTGTTCAATTTAAATTACTGGCAGAAAAACAATTCAACAATGTGATCAAGCAATTTCAAAGTGACAATGGAGGTGAATATGCCTCCCACCAGTTTACTCATTTCTTGAACCAACATGGCATTTTGCGTAGACTTACTTGCCCTCACACCACTCAGCAAAATGGCATTGCTGAGAGGAAGCACAGGCACATCGTGGAAATGGGGCTCACATTTCTTGCCCAAGCTAGCTTACCTTCTAGGTTTTGGGCTGACTCATTCTTAACCTCTATGTACCTAATCAATAGATTACCTACACCAGTTTTGAGTCATGAGTCACCCTTCTCCAAACTCTTGGGTAAACAACCCGACTGCAATTTGCTCAAAGTCTTTGGAAGTCTTTGTTACCCCCTTCTTCGCCCCTATGGCCAAAACAAACTCTCCTTTAGAAGCAAACCATGTATTTTTCTTGGTTACAGTATTAACCAAAGAGGGTATCGGTGTTTTGAACCTCAATCTCATAAGGTGTATGTCTCAAGACATGTTATCTTCGATGAAAGTAAATTTCCTGCCAAGGATATGCCCATCTCACAAGGCTCATGCAAAATTACTGCTCCTGAAAATCTAGTGATTGTACTGCCTCCAGTGTTGTCCACCACCACTGTAAGTTCCTTCCCTACACCAACAACTCAGCCCATCACTTTCCCTTCCATACAAACTGATAAGTCCAGCTCTCCTTCTACCCCTCTCTCGGCTTCAACTAATTCCTCCAATACTGTACCCACCTTAGACACTCACCACTTGGACACATCTCCTCAACCCATTGATCTACCTTCTAACATTGAAAACAGAATCATCACTCGCTCCATCACTAGTCACTCAAAGCCAAAGGAGTTTCCTAGTTATCACTTGTATCACTTTATTAAACACCCTCTTCATGTCTTCCAAGCCATTTGTCACATTCATGAACCCTCTTCCTACAAACAAGCCTCTCTCTATCCTGAATGGGTAGCAGCTATGCAAAGTGAATTTGATGCTCTTACCTCTAACCAAACCTGGACTCTATGCCCTAGGCCTCTCCATCAAAATGTTGTAAGGAATAAGTGGGTGTTCAAGGTCAAGCAAAAGCCCGATGGGAGTTTGGATCATTACAAGGCTAGATTAGTAGCAAAGGGATTTGATCAAAAGAGTGGAATTGATTATCATGAGACATTCAACCCTGTCATCAAACCTGCCACAATTCGAATGGTTTTGGCTCTAGCTGTTCAATTTGACTGGAATGTAAGACAACTAGATGTGTCTAATGCCTTTCTTCATGGAGTTTTGGATGAAGAGGTATATATGGAACAACCTCCGGCATTTTTTGCTCCATCATCTCCTGATTATGTGTGTCGTCTACACAAGTCTATTTATGGACTCAAATAAGCACCAAGGGCTTGGTTCATTCGCCTCTCTCATGCACTCCTAGATGTCGGGTTCATTGGCTCCAAGGTAGATCCCTCCTTATTTGTGTATCACACTAACAAGATTCACATCTTTTTACTTGTGTATGTAGATGACATAATACTCACAGGCAACCATGAACCTACTGTGGACTATCTCATTGGCAAACTCAAGGGTGAATTTGCAATGAAGGATCTCGGTGCTCTTGGATATTTTTTAGGCATTCAAGCTCTTCGCAACTCCACTGGATTACACTTGCGGCAATCCAAGTACATAGTGGACCTTCTGTAGAGAGTAAACATGGTAGATGCGAAAGCCTACCAAGCTCCTTGCCTTGCTGGGTCCAAAATGTCTAAGTTTGAGGGAGAACCTTTAGTGGATCCTACTCAATTTCAACATGTGGTTGGTGCACTACAATGTGCCACACTTACTCGTCCTGATCTTGCCTACTCAGTAAACCAATTGTGTCAACACATGCAAAACCCTACATCTACTTATTGGACAACAGCCAAGAGAGTCTTACGATACTTGAAGGGCTCCATGGACTGTGGCATCTTGTTCAGCAAAGGAAAAATTGCATTGAATGCCTATTGTGATTCTGGTTGGGCCGACAATCATGAGGATCGACGATCTACCACTGGCTTTGGTATATTCCTTGGTCCCAACCTTATCTCTTGGACAACAAAGAAACAACATACTGTCTCATGCTCTAGCACAGAGGCAGAGTACAGATCCATGGCACTTGCCACGGCTGAAATGTTTTGGCTCAGAATGTTACTTCAAGAGCTGCATGTCACCCTCTCGGATCCACCTATCCTCTAGTGTGATAATTATGGTGCTCTAGCTTTGGCCTCTAACCCTGTGTTTCATGCTCGTACTAAACACATTGAAATTGATTTCCATTTCATTAGAGAAAAGTCACCAATCATGATATTCAGCTTCTCCATATTTCCACCCTTGATCAAATTACAGATATTTTCACTAAAGGTCTCACTGGTTCAAGATTTTGTTTCTTACGTGACAAACTAAAGGTCTACTCACCCATCAGTTTGCAGAGGGTGTTAACATATATATGGTCAAGCCCACTACATCAAAGCCCACTGCAGCACATACAAACAAGCCCCCAACATCAAAGCAGTATTCAGTCCCTGAGATTATGCCTGACAACACCTCTTCATCTCTGTTTTATGATGGTCAACACAACACACCAGTAGACCTACCTCATAATCCTTCAGCCGACTAACATGCATGTTTTGTGTAGCAGTTGTCTTATCCTCTTGCCTTCTTTGTAGTTTATAGGTCTCTCTCTTTTGTAAAGTCTTTTGTCTTTGTTCCTTTAGTTCTCTATATTCTTTGTAACCTTAGACATGCCTCATTTGGCTACAAATACAATTGGCTCTCCTCTATTTTTGGTAAGCAAAGCCAAAACAGATTTCATCAAATTACATTCTCCTTAGCTTATGTAGAGATTTCAGCATTCTGCCATCACCCACCCTCTTCTTAATTGGTGCTTCCATCCCCCGCAATTCTATGGTCTTTTCATCCAAGCAAAACTTCATATGGAGGTTGGCAAAATCCCAAAAAATTGGCCGAGTGTTCGTAGCCTGAGAGCCCCTAAAATTGAGCTGAATACGAACTCCCCGACATTAGCCACAACCACTTCAAATTTTTATTCATGAGTGGGTTGTAATCCTAGTCACGTAGCCAATTTCATGCTAAAGAAATTTGATATAAACATTGGGTAGAACTTACCCTTGAAAACTGGCTTAGAAGAAGAGGGTGCCCAAAAGCTTATATACACATGGTTAATATTGTACTTAACTCATGTGGGACACTAGGGTCATAACAAAACTGTACATGCTTCTCGTGTCTGCTAACATTACATTAGCATACCATGTTTTCAAAGAAGACCTCGTACCTTCATGGTTTGTAGAGATTGGTAATGCAACGGGGTCCTTCTTAAGAAGGTTGCCAATTTTTCTAGTTATAGAAAGATGGTAGGAGGTAACCTGGGCCTCCATGCAAACAACACACATTTGGAATTAACTTCTGATGTTTTATTGATCATCCCCAATTGCATAACTACTAGTACTTCGACTTGATATGGATGAGAACTACTACAGAGATCAACCAACACTCCTAACCAAATCCAAATGACCCTATAGCTTATCTTTTTCTTTTCTTTTTTCCTAATTGATTAAGGAAAGGGGTTACAAGGGAGGATATTTTCCACTCTTGATTCGAAAGGAAGAGAGAGTGGGAGATCCAAAGGAAAAACAAAACACCGAAAAAGAGGTGGGCTCCCCAACAATAGATCTAAAACGAAAACAACAGTGCAGAATTACAAACAAACAGTAAGGAATGGGACAGACAAGTGTCCCGACCTTCTCAATTTGGCCGCATATAGTGGCAACAGAAGCAATAAGGGAACAGATTAAGGCAAATCCATCTGAACCCCCACTTGAAAACAGCAACAACCCCAAAGAGGCTGAAGCGGTAGAGGCACTGTTAGAGTCCGATTTAAGGACTATAAGAAAGAGATGTACCATAGATCCGATTACAAAAGTCTCCACTAAGCTAATATACCACTGCAAAACAGGAAAACAGTAACCCAAAACAAACAACATGAAAACAAGAAAAAATATCAAAAAGTAACAAAAAGTCCGACAAGCAGCAGCTCCGGCAGAGACGTGGCGGTCGGCGGAGCACACTGACCGGTGCGTGAGGTCCACACGCCCGCGAGTGAGATCCACACGCTAGCGCGTGGACGTTAGAAGAAGAAGCGGTTGGTGGCGAATGAAGCGGAGGACGCCGATGAGCACAGTGGACTGATGCATGGCAGGTAGGGTATGACGGAAGAAAGTAGATCTAACTTTGAAAAAAGCAATCTAAGAACCTTGACAAATCCGGCTTGCCACGTGGTGGATGGTGTGGAGGAGAAGGTGGACAGCACGGTGGTCTATGCTCTCCAGATGGTGGAGGAAGAGAGCTACTGAAACGGAAAAAACACCAACAACCAACACAAAAAGGAACGAAAACGGGAAAAAAAAAAAAAAGAGAAAGAGAAGGGAGGAGGGAGAAATGAGAAGCCATCCCTCCTCCCTTAGAGGCAGCAGCTGGACCAGAGAACCTCACCAAAAAGGCGGAGAAGCCTTGACTCTCTTAAAGAGAAGGAGGAGTCTCTCTCTCTAAAAGAGAGAGCGTGCAATTACTTATGACCCTATAGCTTAGGAGTGTACAAGCGGGGCGGTTATTAACCGGA
>FXXK01000075.1:0-154776 GCA_900184695.1 Betula pendula | reverse complement strand
CCGATAATAACATTGATAATATACTAAGATGACTAATGCGGCATCTAGAGTTTTTCAGATTAACAAACTATTGGCTATGTTTCATGTACATTGCGTTAATTAATAAACTTGACCAGCCCGTTCCAACTTCCTGCTATTTTCAGTTTATGTGATTGAATTGAGAGTTTAATATCCAAAAAGAGGTAAAAAAATAAAATAAAATAAAAGAGGACTATAATCTAAAAACCGGTAACCGGTTAATAACCGGTTTCAAAACCGGTTATTAGGAACCGGAACCGGGGTCCCGGTTCCGGTTCCGGTTGCTCAAAATGAACAAACCGGGGACCCCGGTTGCGGTTCCGGTTATTGCCCAATAACCGCAACCGCAACCGGTTGTACACCCCTATTATAGCTTATCTGAATACTCAACCTCCGCCTTTGTTCATGCAAGTCTATTTTTATCAGGTACGTAAAAACAATGAAGAATAAAGGTAATTTGTGGGTGGTAATTAATGGGTTGTGATTTGTGAGTTTGGAGATATGATGGTTACGATGTTAGGAGTTTTTCCGACCATGAATAAGCATATTGTGATTTTCAGAGGCGATCTTTATGACTTTTCCTTTCATTTTCCTTAGCTCTGTTTAATTGTTGTGAAAAATGAGTAAATGAATAAAAATGAGAGTTTTTGAAAGATATTTTGTTATGAAATTTCGTTCCATGTTATGGTTGAGAGGTTATCCTCGCGATTTTGTTTTCAATCTTCAATTTAGTTGGACCAAACATGTTATTGGTTTGGGCCAAACGAATGGACCAAACTAGAACGTTCAAACTGATCCAAAAATCATATAATATGAATCATATGATGAAAGATGCAGTTGGTGATCATAATTAACTGCACGGTGATATCTTGGAGGGTTTAAATTAAACAAGATAGCCTTCCAATAAATACACATTTCGGCATCATCTAATGCAAATAAAGGACAAACTCCAGTGAACATGTTACATCACATTTATGAAAAGTAACATAGTTTTGAGATGTGAAGAGTAAAAGATTTAACAAAATTGTGAAAGCCGCAGAGAAAACATAGCATGAAACCCAATAATGGAGATATCAATGAGTGTTTTTTGATTTATTTGTACCACAAAAATCTAGGTGTCATTCAAACTGGATATAAGCTTGCACTCATGTATGTGAGAAGGAAATTTTCCTCTAGGAAAGTCTACTTCTCCACTGAACTCACTTGCTGCCTAGCTCTGCGAATACAATCTTCAAAGTTTTTAACCAGAGGAGAACATTTCAGCGAGTCTTTGGCATGCTCCTTGTAGCAAGCCAACCAAGCATCATTCTCAGCCAAGCAGGGCATAGGCTTCTGGTATGGAAGCTTGAACTCCTTGTCATGGAGATCCTTTGCCCTTTGTCTTACTTCCTGCACCATGTTCTCCTCCTGCTTCTGCAACCTCTCCAAAACCCTCTCGCTATCGTGAATGACAGATCGAATTGCATCCAACTCCGTGTAGGCAGATTGTGCAGGAGGGTTTAATGGTAGGAACACTGGAGGCTGCAATGGCCATCCTGTAGGAGCAGCCCCCTTGGAGGTTTCAGAATCATCAGAAATCTTCTTCTGGTTTACCTTAGTTTGGGGCTGTCTAGGCTCTCGTTGTACCTTAGCTTTAGACCTTTTAGTTTTCTTCAACTTTTCGGTGTCATCAGCAAGCCGATTAAGAAGGTTGCTGCTAATCTGAATTGAAAAGTCACCCATAACCAGAGCAACTTCCACACAAAATACCTGAAAACATCCAAGAAAGTGATTGTGTGGGATTAGAAACATACAATGCAAACTTTCCTTTTATACTTTCCGTGTCAGTAATGAGTTCTTTCATTAGGTATCTAGCTCATAATAATAGAGTGACAAATGAACACAACAGGGGTGCTCAAGCCACAATAAGCATAGCAAGCTTTGCAATGAGTGGGTAACTTTTTCAAGAAAGAGCCTTAATATTGTGGAAAGAAACTTGAGCATGTGAGTATGAAAATCAACAATGGGAGGCCTGGATTTCTGTTTTCCTGTGCTCAATGTACAATTTGATCATTATTGTCAAACAATCCAGGTGTCTCTATCACAATATTGTCAAAAGACAGAGAAATCACTGGCAATAAGGTAAATACTGAAAGATCTCCCATCAAACCTGAACTCGTAGAAAAGAATATATTATCAGCCAAAACTCACATGAGGTATATGAACGTGTTGAGCATACACATGTGAGTGGTTAATATGGTACTAGTTGGTCTAAACTCATAGGCTTAAGCTTTTGGGTTTAGTGATGCCTTAAGATGCTATATTATGGTCTTACTAGAAGATTTCTCAAGATGTCAATATCCTAGGAGAATTTTCAAGAAAGAGCCTTAATATTGTGGAAAGAAACTTGAGCATGAGAGTATGAGAACCAGCAAAGGGAGGCCTGGATTGCTGTTTTCCTGTGCTAAATGTAATAATCCAGGTGTCTCCATGTCCCATTATTGTCAAAAGACAGATAAATGACTAGCAATCAGGTAAATACTGAGAGAAGAGATCTACCATCAAACCTGAACTCATAGAAAAGAATATTATATCAGCCAAAACTCACATGAGGTATATGAATGTGTTGAGCATACACATGTGAGTGGTTAATATGGCACTAGTTGGGCCTAAACTCATAAGCTTAAGCTTTTGAGTTTGGTTATGCCCTAACATGCTCTATTATGGTCTTAGTAGAAGATTTCTATAAATGTCAATCTCCCCAATAAGTGGTATTAGAGCCAATGGTGATGTGCAGTATATGGTGAAATGGTACATGTATGGATGAAGGTCCTAGAGTAAGGGTAAAATGTGCATGGTGCAAGTGCGGAAGTGGGTCCCTGTTGTAGGAACAAAGATGCATAGCGCGGGCATGGACAAGGGTCCATTGAGGAGGGACAAAGCTGCAAGGCAAAAGCATGGACAAAGGAGCATAGCAATATGGCGATGGACTCACACATGAGGGGAAGATTGTTGAGTATACATGTGTGAGTGTAAAAAGAGTTGAGTCCCACATTGAAAAAATGCTACAAATGTAAATGGTTAATATAACACTAGCTAGGCCTAAACTCATAGGCTTCAACTTTTAGGTTGAGTGGTATCGAAAATACTATATTATGGTCTTACTAGAGGACTCTTCCATATTCAATCTCCGAAAGAAGTGGTATCAGAGCCAATGGCGGTGTACGGTATGATGGAGTGACGCGTGCATGTATAAGGTTCCCTAGAGTAGGAGCAAAAAGTGTATGACACAATTATGGATGAGGGTCCCTAGGGTAGGGACAAATATGCATAGCACGGGCATGGACAAGAGTCCGGGGACAAGCCCACATAGCATACAAGTGATCCCGGAGATGACCCATAAGATTGATTTAAAAAAGAAAGCTTCTAGTTAATGGTGAATATAAAAATGTGACGATGGATTCAGACATGAATGAAAAATTGTTGAGTATACACACGTGAGAAAGTAGAAGTTGTGTAGCTCTATGTAATTTGAAAAAGACAAATACTTGTACTCTTAAGACCAATGAACTAGGCAATTCCCATAAAGAGAAAAATAAAAGCAACATATGGTTTATTGAACCATACTTCCAATTAAGATGTTGGAAGACATAAAAATTGCCACAAGTAAACTTTGAACCATCACATGACCAAGGATGCAATGTTGAACTGCTACTACAGAGACAGAGGAGGCTTAGGTGTTAAGTTTAATGTACAAAGTAAAACATAAATTAATTAGTAGTTTAACAAACCAAGTGGAGCCATATAGCAAAATATGGAGTCATTGACGCATAACTTTGTAGTTGAAGTCCTATGAAAATCGAAGGAAGCCCATCAGGACCCCAAGTCTAGCCCAAGCTTATACAGTTCATCACATAAAACTACCAATATGAGCTTAATTGAAGGAAGCATCAACATTATGCAACCCCCATTCATGCTCGCTTGGATGATCACGTAACAAGCTCTCTTGCCACAGCCTTTCTTTCATTTAGAAAACCTTAAAAACTTAAATTACAAAATATATATTAAAAAATAAAAAATTTGAAACAACCAGTACCCTTGCTAAGTTTTCCCCAATACCCACAGACAAAAACAGTCTTTTTCCAAATCACAGACAGTTAGTTGTTTTCCCAGATTCCAGGGGCACACAAGAAAAAGGTATAGAGCCGTCGAACCAACCAAGGCCAAAAATTTCAGGAATTATAGAAATTGTGTAAACCTACCAGACATTGTAAAAATCAAACCATAGAATTCGACTAAAGATGCTTCATTTTTGGTTGAAGAGTGCCTTAGATCTCCAACAAAAGAAAATAAAAAGAGGAGGGAGAGAGAAAGAGGATCTAACCAGAAGTCGCAGAGTAGTCGGCGCCGGTGGGAATCGTCTCCGGCTACTGAGAACTCGAAAAAGCGTGGGAGTTTTCCAGAGACGCAAAATGGGAATTCAACGAGGTTTTCTTTTTTGGGAGGGGGGTCTTCAATTGGACTTTGGAAATGCAAAAGATTTTCAGTTTTATGTTGGGCCCTCGGAAAGCTGAACTATTTCACGAATTCAAGTCTTGAATAAGAGTCCGTCTAATCTGAACTGCAGGCCCAATGCAGTTATAAGTCCACCAAAGCAAAGCGAGTCCGATTGAAGTCCCAACATAATGACCACGAGTAATGCTAAAAAGAGGACCCAAGTCTTTTTTTAGTTCTCCCAAAAATGAGGTGGCTTTTAAAATCACCATTGAATCAAAATCCAATAATCAACAATCACAATTTCAATAGTAATTTTTAAAAATATGTTACTTTTAAGAGAACTTGAATCTTCATTCTAGCATTACTCAATGACCACAAGAGGAATTGGGTTAGTGTGAAGAAGTTCAATTTTAGATTACGTTTGGTACGCGGAATTACTATTCCATAAAGGAAATGAATAGTCATTCCAAGGTATTGAAGAATGTGTTATGAAATAATTATTCCTATTACTTGAAAAAGAAATAGGAATAAAATGCCAATGCCTGCCTAATAATAAATGACAGTCATTTATAGACACTACATCGCACCATGCATTATCAAAATATTTTTTACTAATTGAAAAATAAACCAAACACCTCCTATCTACTGTTACCCCACTTCTTTTTTTCCAATCAAGACAATTTGTATGGTTTTGGATGACAATCGATCTTCAACTAAATCTTCTTAATTGCATCATCTGGCATCACATTCTTACAACTGTCATTATCAATAATAACCTTGCAAACCTGCTCCGCAATTGTGCAAGTGAGATGAAAAATATTGTTTCTCAACCAATCTTCTTCATAGTCATATTTAGGAGCGAGTAAGCTTTTTTTTGACAATAAGAGTCTTGTTTCCACCTCCACACAAAATCTCCTCATCATCATCATCATCATAAAAAACATAATCTCTAAAGTCGACTTCTTCTAATGTCTCATCTTCAATAAAAAATTATTGCCCGTTTTGCTAGCTAGTTTTTGGTAATCTATCGATCGATAATCGAACTTCCCTCATCTGAAACAACAGATGTTGGAGTTAGAACTTTAGCCTTGCATAGGTTGAGGATTAGGACAAGGCCCTTGAGTACGGACTCCTCATGTATTCTCATCTCCTCTCAGTGTTGATCTGGTATTGCTCCTCACTTGTTGCTTTTCTACAAGCAAGGCACGCTAATAGGCTTCACAAACTGTCTAGAGGGAGTGGAGACTAAGGACGTCTTGTAGGGACTACCGTAAACCGCACAGGTATCGTGCCACTAACTGCTCCTTGGTCTCAAACAAGTCGTTTTGTGTAACCAATTGGTAGAACTCTTCAGTGTAATCATCATTAGATCTTGCAACTTGTCTCAGCGTATGAAGCTGTTGAAACAACGTCTACGTGTATTCGAAAGGTAACATGTGCCCATTCATCTTCTTTCAATCCCAAATCTTCGACATGCCTTGTCTATCCCATGCTTGCTTTAACTACTCCCACTAAGCGAATGCACGGCCCTTTAATTTGTTGGCAACAAGCTTTACCTTCATGCGATCTAGAACCTCCTTATCATCAAAGATCCGCTATACTTTGTCCAACCAATCAATGAAACCTTCAACTTGCAGAGTGCAAGAAAATTCTGGAAGCTTAATTCTAAAGCCCAAATTTCCATATTGCTCATCCCGAACACGCTGTTTCCGACCCAAAACAAGATTGTAATACGATTTCTCAAAGATGGAATCTAAATCGCAAACATCAATCTCGTGAATCCTCTCTAAGTTTTGCACCGCTAGACGCTGGGTTAACTCAGCAACTTGCCTCTTCAAGTCTTCAATTATCACGTCTTGTACATTGCATTAATGGTATGGGACTTCTTCATTCGGAACCTGTCCACGCCGACCACAACCACCAGCCATGAAAACTAATAAAAAAAAATCATGCCAAGAAGACACTAAGCTCTGATACCAACTGACGCTGGTCAGAATTAAGATTGTCCTAATAGCGTATGATAACAGTAGAACTTAAGAATTGAAAACTGAAAATGAAACTCATAAAGAAATAAATAATGATTAGGGAAGAAAAAGACCTTAGTCGCCCCAAATAAGCAAACAGATAATAACTTTAAAGATTAAAATTATATGGATACTCGAAAACTCAATTGTTCCATTGAATGTGTATCCCTTACATAGACTAAAATATACTCCTAATTTAACAAGGAAAAGAAAAAAAACTAAACAAATCATAATTAGAAAAGAAAAACCTAATCCTAATGAAAAATGAAAAACCCAATCCTTATTTAAAAAGGAAAACTAAAACACACATGCATAAATTAAATAAACCAACACTAATGTCGGTTTTCTCATGCATCACATTAAATATTAATGAAATAAATTAATCATATTAATAACATGTGATCCATTTAATTAGGTGGCTCTAACTAAAGTTGGGATATTACCGATCCCTTGCATTATAAAAATGTGTTTTATAGTGCTTGGTAGAGGATAAAGCAAGATTTGCTCATAATTTATCTACAATATTCATGTAATGTGGAAACATTTCATGTTTACCTTTACTTTAGACGACATATTCACATCATAAAAAGATGGGTACCTTTACCCCTTCATTTACGGTATGGGTCTCTGATCATGTTTTTTCTATAACACACTTGAAAGACACGACCGATATGATATGAATTCACAACCAAATGAAATCTTTTTTTTTATCCTAATCCAAAATCGTATGAATCAGATGACGCAACATTCCACTCGGCAATTATCCTCTTGTGAGGCCAGATCAGGCCACCATGACCACTTCGTATTGAGAATCTTTGGTGCGCAGGCCAGGGTCCCCCTCAACCCCCATTCCTTTTTGCACACTTTTTTTAATCTGTTCATGATCATTTCATTCGAATTAAAGAACTCAAATTCTTGGGAGTTACCGTCATCTTCTATTCCTCCTGTTCCTGCTTCAAAGATTTTGGAGAAACTACACTTAGAACATGTTTAATATGCGGAGTGGCTATTTCTTCAATTGAGAATGAAACAAGTAGAATGGATTAATCTTGTAATAGTCATTCTCATGGCCATGAAGGAATGTCTATTCCTTCAATTGAAGGAATAGCTATTTCTCTCAAATTTGAGATGAATAGTTATTTCTTCAATTGAAAGAATAATCATTCCCTCATGACTATCAGGATGACTATTTTAATGCTAATCTGTTTAACTTCTTCTATTATTAATAAAGACTATTCTAAAAAATAGCTATTCTGCGTACCAAACATAATCTTACTTCTTTCAATTTAAAGTGTAGTATATAATATTTTTCAAATCTTTCAATTTGATTAATGTACACATATATATCCGACTAATTTATCATTAATTGGGTTGTATATCAATCCCCCTTTCCCCTCAAAATGACAAAATATCATGAAAGATTGACAAAAAATATTTATAAAAATAAAACCAAAATAAAGCAAAAAAGTTAGAATAGACTGATCGAAGTAATGTCTTTTTTCTTTTCTTTTCTTTTTTTCCTGAATTTGTTTTTATCTTATGTAAAGAATTTTTATCATTTTTGGTCACGGAATAAGGATATTGCAGCCTAAATGTTAGAATATTAGTAGGGTACCTTAAACAAATTAAAAGATTACGAAAACATTATAAATTACTTGATAAATTAATTGAGGGGTAAATGTAGTTTTCCCAATCATTTTATTACAGTATATTAATTGCAAGTGTCAGCTTATGTCACTTGGACGTGTATTATTTTCATCCCGTTATATATCTGCCTCTTTCTTATAAAGATCAATGCTGACAATAGCTCATATATATAATTATTCTATCAAGTTTTCTACATTGTAGTCGTTGAATTTAATTACATGGGCGAACAGCAGTGTGTACTCGGGTTTCGTTTGAGGACTAAAAGTGGATGATATATATAGAATGTCAATAACCAATCTCCAAACGACAAATTCTTTTGCTGAATTCAAGGTTTAATCAGAAGTCACAATCTAGCTTGTCTAGATTAGAGATTGTTTAGATTATCTATATATATATTAATTGTTTTTACAACGCACTTTTGATCCGAAACTTCTCATACAAGTTCAAGTTCATGGTGACCGTATAATCATTTTGAGTAACGATATGTATCAACTCCATATTTACTTTGTGTTCATTCAAAATTAATATGATATGATTTTTAAAATTACTATTAGATCAAAAATTAATAATAATTTATCACAAATTTAATGATAAATTTAAAAACCACGTCAATTTTAAATGAATACAAAATAAACATAAAATTGACATATATCATTCCTCAATTATTCCACGTGAATAATAATCCATTAACTAGGGCACAGTTTGTACGAGTAGAGCATGAGTTATCTATAGAAATAAGTACGTGAGTTAAGCTTGCGTTCGTTGTCAAAGATGATCAAAATGTGCATTTAGTGCTGTCAATATTTATTATCATTTTATATTCTACCCCCCATTATGAGTTGGGTTAGGTTAAGACAAGTTGAGAGTTCGATGTTACTGTCAATAAATAAATTAAATTGAATATAGATTAAAGATATGTAGAATGAGCTAGAGTTTGTGCTTTTTGAACCTTATACAAAGAAGCACCACTTGAGAACTAAAGCTAATGGCCAAATGGGGTTGAGAGATTCCACAATCATGATTATTGCTTAAAGTGCAATTAATTTAGTGCGGATAGCATCGTTGAGTCACTTGAGTGTTTCTTTTTCTTCCTTTTTTGTTTTTTGGAAATTTCTTTTAAAATTGTTATTTGTCCCCGAAGGTCCTTGAATGATGACAAAGGCGACGACTTTCTTGAAGGAACTCCCGTGCAAACTTAAAGTTTTGTCATCCACTTAAATAACCCATGATCTTAGCTAAGTGTGGCCAATTGCATGATTTTAGAAAGGAAAAATTGTTAAATTGGTATTTTGTGGCTTGATCTTGTAATAAATAAATTCCTATGCTTTCAAAATGAACTAATAAATTTGTATGTTTTGCTAGTAACAAAGTGATGTCTTCGGACAAATTTTGACCATTTTTTTAATAGTATTTTTGTAAAATTATAAAATTACCTTTAAATGAAAATTTTTGTTTTTTAAAAATAAGTTTTTTTTGGGGGGGGGGAAAGAGGGGGGCAACCCCTCTAGCCCATTTTGGATGTGGTTGATCTCACTTAAAACGGCTTTTGGGGATGGTTCAACTGATATGGGTGGTTCACCCTTATGATTGTTCAGCCATCCCCAACAATCAACCAACTCCTTTAGCCCATTCTAGAGGTAACTGACCTCACCCAAAACGGCTTTTGGGGATGGTTTAATTGCTCTCGAAAGCCAACTTTGGAGTGATTCACCCTTGGGGTACGTTGTTCAACCACCCCCCAACAGTAAGTTTTGAGGGTGATTGACTACTCCTTCTGGCTGATTATGGGGTGACTAAACCACACCATAATCATAGGAGAGATTTACTCACCCCAGCGGTCGGTTTTGGGGATGGCTGACCACCACCTCTAGGCGATTATGGGGTAATTAAATTACCACCAAAAGTTTTATAGGTAGCCAAACCACCCTTATAATCATCTGACCACCCCCAAAAGTCTTTAAAGATGATTGACCACCTCCAAAAACAAGTTAGTGAGGGGTGGCCGACAACCCCACCCCATACCATTTTTCTTTTCTTTTATTTTGTTTGTATTTTTTTAAATTATTATTTGAGGGTAAATTATAATTTCATATATGTATTATATACTCCATCGAAAAAATGATTGAAAATTTGTAAAGAGCGATCATTTAGTTGTTACAAGGTCAAATCATATAAACCAATATAACAATTTTCCCTTTTAAAATAATTATATCTATACAAAAGTTACGAACCACGATTCCTGTAGCCTAGTAGGCTAGTAGTGTTTATTTCTACGGGTGCTAATCTTCTATCTATTAGAAGTCCTTGTAGATTGTATTTAAAAGTCTTTTAATTCGAAGCTGCTTGAAGCTATAACATAAGTGCTATAACTATGCCTGAACACTGAAATTTTCCTATGTGTTTTAGATTATTATATAACCGTTATACAATATGATAATATAATAATAATAATTAATTATAATTAAAAAAAATTAATAATCAATTTTTATTGTCATAAACGCTATTCCAATTGTATGATCGGCATCGTATAGAAGTTTATTAATTAAATAACATTACTAAAACAAAAAAAAAAAACCCCCTTAGACTTTCTCTTTGATTAACTAGTGCTCTAAAGTGTTTTTATTTTTGGTAGATTCAAGAAAATCTTCTTTGATTATAGTGTTCTGTGTTAAGGACAGTGATCTTTCTTATTTGACAAAAAACACGATGACAATCATTGGAAGAAAGAAAAATAACCCCAACTCTAAGAAATTAAAGTAGCTATATCCTCGCTCATTTTGAATATAAAACCTATATATATATAGAGCGTATGAATTTCGTATCGAAAATCTTGTGTCTAATCGTACTGATATTCTTGATTACGATAGTATTTTATTCTTCATGGCCTATTAGGGTGATTTCATTGGTTGGTTTTGATAATCATGAAAGATGTTTCTTTTTGTAATCATGCCTTGAAAAGAAAATGTAAATCTTATGGCATTCAAGCAAGGGTCATATATATAACAATTAATTAAGTTGGTGGGACATATCAAATACTGTCATAGAGTTTGACAAGCTTAAAGTTTTTTTATAATCAAACATGAAAAGGATGTTAATTCATTACTTTTTTTTTTTTTCCCGTTACTATGGTGATCAAGTATTATTTCGCCAAGTCAACATTGGCAAGTAAATTCATACGTAGAAAATGATTATACTTCAATCGTCAAATTAAAGCAAGACACGTGTCCTTTTTCTTTTTGTTTGGATAATTCTTGTTTCGTTCATTGGTCAAGAATAGAATTAATTGTATAGAAACTAATAAACTAAAGATACAAAGAATTTTAGTGGTTCAATCAATGACCTATATTCACAGATAAAAGTCTAATAGACTATATGTTTTCTTCATTATTTGTCTTTAGTACAATGCTTATTTATAGAGCTTTACAAATATTTGAATTTTAAAGATAAACAAATCTCATAAATTAAGGTAATTAAATCCATTAATTTAAGATAATTAAATCATCTAAATTCCTTGATTTTGGGTAATCTAATCTTCAAGGATTTATATCTTTAACACGCCCTCACAAGATGAATGGTCCATTAGCGATCGTTGATCTTGAATATCAAAGACTGAAAAATGGCTATTATGGCCTGAATTGGATAAACGACTATAATCGGCATCAGCGACTATGGCCGGGACTTAGACATCGGCAACTTTTTAGCCGGTATCGGTTACTATGATCGGAATTGAGCCAACTATGGGCTTTAAATGGGCCACATGGGCCAAACATATGCCTCTTTGGACTTTTTTTTTTCTTTTTCAACCAATATATATTTTTCTTTTTCTTTTTCAACCAATATATTTTTTTTTTTAAACTGAAAAAAAAAAAAAAAAAAAAAAAAAACCACAACACTTCGCAACAAGCTCTTTTTTTTTTTGGGTCAATCTTTGGTTCAGTATTTAATTTAAAAGATGTCTCTTTTTCTCGAAAGAGATAGTTTTCTTATTTTAATTAAGTTGAGCTTTGTTTTCACTGCTTTTCTTTGGTAGTAGTGCATATCTATACAATTTTGGTTGTGTTTTTTGGTTATGTTTCTGCAGAAGAGTTTGTAAAGGCATATATTGCATAAGGCTGAAGCATATGTGATCAACCAATTTTGAGAAAATTAACTAACATTATTTCAGCAGATTGTGTCAACGTTTAATAGATAGATAAATAAATATCATTATTTATTGATTAATAAATAAATATATATTACGTATATTTCTCTTTATCTTCTGTTGTCCCAACGTTTCGATCTCTTGCAATTTTAAAGAATTTTTGTTATATTGGAAGAATTTAATTTCTGTTTAGAGATGGTGAGGTTTCTAAGTTTCTTATTGGGCAGTTTCATCTACGTATAAATATATGGTGATTGTTTCCCGGGTCCGGGAAAAGGGTACTAGTAGTGACCCTGGACTTGGTCTAATGAATAATTAATAACTTTTTAAATCAAATAATTATGAGCCGAAAAGCAATTATCCCGTGGGTTCCCCAAATGGGGTAACATTACAGACTGGAGGCCACTATCAACATAAACTAACATTAATTGTATGCTTCAATATTAGTTTGGGTGGTAATGAAATTGATGTTGTGAACATGTATATGTTTCTGATCACCCCTAGATAGACATAGCATCCTTTTCATTTCGAGTAGATATTTAATGATCAAAATTATATTTTATAAATTTAATGGTGTATTATATATACGGTGAATATATATGTTATTTACCAAGTTATTTAAAAATTTTAAATAGCTTAACACTATGTAAACTGTTAGATATAACAAAATAAAATTTTAATCACGAAATATCTCATCTCCATTTCAATTTCACTTGAAATGGAGATGATCATAATTTCATCGCAAAAACAAAAAAAGAAAATGTTTGGTACGTATGCTATATATAGCTTTTATTACAATTATCTTAAAAACTCACATAACAGTTTATAATGGTTAAATAATTAAGAGGATATAGTTGACAAGTCAACCACTAATTAATAGTTAAATTGACAAGTTAAAATTTTTGCTTAATCATTTTACTATTTATGGACTGTTATGTCAATTTGTATAAGAACTCGTAATAAAAGCTATAATACTTCAAGCAAGAGTAATGCTAGCTATATATGTAAGACTCTTATCCTCTAAAGATAATATAATTTCTAAAATCACCATCGAATCTACGATAAATCACTAATTAATTCAGTAGCTTTTTCATTACTCCTCTCAGCAGTACTATATAAGTTTCCCTCTCTCATGTTTCATATATATAAACAAAGTTAGTGAGGTATATACGTTGATCACTAATTACTCAATGTGTAAGAGTAGAAATTATATATAAAGAAAACAACATGAATACCTTCTCCCTTTATTATAAAGATAGAAACATGCGTCTATACAAAAGGATTCATATATATTGACATTGCCCACTAACACTTGGACAGTGCCCACTGTGACGTCCCCTCTACAACATTATATATATAAGGAACTAAATAATATCACATTTTAATGATTAATTTGCTTTTATACTAATTTTTGTAAATTTGGTTGGTGAGGGACCTCATATATATGACCCAAGGTTCACCTTCCACCTTCCAACAATATTCTGGAACATAATACATAAATTACCTTCAACACCAAATTAATTAAGCACCAGACATTAATTAATTTACATCATCATCAAGCTAAACGTACGTACGTTTTTCCTCTTCTTTGTACGTACTTACGTGTTAATTATTATGCTTAATTAATATTTTCTCCCATCTCTAATGTGTTTAACACGTTAAATTCTATATCACTGAAACAGTCTAACCCAAAATCATGAATCCCGAAATCCTGACAATCCAGTAACCATGCACATGAATTCTCCTCCACCGATGGCAATCCCACGTGGCAAATATTTTCCCACGATTCATCCACCAGGGCAGCTTCGTCTATCCACATGCTCTTCCCTAAAGACTCATTTTTGCAAATATTGTCTAACAAGAGGGAGTCATCGCTCGAACAATTTTCCGGTGGCCGTGATGAGCTTGAGTTGGCCTCTGAGTTTATGATGCTGTCGTTTTCGGCAGCACAACGGTTGCCAGATTCTTGCGAGTGACTAGCATCCGACGACGGAGCTTCCGCTTCCTCGGAAAGAAGTTGTTTGTGAAGTGGTTCATGAGTGACTGGATCAACTCCCATCTTAAGAAGCTTTTTTTTTATATGGGTGTTCCAGTGGTTCTTAATCTCATTATCAGTTCTTCCAGGCAATCTGGCTGCAATCTTGGACCACCTAACAACAAAATTTAGAAAAACCGATCATTAATTAAGCATAAGTAATGAATCGTGAATTGAATGATAACATGCAACATGTCTTGCTTTATTTAATAAAAGACTGACTTTTAGCTCTTGATTCTCAACCAAACAAATTGCTTAAAAGAAATACTATGTGTACCAATTCTTTTATCAAGAGATAAGAGATGGGTGGTGAAATGATGTGAAGTTTATTTATATTGATACTTTTAGCATTTCTTTTGAATAATTGTTGTTTTTTTTTTTTTTAATGAATAAATTTCACATCATTTTAATACTTATCTTTTAATAAAAGTTTTGTGGTACCCCTACTATTACTCAGTGCTAAACGACTCTTCAATAATATTATAGATGCATTGCCTAAAAGCATACTAGCTAGCCAACCAGATCGATATATAATGAATGCATAATCAAACTTAGCAAACAAATTTTCAAATACATCAAGTGTAAGTCTCCCTAAATCAATGCATTATTTCAAAGCCCAGAAAAAAGAAAAAAAGAAAAAAAAGAGACTATTATCTTTTTCAACGTTATGCATGATTGAAGACATTAAGAAAGTTGTAATTAATAACTTGCACTTCATCTCTAAGATTTTAATATTTTGACGTATCATATATCGAGGCAAAAGAACATGTACATAGGAAAGCACTACGTACACCAAACATCATAAATCAAATCAATTAATTAAAAATGCTCCTAATTTAACACAAGATAAATGCAGAATTATATTTTGATATATATAGTGACCTATTGCCAAGACGCGCATGAAGATCAATAACAAGTTGTTCTTCAGCTTCACTGAGGAGGCCTCTCTTAAGGTCCGGGCGGAGATAGTTAGTCCAGCGAAGGCGGCAACTCTTCCCGCAACGGCGGAGGCCGGCGAGCTTGGGGACGGCACGCCAACAGCACTGGCCGTTTGTAAGAATGAAGTTGATGAGTTTCTTGTCCTCCTCCGCCGTCCAGGGGCCTTTCTTTACCCCAAGTTTGTCGCAGCATGGTTGCCTCCCCATATCACTAGCATTAGCAGGAATTAGCAACGCACAACTTTTACAAAAGTCGAATGACCCAAAAGCCCCACACCCACCCACCTTTATATAAAAGCCTGGCCTCCAACTCCCCAAGTACTTTCCCAGCCAAAATTGTATAATAAATTGTGGGACCAATATTGGGATGTGAAAGGGATTTGAGAGCTAAAATGAGGGGTTCTCGTGTATCCTTGCTGGACACATGGGTGATGGGGACAGATTTTGTGTGGGTGATCCAAGGGCAGAGCTACATGTAAGCATTTTCCAAAAAAAATAAAAAAATTTCATTCCCATTTTTCCCACTCACCCAGATTGCACTCTTACTCAACCATTCCATCACCCATTTCGTCATCACCACGTTTACGTGTCCCCATTATGTAGAATAAGATAGGGCCGGCAGCCCTTCATTTATCAAAGGCCTTTCAAAAAAGTCTCTTATTTTCAATCTGTCAAATAAAAAAAAATAAAAATAAAAAAGCCTCAAGAAAAATAAAATGAGAAAAGATCATTTGACATTTTACGAGGGTCTAGGGTAAAAAAATTATTAATGGCATTTATTTTAAGTTCACAATAATTTACGGTCTTTTAAGTTGTCAAATAGACCGCTTTTTATAGTTGTTATGAAAACATTTTTACATTTTTTCATGTTATATCTTGCTATAAGAATCAGAAGTAGATATGACCTATCTTGATTTCCGTTTCTTTTTTTCTTATTGCTTATATAAAAAAAAAAAATGGTCTTTTTATTTTTTTTTATTTTTTCAACTGCCCACACCAAGCTAACAAATTGTCTCGAATCAATATTTATCATTAACGGCCAAAGCATGGAGGGAAAAGTCTAATTTTAATAGTAATTAAGTCTAATTTTTTAAGTCCAAAAGTATATGTATTTAATTGTATATAAATACTTTATGAGAAGATTTTAAAATTATGGAGCTATGATCACCCCCACCGGTTGGTTCCGTTCCTACCTTGAATATGCCTTTTATGGCGATCGACATGACCCCTCAAATGTTTCAAAAGTCATCTCAGAAAAGATTATTTGTTGATGGAGGCCTTATCAAGACCTAGGTTAAGCCGACAATATCGCTCTACCAAATGAGCATTGTTACATACACTACAAATTTTACAACCTTTTTTTTTACGAATTGATGTTGTAGTTACATGATTTTTGCTATATTAGTAAGTTAACAATTACAATTTTGAAGTTGTTGGTGTAGCAATTACCACGTAAGATACTGCTATATTAGTTTGTAGAAAAATTTTAATAAAATTTTATCGTATCTCTAACATATATATTTCCTACCAAATACCTAGCTAGGTCGGCATGCCAAACATCCGTCGTAAGAACTGCTTGTTGAGGCGACAGGCGGACAAAGAAAATTTCCAGGTCGACTTACAAATGCTCTTTGTCTAAGTCAGATTTTTGTTCTCAAAGTTTGGCTTAAAAAGCCAGATTTTGTTCAGCCTTTTGTGCCTTTTTTTTTTAAAAAAAAAAAAAAAATCCCTAAATGCCTACAAGCACGACTATGATCTAATTAGAATCTTAAATCCGATACCTCGAAAAACACTAAACCTAAGGGATTGTAATTGGTTTTTTTCTTCTTCTCCTTCTTATTTGCCCCAACAGAAATAATTATATTTTGTGTGTTTTGATATTATTTTTTTTTTTTTTTTTGTGTTTTGATTGAAACAATTAATAAGATCCTTTTTTAAGGGCTGCATGGAATATTAAAAAAACTTAAACTATATATATATATATATATATATATATATATATATATATATATATATATATATATATATATATATATTATATATATATATAAGATCTTTTTATAGGCCACATGTTGTTATTAATCAATAGCGGATACATAGTATTCATGTCGCTAATGAGCAAATTTTTTGTAGTGTACCTTTACATCAGAAGCTTTAAAGTCTAAATTAATTATGAAAATAGACCACATGTGGATTCCTACCAATAAAATATTATTTTCATTGGATATAACAATTAACGAGCAATTTTAATTTCGTGTAAAACACTTCAGGAATAAACCATTGATTTCTCTCGGAATATATGGCTAGAATGAGTGCGCAATTGTAAACCGATTAGAGCAGGAACTGTGAACAATTTGACAAATTTTTCAAAAATCTTCTGTCATCATTGACCAAAGTGTACACTTACATTAATTATATTAGTACTTTTTTGATGCAGAAATACATACATTCTTGTTCACACTACATTAATATATATTGTAAACGACTGATGCAGAGCTTCCAGCTTAATTTGGATTCTTTCTAATTACTATTTCAGTATATTTCACATTAAATAATTTTTGCATTTTTTTTTTCTTCTTATTTGTTCCCTTAAAATTGAATTTAAATCTCTAGTTCCGTCCTGTGATCCATCTTAAATATTGTGTGGATCTCTTACAACATATATAAAATAGAAAATATATATTAGATATCCAGTGAGTACTAGATCATCGAGGATCTATATATATATATGCAGAAGTCATTGCATTCAATATTCTTCTTTTATATATATATTCATTGGGTCACTCACATTAAAAATAAAAAAATAAAAAAAATATAATTCTTGATATATAGACACATTTTTGCTGATCTTAGCTAGGCCTGTCTTTTCTTTTCTGTCTTTCTTTCCACACATACTTATCCTCGCCCACTGGATCTCAAACATACGTGCAAATCTAAGTAAAACAGACCCCAGAAATGGTTTTAGTATGTTTGACACGGACCACATATTGCATATGTTAATGCTGATACGTACCATTACAGGCTGTGTTCCACGTATGCATAATTCTAGAATATTAGATGATGCATGCATGCTATATATATTCATGTTATATACGACAAAAAAAATTTGAGGAAGAACATCTAAATTAACAGAAAGTTTTGCGAACCTTATATAATTTGTTGATGAAGACTAACATATATAATTAATAAAAATTTCAGCCTTGCAGAAGTACGTAACACGTGTCATGTCAAAAATGAATTCAGCAAACTTGGCCTAGCTTTTATGTGAATAATAGTCAAGTTGATACATTTTATTAGATATTATTGGCAGAATGAGGTACGTAGTTGATTATCCAATTTGCTGGCCTTTGACTTGTATCTCTGGGTGTTGGTGGGTATAGTTCAAATGTGGACCCTTTTCCCTCAACTTCAACAAAAATTGATCGATCCATGTTTTCACTTACATTTTATTAGGTGCATGTACGTCTACAAAAATAAATTAATTAATTTAATCATGTTAATTAAGTACGTCATTTGTTCATAACGAATCTGATCCAAAAATTTTTCTTGCCCTAATTTACTCCGCATTGCCATCTGTTGAAAACCATATCAAAATATATTGGATGACTTGCAAGGCACTAAAAGCTTGTCCAAGATAAGGCTTTGGTAGCAGAGGCTTTTGGCAGCTTCCTATGCCGCTATGTTTAGTAGAGATTTAGGGCGCTTCAGGTGATAAATGCTTTGAATTTTATAGGTCGAAGCTTTAGCAAATTTGGACAGATAGTAGAGGATACAAAGGACAATTATTGCGTTGTTGCCTAGTTGGCCAGCAGGTTGTACACTCAAGTCAAAATGCAAATTATTTAAAGCTACAGTTAAACAAGTCATAGATAAAGTTTGGTTGAAAGAAATTTCATGATATTTTCGTGATGTTTTGTTAGAGCAATCTGGTCTATTTTCTTGATTATTGAATGAAATTTTTGAATATTTCAAAAAAAAAAAAAAAAAACAAACAAACAAACAAATAGTTTTCTATGACCAGTTGAGTTGTAGGCTTCTTTCAAGAACTAGCACCGAAAGACAATTTGCACTAAGTGGATTTCGAGCTTGAGACCATAAGAAGCACTCAAAATCTCATGCTTTCACCAACTAAGCCAACTCCTTGGAATTAGATACAGGTATATTTCATTTTGAACTTTCTATTTCAAGTATTCTCCTTGTCAATTTGCCTTGGTTTCTGCCTTAATTGGATTTGATCATTGAATATCATCAATTATCTTCTATACCCAAAAAAAAGCAAACGGAATCAGCGGGAACTAAAGTCACTTGCTATTCTACTTCAATAATTTACATGCAGTTCACCTAAAAAATACACTTGCCGGGTGCTCATGATCTCCCAACCACCTTATTAATGCAAACTCAACTACGTACAAGTTCTCAGATCCCACAAATATTTCATGTCGACAGATGACCCCTTCGAAGACTTTCTTTTTCTTTTTTCTTTTTTTTGGCATATTAGGCCACCTTTGTTAAATCTATAGAGTTTAATTTAGATAGAAGTAGGTGGAGTAATTATATATATATATATATGTTGTGTAGAAACGGAGCAAAGGGTGGCATTGCTTGCAAGCGTCGAACCGATTCGTTTATGCTCAGCCGACTAAATATTTAACGTGTTAACAATTCATATATATGTTGATATATTTATCTGCAGTAATTTTCAGCGCATGTTGTTCAACCTTCTTTTAAGATTTTCGGTTTTGCCATGGTAACTTTTCACTAAACAAAGGAGAAAGGTGAAAGAAGTTAAAAACAGAAAAAAAACAAAAGAAAAAAAAAAAAACCGCAAAAGTGGTGCAGTTGCTTTTGTTCAAGATTCAAATATGAGAGTAATCAGCAATATCATACCCTTGAGATCTTTGTATACGATTAATCCCTCAAACGGTCAAACGGTCAAACCGTCAATCAGTTAGTAAAGGATTAGGTATTTAGGTGACCTTAGTCAAAGACTCAGAATATTGCAGCACTAGTATAGAAAAAATGTGTTAATAAATGTAATATATATTCTGTCGTTATGCCAAAAACAAATGACAGTTATTTTATTTTAATTGTTTTTTTTTTTCTTTTGAGTCGAATGGCAGAATTATCGGATCTCAACTAATATAACACTATTGAATAAGATAAAGATAAAAAAATGCTTGGGCATGGGCCAGCGGCCCAACAGTGAGGGCTCTCCAACAAAAGGCCCATTCAGCGGTTAGGGCTAGCTTCCGAGCTTCAACAACTCCAGGAACCCAATGCCACAAGTATCCAAACATCGCCTCTTCAAAGGTGAGGTGATTGCAATGCACAGCTAGTTGGGCAACCCTCGGATCACCCTTCCCATCTCGACCGCGTGAAGCACTCGCAACTATCAGCTATCGATGGGTGGGTCCCAAAGCAGTTATCTCACCATCTGTTAGGCCCTCGAATGTCAAGAAAAGTACATGTCACATCAGTTAGCCAATCTCTAATTCCACTCATAACCTCACACATGAGAAGATAGGATCTTCCCCCTACCAACACGTGGCATCCATTCTTGTCTCCAGCCACATCGTGCCCCCAATTCTAGGATTTGTGGGGTTAGGAGATTAGCCTCATTAAAGGCCGGGTCAGTATTCTGACTTTCTCACCTAAAAGTTACCGTTAAGCTGATTATAATTCTATTATCACCCTAAAAAAATATGTATTGACTTAGGTATCGGAGCTACCTTGTAATGCCCCACAAAATTAATTAACTAGTAATCAACTTCATGATTTAACTCACAACCCTAAACCACAAGGATTAAGACTCAGAGATATTTGTACTCACTCAAAGGAGAGAGTCTGTAAGGTATCGACTTGGGAATCACTATAACTTCTCTAAAGTTATGCCAATTATTTTGATTAACTTGAAGTGTTATCTGTAGTGTATCCAAACAGTTAATTGGTAACTGAGTAAATTCACTACACAACATAGCCCTAATTATCATAATAAATAGTTGATATGAGTTCACTAGCAACATAATCTATAATCAATTATAGACTTAGAGCTTTCAAGCAGACACAACTAATTAATTACTTACTCAAACCTGATAACAGGAGTCATTCGCTTGGCGTCTTCATCCCAGCAAATTGCTTCACTTTAGCTTGAAAACCTGCTAAGTTAGTAAACAAAACACTATGAAATTTGTTTATGAAATGAGCCTTAAGTACAGTCACATAATTTTATTAATAAACATGAATTTTTCAAAAATGATGTGAGTTGGCTCCATTATTACGCCATTTACAAAATAAGTGGTTTATTCTGAAAATTGATGGCAAAATCCCGGTATTCAAGCATTGAAATTTTGATGTAAAGAATCATGCTTTATATATATATATGTCATACGTTAATAATATGGTCTACCCGAGACATTAACATCATTTTAGCAGGGTTTGTATGTTTTCAAAAGAACATCTGATATAACATCGGTGCCCCGATATTTCACAGACATACTGTCTTATACTAACAGCTCGATCAAGTCTGACATCGGGTGGCCAACACTACTAACAAAGCCAACCGTGATCTCATTCAAATAATGTTGCACTAGTCATAAATAGCAACCTTCAAATCCAAAGCCAAACATAAAAATAAATCTTTTGACCATAGAATTAACCTGTATAATAGTAATCCATGACTATTTTTTCGCACAAGACGGTGTACCATGTCATACGATACAACTATTGTTAATTTATTTAAAATATAAATATATAAGCAATTTATCTTTCAAAGCAGTTGTAAACATGTTGTAAATTTGCTTATAACATAAAAAAGAACGTGCTCAATCCGCTAATATATCGCACATAAACGTATACAATTTCATCCTTAGTCAATTATCTCAAACGCTCATCCGAATTTCTGGACATCCGCAATCTTGCTATGCGAAACATACTCAAACAATACATTGAGAGTGCTATATTAATCACGTGAAACCCTAATAATGTGATACGTGTACTTAATCTATCATTAAAATCATAATTATGCATTTTTTGTTACCACCAAACATTCGTTGTAGAGGCTAACATTCCCTACTTGAGAAACGAACATTCCTCCCAGACAGTGGCACGTTCATGTATTCCCAAAATACATAAAAGACTCAAAATCAATTCTAAAACTTACCACTTGCTGAATCCAAACTTCTTATAAGTCACATGCAATTATATTAGGATATATTAACATGATAAAACATGAAAGTTCATGTAAATCCCTAATCATTTTGAAAGCTTAAAAATTTGTGCATAAAACATTATAAACTTTAACATGCTATTTTAAAACTTACAAAACACATGATATATAATATGGTGAGTAAGATATTAACATGAGGAGAATGAAACAAGGATTTAGAGGTTACTTTTTTGAGTGATGAATTCCACCAAAATCACTCTTCTTTTCACTAGAATATCTCTCTCTAACTCTCAAATTTGGTGTAAAAATGAAGGCCGAAGGTCTTAGCAGTCTGAGAGGCTATTTATAGATGTAAGGGTGGAATAAGATGAATGGCAGGCTTTTTAGGTAGATGAACATTTGTGCATACTAAGTCTAACGTTCGTGTACTATTGACCAGCGGTTTTAGGGTTTCAGGAGAATGTTTGTTACCTGAATTGAACATTCATAGTACTTTCTAACACAAGGCCTATAGTGGGTCAAACACATGTAAGGTCTGAACAGTGCTACACAACACACAACGAATGTTTGTGTACTATGCTTCAAATGTTTGTGGTAAAGGCAGAAGTACAGTTGGCTAAGGCAACCAACAAAAGTTTGTTGCTCGCTGTTTTAAATAAATTTTTAAAAGATTTGTTGGGAAGGTGTTGTTTGAAATGAGTTGTTTAAAAAAAAAAAAAAACATTCAATTTAATTTATACAGGGTATTACATGCACCCCGCTAGCCCGCTTCGGCAAGCTCTTTGCCATATTTTTTATTGTCTTGTAGTATCTGACACGTCACCAAACAGAAACTTTCCCAACAATTTGCCACCATTTTTGGGAAGTGACTTCATTTACAGCTTTATTGTTTCCTAAAAAAAAAAATTTGAAATGATGAATACCAGGTCATGAAGTACTCGAGGGGCAAGAGAAAGATCATAGCACTCTGACAAGTTCCTTAGAGCAAGGAACACCGATGGAGGTACTATCAAACACCCACCCACCCCGGTACAAGCAAAAGGCCTAGTAACCTCTAGGCAACAAGAGCTACCATTGGAGACCCTACAGACCCAGTTACAGGCCACATAGGCACGGGTACAGACTCTTACCCACCAGGACGCAATTTTGGCATGCTGAGCCCCCAGGTGCAATGCCACGCTGACAACCCCCTCGTTCTGCAGCCCGACAACATATCCTCCACCTCCATCAGTATGAAGAGAGCCACCATGGCACCAAAATTGCAAAAGAAGATGAAGATGGAGACCCTACTTTCAAGGACAATGACTATGAATAGGATGTCTAGACCGAGTCCGAAGGAAAAGTAGACCAAAGTAGTAGGGCGATCCCTCATGATTGCCATTACGTGGGAGAAGGTTCCCACCGAAACGAGATTCCTAATGACCAGATTGACATGAGGGCCACGCATCAAGAGCTAAAGGATCAGTATAACGAAATGCCCCGTTAGATGAAGGGGAAGCAGACCATGCTGGAAGGCATACTCCAAAGTACCAACCTGCTGTTCTCCGAACGAGTCATGGGGTTCCCCCTTCCTGATAAGTTCGAGGTTCCCCATATTAATCCTTACCTCATTTAGTAATCCACATGGCCTATCTTCACTCGTGCCCATCTCCCTTGCAACTTTCCCATCCTTCTCAGACTCGTCCCTTCCACCCGATCCCTCATTTTCACAAACACTTGATGGTCTAGCGACTTTCTCGTCTCCTCTTCTCACAATGATTCCTCTACATCCCCACCTAATCTTCACCTCATGGCCACCAATTCCAAAAACACCACTAAACCAAAGTCCTTTACCAATGCACCATACCATATCCATTACCCAAAAGCTCTATTAAGTACTCTTACCTATTTACCTAAAGAACACACTCCATTTTCAGTTGCCTCCAAGCAGTGGCGGAGTCAAGATTTTGGTTTAGGAGGTCGAGTTTTTTTTTTTCTTTTTGGATGAATGAAAAAGAATAATAAAGTTGAAAAAAAATTAATTAAAAATATAACTAACGCAATAAATAAATAATTAAACAAAATTTGCAATACGCAAAAAACATAGAAATGTAACTTACAATTTATTTTGTCATGCTTAACGTTAATTTATTCAATTGTCATCAACGAGTCTTCATATTTTGAAATCGTTGCATGATTTCTTTGTTGCTAATAGTTTTAAATATATCATTCTCAATATATGTAACTAGACAATTATTCATCCACTGATCTCTCATTCAGTTACATAAACAATTTTTAATAATATTCATTGCCAAAAATGTTCTTTCAACAGTTGCTATCGCAACTGGCAGAATCAATGACAATGTCATCAATAAATAAAGCAATGGATATACGATATCATTTTTCCTCTTTACCATCTTTTCAGCAAGTTGTCCAATCCTTTTGAGTGTTTTGAATACATCACTAGAACGCATGTCAATGATATATGTTTCAAGTTGGTTGTCTAAGGTGATAATTTGAACTACTGAAAAATCATTTGGATACAATTACACAAACAAAGTAATTTCTCCTTGTTAAAAGCAACAAACGAGTCATTTGGACTCAAGCATACAACACAAAGTAATAATTCAGAATTAGCCTCATTAAAGCAATTGTTAAGTTCTTTAAGTTACATGTCTACAACAGTATAATAAAGCTCCACACGGTAATGATGTAAATTTTTCATGCTTTGAACTTTTTCATCATGATCCAGGTTGGTACAGATCATCCATATTGGGGACAACAATATTATTTTTGGTACAAAACACAAAAAATTCTTCAAGTAAAGGGTTCCACCCATCTTCTCTCATAGCCTGTTAACACTGGTTTGAAATTTCAATCAATTTCATTGCATTCAAAATATCTTGATCTTTTTGTTGTAATGCTTGAGATAACTCATTTGTAATCCTCAAAACAATTTTCATCAAATGTAAGTTGAAAGCAAATTTAAAAGTCTAAAGCGACTGAATATCTTCAACCACATCAAAGAAAACAGGAGAATAAGACTAAGAACTGTATCATAATGAGAACTCCAACACGTATCTCCAGGTCTCTTTAGATTCATTGCTTGATTTAAGCCACAACTAGAGAAATTTCATTATTTCGTGGTGCTTCCACAACATCAGCAGTTTGTTTTTCACGAAGTATGTCACGACATTTGCACGATGCTCCAATAACATTAAAAATACTATTGACCAAGCTAAAAAAAGTTGCAATTTATATGTAATTATTAGCAACAGCAACTAAAGTTAGTTGAAGCTAATGTGTAAAGCAATGAACATAATAGGCAGACGAGTTATCGTTCAAAATAAATGTTTTAAGTCCATGCAACTCACCTCCATATTGCTAGCTCCATCGTATCATTGTCCTCTCAATCTGTTAAGACTTAAATAATGTTTGTTAAGCACTAACTCAATTGTCATCTTCGATATTGTAGCTGTGGTATTACTAACATGTGTAATGCCTAAAAAACGTTCAATTACATGTCCCTGCTTATCTATATAGCGCAAAACAATTGTCTGATTGTTCTTTAATAGATATATCACAAGATTCATCAACTAGGATAGCAAATGACGAGTCTCCAAGATCTTTAAGAATAGCATCTAGAGTTTCACTTGCTATAGCATTTGCTATTTCTTTTTTGGATGTTTGGTGCGGTTATTCGATGATTTCAAGAATATTTTCTAAGACTATCTTATCAATTTCTTCATTATGTATCGCAAGAAACCACAACAATTCACAAAAATTTTCTTGATTACTTGAGTCTTTAGATTCATCATGGCCACGAAATGCTAATCCTTGTTACTATAAAAAGTGAATACAATCAACTGATACATTCAAACGAGTTCTGTATTTCATTTTCTGTTGATCTGATTACTTGTCAAAAAATGTTATGATGCTTTGTTTCTGGTATAACAAAGTTTCACATCTTCATCGACCTTGATTATGTGCACTATTGTGAGTCCCCACATGACTCTGTAACTTCTTTTTCTTTTTCTAATTTTTAAACCCTTTTGTAACAAATAATTCTCCTCATGCTTGATTTCCAGTGTTTGGTTTGAAGAGATAACAATATAAGCAATATGCAGAATCTTTTGAAATGTTGTATTCCAACCAATTAGAATATTCTTTGAACTGCACTGGATTTAAACGACGCCATGTTTTTCAAATCATGTTTGTGAAAAAATATGATTAACTTGTTGATAAGGTCCTTTTTGTAGATATGCTGTTCGGATTTGATCTCTATCACTAGGATGGAAATCAAAAACTTTTTTTTTTCAAGCAAGGATCTAGTGACAAATTTACTAAATCTATCTCGACACAAGCATATTTAGAATTTGACTGGAGCTCAATAGAATAATTGTTGTTCTCCATAATCTCAAGTAACTACAATTATATATTTTATACAATTAAAATATGTAACAAACACTATATATAATTATAAAAAAAAGAGCAATCTAAATATAAAACCTTAATCGATATAAAAGTTTAATGACATACCTGAAATTTTTTAAGGAAAAAGTATGAATAAATTGATTTGAATGGTTGAAGGTTTGATTTATAATTGGATTGTTGAATCTTGAATGCTTGAAGAGTTAAAGTTGAAAACTTGAAACTATGATTTGTTAAATACTAATAGAATTCAAGGAATACCCTAAAAGAAATACCGTGTTAAATCAAAGCTCAAACTCAAAGGAATTCAAAAGAAATTTTTATCAGTTTTTATATAGTGGCACACGACTTTACTGCTCTAAATATTTTTCCAACTGAGATTTTGAAGTCTAAAGTCACAAAATCAAAAAAAAGCTATTTTACGAGATTTACTAGGTTTCTAAAATACACGTGTAGCTCTACTAACTTTTTACCAACTAGTGCGGCATAAAAAATAAAAAAAAAAAAGCTCTGATTTTCTTGTCTTTGACCATCTTTTGCTTCCTTTTTTTTTTTTAATTTGTCTATTCAAGACTCAAGTGACTACTTTTCACCTAGTTGTCAGTGACAACCTATTAGCCTAAGGCTAAGGAGGCTAAATGAGTTTTTTCCTTTGTTTTATTATTTTTTTATTCAATCAATAACCAACTTTTCAGGATCTGAATCTTCAAGCATTCAAGATTCAACATGCAAGACTCTAATCAAGACTCTTAACTTGCATTTTTACATTCTCACACGCAAACCAGACGACTTAGACTCATTAGAGTCTTGACTCTTAAAGGCTTAAACGACACGTTTTGAAGAAAAAAAAAACAAAAAAAACAAAAGTCGTGAGTCATAAAAGTGAAACAGAGCGTTTTGAAAAAAAAAAAAAAACATGTGGAATCGTCTTCAACCTCCTTCATCAATCTCTTCTTCAACCTTAAGCTTCTGAAAGCTGCAGACTTTCACTGTGTAAGAAAATCACAACCCCTTAACTCTTGAGTCTACTCTACTATTGAAAACATTTGCCCCTAACAAGTTGCTGAGGGTGGGCATAACCAAGGCACAATGAAAAATTATACCAAAGGCAAGGGAAATTTTTTAGAGGTAAGGGGAGCATTTGACCCCTCTCGATCCCTCTTCCCTCCGCCCCTGCCTCGAAGCACTCAAAATGGCGTGAGGCGAAGGACTTTGAGTTTTATGGTCTCTTACAAAACAGAACATAAGCTATAAATGTTGTATTGCATCAAAAGGCGTGGTGACGACTCTATCAAGTACTACAAAGCATGTCTGATTGATAAGGTTTTTCATCAATAACAATAATTGGTTTTCTTAGATTTACAACCTAGTTGTCAAGCCAACTACCGTTCGCATAGTTCTCTTTTTAGCTATTTCTAAAGGTTGGAATTCCTTTCTACATGGACTCTTTCTAAGGAGGTCTACATGACTCAACTTCTTAGATATGTTCATCCAAATTTTCCATCACACAAATGCATGTTGAAGAAGGCTATTTATAGTTTAAAGCAAGTCCTAAGGGCTTGGTTCTCACGCCTAAGTTCTAAACTCCTTGAGTTGAGTTTTGTAAGCTCACATTTATATTCATCTTTATTTATCCTTTGGCAAGCCAATACTATCATTTACATGTAATTTATGTTCATAACATAATTATAATGTGCTCCAACTCCTCTCCTATCACCTGACTCAATACCCTACTAAAATCATATTTTCCTCTCAAAGCCTTGGGCCCCTTTAATTTCTTCTTAGGTGTTTTAAGCTTATTTTGTACCTGATGGGCATTATACAACAACATTACATATTGGATTTATTGGGTCGCATCAACATGTTAAAGGTCAAGCCCATCTCTTCTCCAATGTCTTCTTCGACCTTTCTCTCAACACACAAAAGTGATGATCTTCTTAATGCCACAACCTATTGGAGCATTGTCGGCGCCATTCAATATTTTCATTCACTCGTCCAGACATCTCCTTTGCGGTTAATAAGGGTGTGTCAGTTCATGCATCATTCCAAATATGTACACTAGCAAGTTGTCAAGCATATTTTACGCTACCTGAAATTTACAATCTCTCCTTGTTTGCTCATTCATCGATCTTCCTCAGTCTTCTCTACAAGGCTTCTCTGATGTTAATTAGGCCAGTGGTGGATATTGTATTTATCTTGGTTCCAATCTTCTCTCATGAAGCTCTCGCAAGCAACATATTGTTGCCTGGTCTAGCATTGAGTCTGAATACCGGTCCTTGGCAAACACAATTGCTGAGTTAATCTAGTTTCAATCTCTTCTTAAGGAACTTGGGATTTTTCTCTCTCAACCTCCAACTCGCTGGTGTAACAATATTGGGACAACTTATCTCACCTCCAATCCCGCCTTCTACGCCCGCACGAAGCATATAAAGATCGATTTCCATATTGTTGGATCGGGCCTTTGACCATCTAATTTGAAAACCAATTGGTGTCCAGTGAGGGAAGCCAAAGCCTTTTATGACATTCGAAATCGCAACATGCAAAACATGTTCTAAGAGCCATCCGCGTGAGCAAAGCATCACTATTGCACCACACCACATTTTGTCAGAAATAAGGTTGCCAATCAGAACTTAGATGTTCAATTTATTTCAAGCAAAGACTATATGCAAATATTCTTACCAAACCACTGGTCTACACCAAGTTTCATTTTTTACGTGACAAACTCAACGTTCATATCTTACCTCTAATTGGGTTTTAGGGGAGGCGTATTGAAACAAATAAAGATGAAAATCAAAACAACCCACCAGATAAGAGCACTTTTGATAAGGATCAACATCTATCCAAGCCAAATCAAAATACTACTTCTAATAAGGATCAACAACATTTTAAGCTAACTCAAACTCCAAGTTCTTTCAAGACAAATCGGTAGAATAGGAATATTTTGAATTTGTAAATTGTAATTTTGTATCTGATATTGTTGTAATCGTAGTTTTGAATTCTTGTTGTTGATGTACAAGTATAAGAAAGACATTACAGTTCTCAAGAAAGATATGCAAAAGATATTCTTTCACTGAGACATTTTTACAAATGCTTATTTTACATTTCTGTTTAAACATATTGAACCAATTTTGTGTGGCAACATTCTTCCAATACCAAATGAAAGATTTCATTGAGATACTTGGGTTTGTTTGGCAAATTTATGAAAAAAATTATTTTAGCTTCTTAAAAGCTGAAATTTTCTCAAATATACTTTATTCAAACAGATATTTAAATGTAACTCCAGCACTAATACATTTTTCAAAACAAACCACAAAAACTCATTTTTAAAAAAAAAAAAACAAAACGCATTTCTCAAAAAATAAAAATACATAACAAGTCTCAAAAAATAACTAAACACAAGCTCGTTTTTCAAGTGTGGTGTTGCATGTTACATATATTAAAAAATTAAAAATGGCAGTTGGCATGGTAACGACAACCAGTGTGATGGCTATTAGATCCGTTTGGCAACCACCGCACCTACCCAATTTTTTTATTTTTTAATGTACCTAATACCACACGATATATATGTAAAAACATAAAGAAAATATTTAATTATCAATGATATTAGTTCGGGCCTTTCAAAGATCCTCAACCCAATCATGTAGCATTTATATAACAATCTACTAAATAACATTGTTTTTTTAAAAAAAAAAAAAACTATGTCCATAGTGTTACAAGAAGTATTCCCCTTTGGGTTGATGATGAGCAGACAAGGAAGGGTAAATGGCATCATCATGGCTGAAGCACCCTCAAAGAACAGCTTAAAGTGACTTACTAGCTACCAAATTGAAACTGATCACAAAACGTGGAGATCGATAAGTTCTATTCTCCACAACAATTGAATTATATATATACTTTTAGTATATTTGCAAAGTCATCTAAATTAATTACGTAATTAGAGGGTAATGCAGTCGTCATTAAGGTAGGTATATGCATGCATTTTAATTAACAAAAAAAGAAAAAATGAAGTAGCTACAACTTTAGTCTTGAGGCACGCGATTAGCAAATGATCGGACCGCTGAAACTTTAAGTTTTTTTGAAGCACTCAATTAGAAGAGGGACCATTTTTGAGAAACTGAAAGCTCCAAACAATCACTTCCGTAATTAAGTAAGTGGGGTCTAAAGGATAAGACATGTGAACATTGTGAAGGATAGATAGAGAATATCTTGATTTTTGGGTGAAGCCAAGATTTTGTTTCTTGCTTTTTGTCCCACAGGACACATCAGAGGTAGAATAAATGTCTATTGGAGACAAAGGTTGGTAGGAAAATGCGAGAAAGTAAGAAAAAGAAAGTTTTGATGTGTATTTCTTAATTATATTGGGGACCTAAAATCACCGATCAAATAAAATAAATAAATAAATAAATCTATATATGACGAGGACAAGTAGAAACTCAAAGAGTAGATGCAATGTCTACTTTAGTTGCTGGTTCAACTAGGGTTAGGAAATGTTTTCCTTTTTATCTGGTCAGAAAACGATAATAAAAACGAAATGACTCCTGTATCCCTTCCCACAAACATGACAGGGGCCCCCAGAAAGCAAAATTTGATCTCACATTATTTGTATTTTTTTTTTCTAAGCAAAAAAAAAAGAAAAAAAGAGAGAGTTCTAGTCGTCTAAGAGTGCCCCCCCCTCCCCCATGTCTGTCTGTGTCTGAGTAAGATATGTCACCTATTATGCGTTGATGGTCATCAAAAATATAAAAAGCACTTGTTGTTTCTTTGTATTCAAAAGATGACGTATGAGTGGTGGACAACTGCTAATTAACCGCTAACGCAGAGAAGATATCAACATCAGAAATAATCAAACTGAAATTTGAGGTCTGAAAACGTACTACGGGGCTTCAAAATCAACCCCGGATTTAGCCGTTTTAACTCGGTCTTTGCTTTGCTTTGCTTTGGTACTACGGACCTCCCAAAAATTTGAGCCTTTTTACGCTTTTGCAAAGACATGAAATTGACATACAAACGACGATTAAATATATTTTTGAAGCAACTGCAGGTCAATGGATTTCTGTCCAGGACAAAAAAAAAAAAGCATTACCACTTTCTTAACAATTAAGCATGTTGCAATTACATTGATCGGCTACCCATCAGTAAAGTACATTAATTAGCCAAAAATGGTATCAAAAACTTTGATCATGAAGCGAGAATTATGGCCAAAAATGGCCACTCTACTCATACATGCATTGGACGTACAACCTTAAGATGCAACAGTAACTACCTGAAGCCCCATCGGTAGGTAACAAGACAGATGATGGCATAGAGACACCTTCCCTAATAACTAGAGATAGTAATTGGTATTCGCATGTCGAAGTATAAGTATAAAATTATATAGATCAACTCTAATCCGAGTTATTTAATTAAATGGGTCAAATTCCTTAACCTTAACCCTCTAATTTTATCTTGGGTTCGTATTAGTGCCAGTTATGTCAAAAATTGTCTACCATTATGTCGTTTGTCATATCGAAACATGTGTATAAGACTATATAGGTCAACCATAATCCGACCCATTTAATTAAACGAGTCAAACTCTTCAACCCTAACCCTTTAATTTCGTGTTGGATTCATATTAAGTTCACGGATTGTGTGAAAAATTGTAAGTCCTACTAATAACCAATGTCATATCAAAACGTATTGGGTAGATTTTGGTAGAATATTCCAATTAGATTGTAATTGATTTCAATATTTGATTGTATTCAAATTTAATATAATATTATCTCTACATATTATTTTTGTATTCTTTCCATCTATCACAGTTTCTCTATAAATAATGATAATTTGTATTATAATTGATCATCAAGAACTAAGAGCAAGATGTGGTTCTTTGGGTTCTACCATAGTAGTGGATGTAAATGTATAACATCGAACCACCCATAAAATATGGTCTCCATTTTCTATTTATTCTGCTATTTTTTTTTATATTTCCATTTCATAATTAATTTCTTTAGATTTCACATGACATATCCTAATAGAGGAAAAAAAATTGCAAAATTAGTCCATGTGGTGGTTACTCCGATTTGTAATAAGCTTTGTGTTATAAAAATGTTATGAAAGCTTCCTATAAGATGCAAAAATAACAAATAGGCTTTCATCGGCTCTACTCTTGCACACTAGCTAGTACAATTTTTTAGAATTGCTAGAGTGAAAAATATAGGGTAAAAACTTGAGAGCCCCTTCTATCCAGCCCTTCTATAAAAGTGGGGTTTTACAACCTCCAATCAAAATATGATACATCAGCTAAAAGTACCAAATACAATAGAATAGAAAACACCATATCAAAAACCAAACCAATCTATTTCTAACCCTAGCAAACCACACTTAAACCATCCCTACCTCCCCAACCTCCACCGCCGCCAAAAGCCCACTATTCAGACCAGATCGCACCCTGTTGTGGCCACGTGGCCAACGGCTATAGTCTGATTTGGCCAGCAAACTACGGCCAAATTTGGCGCTAGGCAGCCGCGTAGCCAGTGGCCAGATTCAACCGTTGACCACGGGCTGCAGCCTAGTCTAGCCGCAGCCTGCTAGCCATGTAGGCACAGTAGGCCGGCCAAATCTAGCCGCGGCCCATTGGCCAACGGGCTTTCGACGGCGATGTTCGACTGGAGATGTGGGAATGGTTTAAGTGTTATTCACTAGGGTAGATTAAATGGAAGAAAAGATCTAGTGTGCTCCACTCTATTTTATTTAATGCTTTTCGCTGAGTTGTCAAAAGCTTATTAGAGACTATAAAATCCTTGTTTTACCAACAAATCCAGTTTAAAGGTTTTCCCTAAAACCTTTGACCACCTACGAAACAGCATGATATAAAGTACACCAACGCCACCAGTAAATAGAAGGCCCATAGGCCAGAGGACCCGAGCCCAACAAGAATCATTTGATTTGCAATTAGAAAAAGCAATGTAATATTAAAAAAAAAAAATTTAAAAATGATATACATGACAATCATGACTAGAGTTGGGCCTACATTATATTCATGGGTGGCAAGCTCAAGCCCAAGCTCCGACGTAGTAGCCTTGGCCACCCAATCATTGCATACTATATCTTGTTCCCCCTAGCTCATTTCCATCTCAAAGGAAAGCTACATAGAACATCGGAGAAACGCATTCCTAAAAACAAACAAAACCAAAAAAAAAAAACAAACAAACAAACAAATAAAACAAAAAAAAGTTGTCTCCTCCCCAAGAAGAGCCCCCTACGTATCACCTCTTTTCTTTTTCTGTTCCATGTTTTGTAGGCCATATATGCTGCCGTCCGTCTCCTCCGCCCACCCACCCTTCCCGTCATCCTCAACCTCTTTTCAGCCTCCTCTACCCCTTACTTCAGCATGCTCATGGGCCGCTTCCTTTGCACGCTCTACCCATGAATAGAAAATCTACTGCATTTTTGTATATCCCCTGCCTCATTCGACTCACTCTCTGCCTCCCCTCAACACCAAGCACCCTCACTCTAGGACTCCTCCAACATAAAACCATCCTCTGTAGACAGTGCAGCTAAACCCCAAGCGACCATCCATGCATCCAATTGGGACGCATTGCAACCCTTTCCCGTCGAGGTTTCATCCCCTCCAACACCGATCGACGCCTACGCCTCAATGATGCATGGGTATATCTCGAATTTATCCAAGTCGACTTTGTTTTCATACAATTGGTTCGACCTTGTTTTCATACAATTGGTTCTTCACCACGGCCCCTTTACTTGACCTTTGGACCAAATCTTCGTGTACTGGACCTTCGACCATTTCTGGATCTTTTAGCTTAGATAAAAAGTAGAAAAAAATGATAAAAATCAGTCCTGCCCATCTCCGTACAAAAGTTGGGCAAATCTAATGGTAAATTTAAATAGGTATGGATAGGAGATGGGTAATAATGTGCAACAGCTTTCACCCAAAAAAAAAAAAAAAGCTGGATCTTTTAGATCTGGACCTCTATTTTGTATTCTTTAGATCTTTTAGAATTTGAATTGCTTTGCAAAAAGGGGGGCATTCCGACAGCGTTGACAGTGCATACCGCCCTAGGTTATCAAACCACCATTCTATTAAACCATTTTTCAAGTCTGAAATAAACAGGTATCGTTGCTAACACCACCATCGTTTCGGATGTTGAAACTGACAATATCACCTCAACCTAACATGAAGATCCTGCCTGCCAGAACTTACACAAAGTTGCTCTCCCACAAACACGGTTTTAATATTGAAACACTTTTACTTAGGTCCTGCAAATTCGCTCATCATCTTTGCAATTACGGGAGCCACCTTGGGATTTCCTTGATGCTTTGCAAGATTTGCAGGGTTCTTCATTACTGCAAAATCATCAGCCAAGAAGAGGTGTAAGGATAAGAGTCAAACAACCTATAAAGCTTTGTGACCCATCTATTTGTACACAGCAAGATTCTGAGGGAAACGGGAAGTTTAAAATAATGTCAATGATACAGCAAGATCAAGTAATTTTTCACACACAAAAACTAGAAAGAAAACAATCAGCCCTTTCATGAGCATATTTTGACAAGTATTAGCCACATCATGTTACATTCACATATACTTTAAAAGGAAAATAATCATACGTTCCCTTTTGAGTTCTAAATTAAGCTCATTAAGAAATTAACACGCTCAGTATTCAAGACCAGATGACCAAAGATACGCTGGACAAGATCACCAGCAGAAATATAGACTGACATTCCACACTTGCATAGGCCATAGATTTGATCAGATCATTCAACAACATGCATCAGAACATAAACAAGATTTCCTTATTGCTTTCTCACCTTCAAGTTTCTTTCTCTTCTTTCCTTTTATCCTTTGGCAGGCGAGAACCATTTCAAGAGCATGTTCCAACTTATTGCTATGCCATCTATGTTCATGTAATGTATTAATATCTAGTTCGGTTCTGAAACTCAACTCTATTAGAACCACTTCTTTTCCAAAACTGCCCTATAGGACAACTAATGGTGGTACATACCTAAAGCTAGAGAAGATGTTAAAATATTACTACATGATTAAATTCACTATTTCTAATGTGATTTAACAGAAGATATTCACTTTCTCAAGCTACAAGAAATGCCTCACAAAAAAAAAAATCTATCATCATATCAACCAGGTAGTCTTAGAATTCATACCCCACCATCTGGTGGCATTTGTACCTTGCAAATTGTAAAGGCAAAACTAAGGATATCTCAAGTCTGCTTTCACCTACTAAGTAAAAGATGTAGTCAATGTTATTGTGATTAGAATGGTCATATTAAATGCTTCTTATCACTTCAGTTCCCTTCAGTGTATCTACGATGCACCTTTTTGTTTTTTGTTTTTTATTTTCTTTTTCAAGTTTTTGAGAAGCAAGAACGTTATTTAAATCGCCAACCAAAACACAACCCATGCAACCTTTATACCATACAAAATAATTGTGCCCCCAAAAGGCTAGTAAGTGATAACCCTTACAGTAAAGAATGCCTAAATATCAACTAAAGAAGTGGAGTAGGGATGATGTAATTGCAAATTCAGGTATCAAAAACATAGCAGAAGCTTTTGAGATATTAATGGATGAGACTACGTTGACGTCATATAACTTAAATAGACTAGAATTTAAATCTATTTAATCCAACATTTTTTTTGTTTTTAAGTAAAATCTGTACAATCCAACACGAAAAAAATATGAAAAATGATTAAAACAACTAAATAACTAAGAGAAATTGACAAATAGTCATAGTTAAAATAAAGAGTACAATAATAGAAAATGTACCATCTTGAAGAGCAGCCATGACTTCTGGATCACTAAATGCCGCCATCAGTTCAGGGTCCTACTCAACAAATAAAAAGCAAAAACACATTAAACAACCAGTCTATGAAACACATCCCTGACTTAAACACTAAATTGCATGATATAACCCTATGGAAGAACAGATGGAACATATGCAGGAAATAGCTCATCGCATAGCATATTTTTCTGTACTTGAGCCAAAAACAAATTTGCAAAAAATACTAATATTTTGCTCAAATATTCAGACTCAAATGTTGTACTTAGCTAGAAAGTATCGCCAATAATCATGCTGAACATATTAAAGAAAAATCTTCAAAGTCCCATCAAACTTACCTTCAATATTTTGCCAAAATCAACATTTCCAGGCGCCCCCCCAGGCGTGCTACCAGGGAAACCCGGCATACCTCCAGGCATACCCCCAGGCATACCTCCAGGCATACCCCCAGGCATACCTCCAGGCATACCTCCTGGGAAGCCTCCAGGCATACCTCCTGGGAAGCCTCCAGGCATACCTCCCGGGAAGCCTCCAGGCATCCCACCCGAAAAACCGCCCGGCATGCCTCCAGGTTTCTTACTGGAAGATGACTCTTGCTTCTTGGCCTTCTCATATGCAGCCTTAAACAAAATGCACAAGCAAATTGTCATTCTCATAGCAAAAAGGTTGCTGGATCATTTTGTAAAGCACCAAACATAAAAAGGTCACCTGAGCTTCCGCACGGCGACGTTGTCTTTCACGCTCATTTTTTCTCTCCTCTCTTTCCTTGTGCAACCTTTCATACTTCCGACGGTGTTCCTCAATCCTGTGTGCATTTGGTTCCACCTGGACAGTCCAGGAGTCACAGTGAGATGAGAGAGAGAGAGAGAGAGATGCCTAAATAAGTAAAAACTTAAGCCTCCTGCGCTAGCATTTTTAGCCATGTCAAATATGCCAATTTGTATGTGTTGGCCAATAGTTATCAGCATCACTAAACACACTTAATACGACATGTTTCATATGCAAAAAAAATTTGCACCTTCTAGATGCATAAAATCTTAACTGCATCTTTCAATAGGCAAGAGAAAGCTACTCGTAAACTCAAAAGCTGGTCAGCTACAGATAAGCAGACCAGTTCTCGATCTTTCTCCAAGATAAAATGACAATTGTAAGGAAGTTCATTTTCATGTCAAATTACAGTGTGAGAAACCACTTCTTTGAAAACTGAGAAAGAAAAAGCCCAGCTATCCATCAAACTCATTTACATGTATTTTTTTTAATTGCATCTAAGCACATTAGCAATAAACTCATTTACAATCTTTATCTACCTGAGTGAATAAAAATATTTTTTTACATGGCCAAGAAGAGAAGAGTAATTTATTGCAAAGTATAAACATTTATCTTGCACATATCCAACTTATGCCGGAAGTCTAAAAGTATGTCTTTTAACAATATGGTACAATACACAGTGCAAAAACCACACAAACAGATATCCACATATCTAAAGAATACAGAATTCCTAAAACTAAGAATCAGCCAATTAAGGAACTACTTATTTGAAGAGAGAGAGAAAAGAAACCTTCTTAAGAACAGCTTTGATTTCCTCATCATAGTCTAGCGTTGATGCCAGGTGAAGATCCTTAGCAGCCTTTTCCCAGTGACCAAGCATTGCTTGTGCCATGCCACGAGCCTTGTAGCCTTTAGCAGAATCTGGGTTAATCTGCGAAAATGTAATCTCACTTTTAAGACTGTCACATTGCACAATGCAACTAGCTCTAGAACACACAGATGTGAACATGAAGCTTAACTTAGCATATAAACTTGAATAAAATAAACATATCCAAACAAAAATCACAGTAAGTCCTAATAAAAAAACATTGCACATCTGATAATGCACATCACAGGATGTCTTAATCAACCAGGATGTCACAACTTTACAGGAGTTGATTCATCTCATCAAAATAAGAATACATGTATTCAAGCTGATAAATGTGCTACATTTTGTTTTAGGAATAATAATTTATTGGAAAAAAAGAAAAGGCAAAGACCTTGCACACGAAAAGTATACAAGAGATACAGCCACACTAAGGGTGTCGAAAATCCAAAAAGTTTACTAGATCTAAAAGATTCAAAAGGTGAAATGGGGAAAATAGAATACAGCCCAATCCAAAAAGAGGTCTCAAAAAGACATATTTTAACTAAGCAAACTAGACTCACAAGGTTGGAAAAATATCAGAGTCTAATATTCTTTCAAAGGCACCCATAGGACCCACGAACTTCCTTTAAAATCTAGTCCCTTCTCTGTACCCCATAACAATCACCTATCTCCATAAAGAATTCTCCTCTTGCACAAATCTCCAAAGCCAGTTCCCTTACAAAACTTTATTGAATAGCATAAGATTCTTAACTCCCAACCCTCCTCTAGAAACCGGGGAGCATATAGTCTTCCTGTTCACCAGATGAAACTTATGCTCACCTCAAGGTCCATCCCAAAGAAAGTCTCTTTGGAGATGCTCCAAGGAAAAAGGGACAAGTACGTAGATAGATTGAATAACGTAATATTGATTAGAGTCAGTTGTCCATCCTAGGACAAATAGATCTTCTTCCAAGTAGCCAATCTTTTTTTCCATCTTCCCAACTACTCCCTCCCGAATAGTTTTTGACTTTAAAGAGGCACCCAAAAGAAGCACCAAATATTTCAAGGTAAGAGAAGAGATACTACAATTGAGAATGTCGGGCTCTTCCCGATGCAAAACCTCCCCTACTACGACTAATTCAGATTTTTGAAGGTTGACCTTCAAGCCCAAAACCTCAAAAACCAGGAGGATGTAACTCAAATTATAGATGTGATCGTGATCTGCATTACATATAATAAGTGTATCATCTGTAAAGAGAATATGAAAAATTTCAAGGACATAGCGTTTTGGGTGGCTACCTGGAATCCTAATAAATAACCCCCAACCATAGCTCTAGATAGCATTTTATTAAGAGCCTCCATGACAATCACAAAGAGGAGAGGCGGGAGAGGGTCCCCTTGGTGAAGGCCCCATGAACTACCAAAGAAGCCATGCGGACTACCATCAATCACGATAAAGAAGTGGACCATGGACATATAAGCAAACATTCAATCCTCCATTTAGAACCAAAGCCAAGACAGCCCATGAGATAGGAAAGGAACTCCAAGTTTTTTTGATAAGTAAGAGTCAATTCATTAAAAGCGCAAAAGCGCAGTCCTGGCACACAGGAAGTATACAAAGGACCGCCTATTAAGGGGAAGAAAAATATACAAGAAAATCATTAAAGCTTATCACTAGGGGAGCTAGATAAGCAGCTGTCCAAGAAAAGAGAGTATGAAAGAAGAAAGACTTGAGCTCCTCAATCGATCTTTCTTGGTCCTCGAAATTACGATCATTTCGTTCCCTCCAAAGACACCACATGAGGCAAGAGGGCACCATCTTCCACACAACAACACTCTGGGAGCGACCACCAGTCCACCAGCCGGCAAACAGGTCTATCACACGAAGAGGCATAACCCACGATAACCCAAAACGGCTGAAGATGGTAGTCCATAAAGCGCTAGCAGCCTCACAATGGAGAAGGAGATGGTCCACAGACTCCCCATGCCTTTTACACATACAGCAGCGATCGATCACGATGACATGTCTTTTTCTTAGGTTGTCCATAGTAAGAATCTTCCCAAGAGCCGCCGACCNTTGAGCTCCTCAATCGATCTTTCTTGGTCCTCGAAATTACGATCATTTCGTTCCCTCCAAAGACACCACATGAGGCAAGAGGGCACCATCTTCCACACAACAACACTCTGGGAGCGACCACCAGTCCACCAGCCGGCAAACAGGTCTATCACACGAAGAGGCATAACCCACGATAACCCAAAACGGCTGAAGATGGTAGTCCATAAAGCGCTAGCAGCCTCACAATGGAGAAGGAGATGGTCCACAGACTCCCCATGCCTTTTACACATACAGCAGCGATCGATCACGATGACATGTCTTTTTCTTAGGTTGTCCATAGTAAGAATCTTCCCAAGAGCCGCCGACCAAGCAAAGAAAGCCACTTTCACAGGAGCTTTGGTCCTCCAAATGCTCTTCCAAGGAAAGTGGTGGGCATTGATACCCACAAGAACCCTATAAAAGGATCTAACATCAAACTTTCCTTTGCGGGAAGGAAAGGAAAGGAACTCCAAGTTGACATGGTCATAGGCTTTTCCCAAGTCTAGCTTGCAAATAACACTAGGAATACCCAATTTTAGCCTGCTGTCCAGACACTCATTAGCTATGACTAATGAGTCTAGAATTTTTCATCCCTCCGTGAAGGCATTCTGATTGTTCGATATGAACGCTCCCAACACCTGTTTCATTCTAATAGCAAGAAATTTTGCCAAAATCTTGTAAATACTCCCCACTAGGTTGATAGGTCTAAAATCCTTTACTTCCAACTGCCCAATCTTTTTGGGGATGGGAGCAAGTGTTGAGACCCTTTTCAAACAGCTCATGCTCATGAAAATTATGGAAGACATGCATAAGATCATCCTTCACTATACCCCAACATGACCAAAACAAACAAACAAAACAAAAACAAAAAAAACGAATGAAGCCGTTAGGGCCTGGCGCTTTGTCACCATCCATACTTAGCAAAGCTTGAAGAACTTCCTCCCTGGCTCGAGAATGAACACAATTGATTTCAATTCTAAAAAGAAAAACCTCCCCATAGGTCTTTTGTTATACCAGCAAAGTCAAAGTAATAGAGGCCATGCAACAATCCCTCCAAACATCTTCGACAAAATCAACCCATGACAACTTTCACCAACCCAGTACTAGAAATGCTACAACACAAAGAGAACTGAAGGTCCATAGATAGCGGAACACGCCTACACGCACTGCCTCAATGGAGAAAGGGAGGGAGAAAATAATATAAGCTCGTAATTGCTGAAAGAGTTTCTCCAGCACCAGATGTCAAGTATCAAACACAGTTCACAGATCACCATAATTCCTTATCGATAATGACAAACTACCTTATACTTACTATGGCTTTAATAGCTCAATCATCAACAACTAGATCAAAGTAGTATGTATGGAACAATTTACTCAGAGGACGTCGTGTGCACTGCAAGAAAAAGTACAGTCACATTTATTTGTAACATATAAAGAAAACAATACTGACCTCCAAAGCCGCATTGGCATCACGGATAGCCGCGTTTGGTTTCTTCATCTTGATATAGACAGTAGCTGTAGAAAAACATCATACAAAAACCAACTATTAACATTTTAGAAAACCAAAAATTATCTCACAAGTTCAAACAAAAGACAAAAAATACGTCAAGTAACAACTATGAATGCTAAAGCCAAATCATACCTCTTGTCCCATACATAATGGCTGATGTCGGATTGAGCAAAATCGCCTCCGTGAGATTCTCAATCGCCTCCTCTAAATTGCCTACATTTCCACAATACCACACCATTCAAAAAATGCCCCATGACACACATATCTACATCTATATGTATCATTACTCTTATTCAATACCTTCAGAAATGGCTTCGATGGCTTTGGCCTTAGCAGCCTGCGCGGCATCACGGCTCTCATCGGTGACCTCAACAGATGGATCTCCCATCTGCAAATACATCAGATCCTCCATCAATACGACACACAAACACCAAAAAGATCACAAATGCAATTAGAAATGCGATTTGATTCGAAGAGGAAGAAGACCTTCTGCGGGGGATCAATATCATGCTCCACAGTCTCCCCCTCGAGCTCGACATCCGACTCGACTATCTCGTCCTCTTCTACTTCATCGTCCGCATTTCCCTTCCCGCCATCCATGTCCTCGTCGCTCTCCTCCACCACAAAGCTCTCCTGCACCCCCAATCACACACATACATACACACTCAAATACAAGTGATAAACCCTAGAAATTTTTTTTACAAAAAAAAAAAAAAAAAGCGATGAGAGAGTGAGAGAGTACGGATTTGGAGTCGGCGTGCTCGTACGCGGAGGGAGGGAGCTGGGCGCCGAGGCTGAAACAATCGTTTTGATGCGATTAAACAGATAAAAAGGAATTTGAAACATCAAATGAAGGGTTAGGAATGGATTTATACCTTTCGATGTATTCGCGGAAGAAGGAGAGGGAAGGATCGGTGAGAATGGAGGGATCGGACTTGCAGTGTTCGACGAATTGCTTCAGTTGGTTCAGCTTCGAAGCGTCCATTTTCTCTTGTGCGCCTTCAATTGGATTGGATTGGAAAGCTTTTTAGTTTCTGTGCTTTTCTTTCGTTTTCTCTTCTGACGAGAACGGAAAGCGGCGAGACTATTACTGGGACTGGCCTCTTCTAGTAGATTCTATCGGATATGTATTAGGTTGGTCTTTTGGGAATTGTAATTAAGGTAGTGTGGACCGTGTCGTTTTTACTTTGGAAAACCGTGGGCTGGTTGACGCCGACGGGGATTACAACTAGAGCCGTAAATGAGTCTGCCTATTTGCGAGCGCATTCGATACCCGTTTGGTTAAATTTGACCTGAACTCGAGCTAAATACAATATAAACCCGCTCGTTACTATAAAAGTCCGCTCGATTAGTTAGTGATACATATCCGATTCGCCCAACCAAGCTCGATAAGGGCTCACGAGCCTGGCTCATTAAGGCTCAAATAGACCGGCTCGTTTAAGGCTCACGAGCTTGACTCGTTTAAGACTCGAATAAACCAGCTTATTATTATCATTATCATATGATTTAAGTTATCTAACATTGTACTTATCACTTATGTCATGTAATTATAAAAATACTAAATCAAATGATAATAGGAATATAATTAAAATTTGTTAGGGNAAGGGCTCACGAGCCTGGCTCATTAAGGCTCAAATAGACCGGCTCGTTTAAGGCTCACGAGCTTGACTCGTTTAAGACTCGAATAAACCAGCTTATTATTATCATTATCATATGATTTAAGTTATCTAACATTGTACTTATCACTTATGTCATGTAATTATAAAAATACTAAATCAAATGATAATAGGAATATAATTAAAATTTGTTAGGTTTAGTTATTATAATTTATATCATTGATTCATTATCATTATATACTTGTCATTATCATTATCATATGATCTAAGTTATCGAACATTGTACTTATGCTATATAATTATATAAATACTAATTAAATAATAATATAAATAAGATAAAACTTTGTTAGGTTTAATCATTATAATTTATATCATTGATTCATTATCATTATATACTTAGCAATGCTATTAATATAGTCTCAAATTAAATAATTAGTATTATAATGAACAATATATATTATTAACATATACTAAACTAATACCATTAAAATAGGTTATAAGTAGGTTATAACTCAATAAATGAGTCGAACTGCCTATTTAAGGCTCGAAAAGCCTTAAATGAGCCGAGCTGCCCATTTAAGGCTCGATAAGTCTTAAATGAGCATAGCTGGCCCATTTGAGGCTCGAAAAGCCTTTATATCAAGCTCGGACTCGACTCGTTAAAACCTTTTAATTGAGCTCGAAAACTCGCGAGCTTGAGCTTGAGCTCGGGTATTGTCTAACGAGCCGAGCTTAAGCTGGGGTTTCTAAGCCCGGCTCGAGCTCGAACTCGGCTCGTTTAAATATTTTCTTAAACGAGCCGAGCTGAAAATCTAAAAGCTTGACTCGCTCGACTCGATTACAATCCTAATTACAACCATTAGGTATAAATTGTTAGTAATTTGGGTAAGTTTTTGTAAGAGTCCATACGCGAATTTTTTTTAAAAAAAAAAAAGAAAAAAAAAAGAAAAAAGAATAGAGCGTTTCGCAATAGATAAAATAAATTAAGTACAACACTCCATATAAACAATATGAGAAATAGAAGAGTCTGCGCCTCGCTAAGGGTTAACGCTACTTTAGCAACTTGTGGGCTACCTCATTGAGGTAACGTTTGACATGATTCACCCTCCAAAGCTGCTATCCATTCAGTAAGCTTCTAGTTTCTTCAATAAGGTGTCCATAATGACTGCAATTGCTTCCAGAACTCCTCAATACTTGCACCATTGACAGAGCACCCCCTTTCAAGACCACTTTGTAGAAACTTAAATCTCGACTCAAAGAAACCGCCTTCAAAGCAGCCAAGGCTTTTGCAATATCCGGAGCAATAATATAAGCTTTTTGAACCGCCAGAGTAGCCTTCACCCCTCCCCTGCTATCACGGATAATAACCTCAATCCCCATTTTTCGATTACCGTGGTCCACAGCCACATCCCAATTGATCTTAACAAAATCATCCATAGGTGGAAGCCAAAAAGAAACCGAGGAGTTACCTACTACAATATGGGGCACAGGCCAGGCGGAGGCATTCTAGAAAACTACCAAATCCTCTTGAACCTTATTAACCACCAAACTCTAGGGAATGATCAGACGCCCAAAGATCACAACATTCCGTCTTAGCCACAGACTACGCGCCAACATAGCCACGAGTTCCATTTCAGCCATGTCTAAGACCTGAAGAAGGTCTGTAACAATTGTAACAATAGACAAGAATTCATCATGCTCGATGCTACTTTTTTGAATCTACCTATTGCACAAATTCCAAATAGCTTTAGCAACTGGACAACCCCATAAAACATGCCCCGTAGTTTTTGACGGGAATGCACAAAGGGGACAAAAAGGATCCTTAGTGATCCTTCGCAGAAAGAGATTTGCTTTGATAGACAAGGCATTATTGCAAGCTCGCCATATGAATACTTTCGCCACATGGGGAATATGTAACCGCCAAAGTTGTCACCACAAAGCCCTGTTCTATCCAGACCGAGAACATTTGCCCTCTGTAGAAGCTATCAATTGATGTTGAAGGTGATAGACACTCCTGATAATAAACTTGCCATGAGAGGTATGATTCCAAATGGGTTGATCCACATAATGAATAGACCCAAGAGGGAGCTGAGTAATGGCAGCAATAGTACTCTCATCGAACAACTCACGGATCCGACAGAGCTTTCAATCTTGGGTCTCCCAGTCAATAAGCTCCGCAACCCTAGCATCAACTATGAGGTCACCCAAAAGAGGAGTAGTGAGAAGCTAAAGAGAGTGAGGAAGCCACTTATCTTTCCAGATATGAATTTGGCCACTATTGCCGACTCTCCATATGTGGAATTTATTTGAACTATTCCACCACCTTTAGGAAATTATCCTATCATAATATTTTTAGAATAAAGTTTTCAAAATATTATGTTAAGGATTTCTTTTGAATCCAATTTTTTAGGGATCATGGATTAGGGTTATGATTTGGAAAAAACCTAACTTAATCCATAGGAATTGCACCTCCAAGGTGAAGCCGGCTACCACATCCAAGTGATGCCATAGCCATGGGTTGAACACATGGCAATTACCCATTGTTTGGTCATGAGTGAGACTCATGTCCTACCATGCATGGTGATCCAATCACTATGTATCCAATCATCAAAAACTATGAATGCAACATGTTTCAAAGATAAAAAGTTTTGACAACATGCAAACCATGCACTTAAAAATCAAGATAACATTAATTTCATCTCCATGTGTTTTAACCTCAAGAACTTGAAATAAAATTCTAAGTGCTTCTTAAAAAACACATCTAATAAACTTGTAACCTTATTTTCTTTTAATCACCAATACATTATATACCACATATAACATATACCATAATTAAAGAAATCTTTTTCCTTGATTACGCATCAAAAATAAAACTTTCAAGTTTAAACATGTACCAAAAATTTAAAATTTCAGCCTTGGTATACATTAAGAAACATAGGAAAACATGTTTAAAATAATTCAAAACACTAATCCGTTTTTTCCAACGCATTAACCAACCTATTTATATGCAAAATCAATTGTCACATTAATTTTTAAGCACTTACAAGTCATGCGAAAAAATTAAAACAAAACAGTTATTGCTGAAAATCTGAAATTCCAGAATTTGTTGACAAATGAAAAATGAACCAGAAACCTTTCGAAACACTGATCTGATTTTTCCATTGCATTAACCACGATTTTTTTCATGCAAAAAAAAAAAATCCCAAATAATATTAGGACTTGTGTAATGTATCACAAAAAATTTGGATTTACAACAGCTCTTGCTGTAAAAATACAACAACACTGTTTCGTATAGTCAAATATAAATAAAATACCAAACGTGCTTCTATTGAATTGAAACATTCAAAATCAAATCTTTACATATTAATAAACATTTTTTAGGTTAAAGAACAATCAATCAAATTCATTGGAGCTGCTGGAATAAAATTTCAACACAAACACCATGCAATAGCCAAAAATCATGATGAACATGTGCATAAAATCTAAACCATGTTTTCTTGAAGTTGGCTATAATACCAATTGTTGAGATCATGCGAGTAGGACAGAAATTTCCTACAAACTGGTTTGTAGGAAATTTCTGTCCATGCGAGTAAATGCGAAGAAAAGATGAATGATCCCAATAACTGTTTTAACTTCAAGATAAACAAGGTTAGATTTAAAATTAAAAGCACAAGTTAGTAATACTTACAAGAGAATTTGGCCTCTTTTAGGTATGTTGAGCTAAATAATTCTACATTAAATTCCTTTTGCATGTTTGTTGATAAAGAACTTCGAATATCACGAAGAACAACGTTCCTAAGGACCTTGATTCAATCTTTAAATCTTCTCTTTGATGATTGAATATGACTGTGAGTGTGGTCGTACAAAACTATTTCTAGAAAAATAGCTAGAAGTATTGAGAGTATATTTTCTCTCTAGTATATTTCACCCAACACCTTAACAATTGCCAGAACTTGTTGTGTTTATACTTCTTTATGGACCTCTATTTATAGATTTAGATTTGCTTGGAGATGAGGTAAGAGAAGGTTCTAGAAGTCCTTGGGGAGCTTGGAATTTGGCCAAGGAGAGGATTACTCCCCTTGAACTACACGACCATGGGGAGAAAAAGTTCTCCCCGTGCACCTAGACTAGGATTTTTAACTCTAGCACACTCATTCTAATTTTGTGCATGGGCTTGGGTTTTATCCTTTTAGCCCAATGCTCATTTTATTTGAACTATGCTTAGGAATTAAATTCCTTAGCCCAAACCTTTCCAAATAATGGCTCCTTGAGAACCCAATTCTCTAGCCCATATTTTTATAAAATAAAATAAGCTTCATGAATATTAATTTTTTAGGCCCATGTTTTATTAAATAGAAAACAAACTCAAATAAATAAATAAATAAATAAGGCCCAAAGTAACTAGTCATTTACATCAGCTCAAAGAGGGACCTAAAGAAAAAAATACAATTAGTTCCAATAGTCCTGTGACCCCTGTCATCTCATGATTTATCACACGGTACTATTAATCACAATTGATTCTAATAAATAAATGTGACTACACTATAATTCATATTATGATTTAATCAATTAATCCATTATGACGTACTTATTAAATACATATTACCTTTCCATGGAATCATTTCCGTAGTTGAATTAAAGTTTATTAAATGTCACTTTGTTCACTACCTCTTTTCCTTGAGTACCCAAATTTAAATCTCATGATTATCCCATGTACCCTATGAGACTCTTCTCACCATGTATGTAAAAGGTTCAATAAATCCAACTGAAACACTCAAGCCCGAATTTCAGGATAATCATTCCTATTAAATTTTTAAACAAGTGAAATGTTCATATCTCTTTGTTCATTTACAAAGGATTTTGATTCATTTTACTACATGCAATCACCCAACGTATCGAGGTGTTGACCGCTAGTAGGTCTCACTCTTTAATATATTAAAATGACCTACACTTGACATCCGGGTTCACAATCTTTTCAAGATTTAGAGTAATAGTCATAAGTCGCCGTGCATGTACATCATTCTTTATGACAACTATTTGAAAGAATGATGACTCACGTGGTCCGTTCAATGTATAACACTATCTTGCTATTACACCAACATATTGACCTGAAGCCTATTTGCTTCTCTTGATCAAGACAAATAGTTAAAGTTGACATGTTATAGTTTAAATAAAATTTTCAATTCCATTTACGACTATGAACAATATTTTTAATAAGTTACAAGGACCTATGACTAAGATATTCTGTGTGATAATCTCCATTACTCACACCATAGTTAAATACAATGTAACTTAAGGACCTTACATGCATATAATAAGAAAATATACAAAGCCACATATGTGCAATGTAAAACTTCAATGTATGTATATGTCCAATGTTCAATAATCAAATTAGTGAATAAACGATATTTTTTTATTACATCCAAAATATCATTTAATCAAGTGAAGTTTTGGACACCAATTTCAACATGACATTCTCGACCGTTCGGCTTAGAGTAAAATTTTAGAAAATGGTTTTATGGTGTTTTAAATCATGGTTATTGATTTTATTTGACAAATAGTTGTGGTTGCTTTATTTCTTACTTGTTATTCACCGGGTTATTACATAGGACCCTAGCACACTTTCTTATTTTTGGGAATACATTTTCTTCGCACTACAAAGGGGTTGCACCTTAACCAAGCAAAATATATAGTTGATTTGCTTCATCGGGTCAACATGCTGGGCGCCAAACCATACAATGCACCTTGTACTTCCAAGAAGAAGTTACAGGATTTATGGCGAGCTTTCGCCCGCTCAGGTCCTCTACAATTGCAAGCTTACTGCGACTAAGATTTGGCATTGGACCCTAATGATCACAGATCTACTAGTGGGTATGGCATGCTCTTTGGAAAATTATAAGTGATTTAGGTTTTACAGATTCAATGGTAGATTTACACCATTCTCTTGCACATTTCTTGTTCTATCTCTTTTGTGAAATAGTTATGTAAGTTGTATAGATTTAATGGTAGATTTACACATCTCCTGTACAGAGATGGACAAGAAAATAAAAACAAACATATCTGTTATATAAAATACCACAATTCGAGTACATCAAACCAAACCAACGGTACTCCATTCATAGGAAAAATATATTGATCATATATGCTTTAGAAATTGAATACGAACTTGTTTCAAAGGCAATGATCTGATGATATCATTCGACGAAGTAGGGGTGCTCAACCGGTTGCGGTTGCGGTTATTGGGCAATAACCGCAACCGCAACCGGGGTACCCGGTTATTTAATTTTTTGCAAACCGCCCGCAACCGGGACCCGTTGCGGTTGCTAATAACCGGTTTTTAAACCGGTTATAAACCGGTTTTTAAACCGGTTATTAACCGGTAACCGGTTTTTATGTTATAGATTACAAAAAAAATTATTTTTAATCACTTTTCATCAAAATTTATTTTTCAATAAGGGAGTGAAAAAAAAATTATTAATATTTAATGTGGACAAGTTTATATTTCTCTTTTCTTTCTTTTTTTTTTTTCTTTTTTTTTTTCTTGCTCCCTGCAGCAGGGGACTCCTGCTGCAGGGAGCTTGAGCAGGGAGCTCCCTGCTTGAGCAGGGAGCATGCTCCCTGCTCAAGCAGGGAGCTTTTATATACATAATATATATATATAGTATTATATATATATATATATATATATATAATATATAAATATATAATAATTATATATATATATAAAATAAATAAAGAAATAATTATATATATTAAAACGGTTATCCGGTTATCCGGTTAATAACCGGTTTTTCTAAAATTAATAACCGCAACCGCAACCGGCCTAACCGGTTATCCGTTATCCGGTTGCGGTTATTTCCGGTTTCCCGGTTTTCCGGTTTGTCCGGTTATCCGGTAATCCGGTTATTTCCGGTTATCCGGTTATAAGCGGTTAATAACCGCCCGCTTGAACACTCCTACGACGAAGCATGCACGACATGAATGTGATATTGAAAAATGCAGTAGGCCTAACTAAAATTGGAGACGAAGATGATAAGGTAAATAATCTAGGATAATAACATTGTCCAAATCAATTAAATATCAATAGAGAAGATGTAAAAAATTACAAATAAGATCTCGGAAGGCAAGCTGCCTAATACTGAAATGATCTCATGATTATTAACCCTGTGTGTACGGTAGCCCTAATAAAACACCATAGAACCCAAGACGAAGAATAAAGTAGAGAAGCCACTCCACCCTATGCTGCCTGCTCCATTATTGTCGTTTCCAGGTACTCCTGTAATATTGACAACAACGTTAAGAGTACATAAATTGGTAGATATAACTAGACAGAAAATGTAATTCTTCTTCATGCACGAACTTCTGTACTTCACAAGTAGACACATTTAATAGGACTTGATACCACAAACTTGTCTGATCAAGAAAGCTGTGACAAAGAATTTTTTAAGGTGTAGATTCTTAAATTATATGAATTTAAGCCTTTTATTGCATCGAACGGCATGAAATATGTTATTTATTATAAATGTTACATACTATCAATAAATTGAGTATATTTTCATCAGGTTCTTGCGATTTATGTCATAAAAAAGATTTGAGCTAAAAATTGTTTTTTGCTTTACTAAAGAATAAGTATCTCTTCAAAAGCGAAGAAAAAGCCTATTAAAAGAAAGAAAAAAAATATTAGATACCTCAAAAACATGCCACTCTTTCAATAAGTAGCATTCTTCAAGCCGCTCGATCCAAAGAACGGCTTGAAGAATCTATACTTTCAAAGAAATTGTAGTAGATTCTAATTCCGTGATGATACCACCACACCACAAGAATGTTAGATGCTTTTTTTTTTTTTAATCTTTGTGTTTCTAACAAACCCTACCAAGAAGATATCACTTGTCTAGTAGATGTAATACATAACATGATAACCAACGATCTATCTACGTAATGAGTAATGTTAGAGGGAGGATCCAAGTTCTCATTGAGTCCATATAAAAGTGATGTGACTTGTAAAATCACCATTAAATTTGGATCCAATGACGATTTTAAAAGCCACATTACTCCTCCCTCTAGCATTACTCCTAAGTAATACCAAGAGTATGACATACAGAAAAGTGCATCAAAAACAGCACTGTTCTACATGGAACTTGAAAGTCCTTGCCTCTCTATTACTCACTAATGACAGAAATTAGAACTGCAATGTCTGATTCGTTTTTGAGTTTAAATATTGGGAAAGTCTAGGGAGCTTATGTAGATGGTTTATTTAAACTAGAATCATTATAGAAGAAAACTATGATTTTAATGTTAAATTACAACTTATCTCAAAAGTTTAAGCTCAAACTTAAAAAAAAAAAAAAATTCATAATTTTAATTAATATTCTATCACTCAAAACAAAACAATTTTGGCATGTTAGCAAAGCCCCAGTTACTTTCAACACCAGTATTACAGAAGTCTGTTACCCAAAGAGTCCTAACACAAACCAAGATAATTAACAGGCCAGAATTCTATTAAGCAGCAGCATCTATGATTCCTCAAAGTTAAACGGGAATTATTGAGAAGCTGTTACCTGGGGTTGAAGATGTAGGAGTCGGAGCTGTGCCTGGTAGGAAAAATTAGAAAAATAAACATAAAATTAGTTAATATACAAAAAGCAACTTGAGAATAAGAATGCATATGAATGAATTACGTTTGTAAGTAAAATGTAAAGTAAATCGTAAGAACAAAAAAAAAAAAAAAGAATCTTCAAAAGAATCTTCTTGAACTTTCACGCCTTTTGAAATGATTCTCTAAGTTTAAAAAATCTCAATTTAGTATATCTATCTCTCAATTTTTTTCAATTTCATCTCCCGTTAGGATTTTTTGTTAAATTCCGTTAAAATTCCCAAAAAAATTATAACAAAATATTTCAAAGATTCATGCATGAATATTTTTACAAATTCCGTTAAATCCTTGTAATTTTTTTTTTCTTTAAAAAGATGAGGGGTATTTCGAGAATTTTGACATCCTCTCCGTTGGGATTTAAAAAAAAATCCTAACAAATTGAGAAATTAAAAGTTTAATAATTTAAATTGAAAGTTTTTAAACTTAACAAATATTTCAAATTACGTGGAAATTCATGAAGGTTTTCAGAAATTCCAAAAAAAAAAAAAAACAACTTGGGTATCAAATTGAAGTTAAGGTAATAGAATTCTATAACTAGCTTAGTAAAAAAAAAAACAGGGTGAATCAAGCTGGAAGACAGTAAAATTTGGATCAAGAGTTCCTCTTCAATTCATAGGATATTATACTGTGTAAAATTCCTCAAATCCATATGAACACAATCTCCATAATTATAAAATTCAAGATTCATGAAGTTGAGGCAAGATTAGGAAATTGAGAGAGAAATTTAAGATGCTAGCAATTCTAATATCTTTCATGTTCATTAATTTAGTAATAACTTCCAGAAAAATACAAATCCTTTGAAATTATACAAACAGTTAGTGGCCCATATAATTTCTTCTCTGAATTAGATAGAAAGCATTAAGAAACGGGTGGACCAAACCCAATCTGGTTCATATTCATCAACAAGCAGAAAAAAATTATAAGAAGATTAAAATACCATTGCATTTAGTGAGATCTGTGGTAACACCACAGTTCTTGGAGAGATTGACAGCCTGTTCAAGGGTGATGTGGAAAGACGCAAGCAAACCAGGGCTGTTGTAGAGGCCGCAGAGGCAGTCGAGCTGGGTGGCAACGGCTTCTTTGATTGAGCTACAGCAGTTGGCCGGTGGGCTCGTCGAGTTGATGTAGCTGGCGCATGGGATCAGATTCTGCGCGCAAGATGTGCTCTGTGCATCTACTAAACTTGTGAATCCCACCACGGAAACCACCACAATGGTCATCAAGATGGGCAAATTACAGTTAACCATTTTTTCTTCTTCTTCTTCTTCTTCTTGGTGTTGTTTTCTTTCCCTTTTGCGTCTTCCTTTCTTTCTCAGTTCTGTAGCTGTTTTCTGGTGAGGGGCTTCTTGTCTTTATATTGACGATGGAGAACAGTGGTCGTTTTCGCTTTATCAAATTTCTTTTTTGGCTTTTTAGAATTTTCCTTGAAGCTCGGTACCTTTGGTTTAAGAGTAGTGATTGGCATCAGCCTGGGATGAGAGTGAAAAAAATTAAAAAGAAAATAATAAAATTATTGTTAATAGTTTACAAATTATTGTTTATAGACCCACGAATTACTGTTCATGTGCCTGAACTAAAACACTGTTCATTTAAGCCCAAACTTATGTTTAAAATTACCTTTTTTTTTTAATGTAACTGTAATGGCGACGATTAAAGCGAGATAATTTGGTGGGGTACAACTTCCTATGTCAATGTCTTTCTTACGACACGTTACTAGAGAAATCACTTGCGTACAAACTTGGGGTCGGACTGTGAAGTCCATGCTGCGTACAAAATAACTTCGGAGAAAAGTTTTCATGTTTCTAAAACATTTATAAAAGGAACAGAGCTACGGACGTGTAAAATTAACAGCTATTATCCGAATTTTCGGATGTGTAACACTATTCGTATAAAAGTTTTGTTAAACAAGATTTTTGCTGATTTTACATAGCTTTTTGATATTTATGAGTTAGAAAAGAGCATTCTAATTTATAGGGGTAGAGAGTAAGGTTATATATGGAATCATACTGAATACGGTACAAAGGGGTCTATATATACATGCCAATGATACATATACACACATACATGACCAATGTAGGACATGTAATACATATAATTTAATAACCCCCCTCAAACTCAATGAAGAGTGCGAGAGACCAACTTGAGTTTGGAGACAAGATCGCGAAATTGTCATGGAGAATGTGACTTTGTGAGGAGGTCCGCGAGTTGATCATGAGACGTAACATAATGAAGCTATAGTGAGCCCTGAAGATGATGATGATGTGATAAGTAATCTCAATATGTTTTGGTTCATTTATGAAAAACATCATTATGAGTAATCTGAATAATAATCATGTTGTCACAGTATACTGGAGTAGCAAAGGAAACAGAGACACCCATATCTTATAATACCTATTGCAACTAAAGAAGCTCTGAGGTGGTATCAGCTAGAGCACAATATTTTGCCTCAGTACTAGATCAAGTAACAATAATTTGTTTCTTACTTCGCCAAGAAATAGAGAGGTGCCAAGTAGAAAATAGTAACATATGGTAGAGCGACGATATATAGGATCACATACTTAGTCAGCATCAGTATAAGCATGTAGCTGAAGAGGGGATTGTGAGGAGAAATAGAGAAATGAAATAATGTCCCCTTGAGATAGCGAAGGATGCGAATGACAACTAAGAAATGAGTGGAATGAGGAGCAACTATGAACTGACTCACCTGATGGACAGCATATAAGATATCAGGTCGAGTCACAGTAAAATAGATAAGACTGCCAACCAAATGCCAATACAAAGTAAAATCATAGAGAGGTTCCCTAATCCCCATCATGAGGAGTGAGACGAGCATTAAGCTTAGATGGTGTGTCAACGATTTTACTGTCTGTGAAATTGACTCGTGAAAGTATAAAAGAGATGTACTTGGCTTGTGTCAAATAGTAATCATTAGAAAAAGATGAAATCTCAAGACCAAGAAAATAGCTGAGAGGGCCAAGATCCTTCATCTCAAAATGCTGACTAAGAAACTGCTTAAGCTCATGAATACCAATGAGGTTGTCTCCAGTGATAATCATGTCATCAACATATAATAGAAGAAAAATGGTGTCTCAGTTTGTGCAATGAAGAAATAAGGTTGAATCATAGGAGCTGATGGGGTATCCATGTCTATAGATGGTGGTGTTAAATTTAGCAAACCATGCTCGAGGAGCTTGCTTAAGTCCATATAAAGCTCGATGGAGACAACAAATCTTGTTTGGAGGATGAGAGAGTCCCAAATGTGGCTGTATATAGACTTCTTCACTTAGATCACCATTAAGAAAAACATTTTTGACATCCATTTGAAAAAGTGACCAATGGTGAAATGTTGCAACAGCCAGTAGAGCACGCACAGAAAAGAGGCGACCAATAGGAGCAAAGGTCTCATCATAATCCACATCGTACTCCTAAGTAAAGCCTCTGGCCACAAATCGAGCATTGTACTTATCAATTGTACTATTGAAACAAGTCTTAAATTTTTAGACCCACTTACACCCAACAACAGACTTTCTTAGAAGCAAGTCAATCAGATCTCATGTATTATTCTTGTGTTGTCTCTCTTTTATCCTAACTTGCCAAATAGGGTTAGTGGAGGCCTCATGATAGGAGTGAGGTTCATGCAAAGCAGCTAAGGCATGAAGGCAATGAAAGTCTTAGAGATGGGATGAGAGAGATCTTATTTGGGTGGCCAAATTGACGAAGGTCATGTGGTGGAGTATGAGTAAGAGCCACGGATTGAATAAGACATGGGGACACGAGCGGAGCGAGATCAAGAGCATTAGATGAGTCTATTAGAGCGAGGAAGGCTCTTGGAAGATATCACTGGTAGGAGTAGAAGACAAAGGAGTATCTAGGAGCATGGTAAAAGGAGAAAAAGATGGCACTCGTAATTTTCCAACTTCGTGCATAAAGCAACTACAATTATTTAAAATCAACACCCATGATTTAAAAACACCATAAAATCATTTTCTAAAATTTACCCTAGCCGAATGTTGACAAAGCAGGCCAAATGTTCACTTTAAATCGTACATTAACGTTCGGCTAGCACGCCACGAATGTTCGACCAGTGTCGCGTAGCACTGTTCACGTTGTCCATGCATCTGTTCATCATGCAGACCGCGTGTCATATAATACTCTAAACGTTCGACCTCTACACCTTGAACGTTTAAGCATGCCTAAAAGCACTTCCACTTTTTGTACCACTTCAATTGTTTTACTCACTCCCCCACCCTTATAAATAGCCCCTCACGCCTCTCAGGATTCATCCCTCCTCTATACACTCCCACCACCCAAAAATTTGTGAGTGAAAGAGAGATTCACCCCTTCTCATCCTCCATAAGGTAACTCTTGAGGCCCTAATATTTTCTCCATGTTGCTATCTTACTAACCTTATTATTTACCAAGAATTTTGTGGGTTTTAAAATATCATGTTTGGGATATAATTTTTCATCCATAAATTAGTTAAACTTTCAAAAAGATTATATGCTTACGTATGTTTCATGTTTTATCACTTGACATGGTTTAATGTTATTGTATGAGACTAATAAGAACTTGGGTTAAGTGAGTAATACGTTTTATGAGTAGTTGTAAGTCATTCATACATTCTGGCAGTCATTGAACGTTTCACTTTTCTTAGCTGAACGTTTGACCTTTGAAGGCCGAATGATTGACCTCGATACTAAACCTTCGACAGTGGCCAGAAATCTATAATTAAGATTTTAATGATAAATTAGTCCACGTATCGCATGATTAGGTTTTTTACGTACTTAAAATATAACTCTTAGTATGTCATGTGGATATGTTTCATAGTAGCAGGAATTCAAAATAGCTGAGGATATGAATGAGCGCTTGTGGTAAATAATTGATTATGAATATGAGTACATTTAATGTGCGATATGTTAGCACATTGAACATATTTTATTTTCTGTTATGAGCTTACCAATTTTTATAACATGTTTATAACTGTCTCAAATGAATATTTTCTTATCTATATGATTTGCAATAAATAAACAATATTTGTATCGTATGACATGGTACACCGTTTTGTGTAGAATAATAGCTATGGGCTTGACTCTATGGTCAAATAGATTTACTTTTATGTTTGACCTCGATCCAATGATTATTTTTGTAACTCAAGAACCATTTACGGATGGAGTCACGGTTACAACTTTGTTAGTAGTATGGGCCACCTGAGGTCGGACTGCTAGTATAAGATAATATGTTTATGCAATATCTGAGGTATCGATATTGTACCAGATGTTCTTTCAAGAATGCACAAATCAGAGCGGGGATGGGTGAAGAGCTCGAATAGACCATACAAAGAAAAGCTATGATTATTGCTTATATTTGTATCACACATGATTTTTATGAATTAAAACCCTAGTAATTTGTTATCAGGATTATGATGTCATTCCTCAAAATAAACCACTTTTTTTTTTTTAAGATGACATAATAACGGAGACAATGCACACCATTTTTTTAAATGGTCAACAAGTTAGACCTTGATTGCGATGTTGATGTGGCACTTTTGCTAATGTGCACCTCTACTGGTGTGGCGCTAGGGCTAACGTGGTTGTCTAGTTGGCTGACACATGTCTGATTGCATGTGTAGAAGAATATTAGCACGTGAATGACATGTGCGTCTAAGATGGAGGCGCATTGGTGCTTGATGCAGAATCCCAAAAACTTCCACCGGTGCGTGGCGACACATCTAAGATCTAGTGGCAGTGGTTTTCAGGGGATTTGGAATGATCAGCAGCAGATTTGTGAAGCAGCATGACTTCCGAGTTGATCGGATGAACTGTAGTGGTGCATGGTTGAGCGACAGATCCTTTGAGCGATGTGTGGAAGAGTGTGGAAACTCCAATGAGGTTGTACTTGACGGCTCTGGAATGGTTGTCTTCCGAGGTTTCGAGTGATGTAGGCATCAACTCGAGACGATGACTAGAAGGGGGAGAATGGAAGAGGACAGAGCGATGGGGTTCATCGAACGTATTGGCGGTGCTGGAAAAAGGTCAAAAAGGATGCTGGAAAGAGAGAGAAAACAATGAGGGAAAAAAAAAGGTGACTCAGAACTTGTATTTTAATACCAATGTTGAGAATAAGGTTATGTATTGAATCATATTAAATATTGTACATAAATGACCTATATATACATGCCAATAATACATATACACACATACATAAGTAATGTGAGACATACAATACATATAATCTAACAATAGGATAATACAGTACATTTTTAAAAACCATAAGTTTGCTGTTCATTATTCAGTTGGAATATTCTTGTTTTTTTTTTTTTTTGAATTTTATGTAAACTTTTGATACATAAACATAAGTAAATGTAAGAAAACAGTTTTTCTTTGTTTTGTTTTTTTTTTTGGTTTTGTTATTTTATTTTTTGTTATTTTTTATTTTTTGAAGAGTTCCAAAATGGTTCACCTAAAGTTGTTTTATAAAATGAGTGAAGAAAACAAAAAGAAAAAAGAAAAGACAAAGTTTAAGGTGAGATTGACATGAGGCAAACTTTAGTTCAATGAAAAGTCGAAGATTACATATTTGAGGAGAAAACCTATGCAATTGATGTTTAACAGAAATCTGAACCTAGAGTGACAGGAAACTTCCTGGCCTTAGTGCATTGTACCAAAACTCCATGACAAAAGAAAATGGCCTAACATACCTCTAATTCACCTAAACTTGTTCTTTAATGTTTAATGTCTTGCATCTAGACGACCGGAGTTGGTTTCCCATATACTAATACTATAGACTAAAGGTTCGTTTCATCCTGCGATTTACCGGCAAAATGTGCAATTTTATTTGAAAATATATTATTTAAAAGTACGTTTTTAAAAAATTATAATTTAAAAACATAAAAAAATGTGTATTATTATTATTACTTTTTTTTGAAGAGTGCCAAACAGAGGTTTCTTTTGGCTGGACGGCTACTTTAGTATGTATTTCCCTTCATTATTTCAAATAAATATGTTTTATTAAGTCTAGGGCAAGCCGACAAGCAATTGGAATCAAAGGTGTTTGGTTTAATATGGTAAACAAAATGACAAAAGTATCTTAGAATTGGTGGGGGGAAAATGGTTGAATTATATTTTTAAATTATCCCCTTATTAAATTTAATCATGGACCCATTATTAAATTTAAATTCAAATGGGATGATTACGCTTTCAACTTTCAATTAGGAGCAACATCAATTCGAATTTGAACACAAAAAAAAAAAAGATCGGAAAAACTGCTTTAAAAATTGAGCAGGAGTTGGATTTGACTACGACTTTTTTCTTTTTTTAATGTTGCTGTTTGTTGATTTCATCAGGTTGAGCAACTCTCACGGCCTTGAGAAGCTTCAAAAGGATCTAGAAGAGAGATTTCTTTTTTCTTTTTTCTTTTTATTTTTTATTTTTTATTTTTTATTTTTTATTTTTTATTTTTTATTTTTCTGAGCAGTAAGATAAAGGGGAAGGAAGGGTCTAGATTCTAGAAGAGAGATTTCAACAGTGTAGAATAGTCTCCGCATTAACCGAGTCCGATTAGATGACAAAAGCAGTCTTATTTGATTAGTAAAGTATATGGGTAACGTTACAAAATTTAATAATCCAATATATATTATGTCGACCATTCCATATTCTAATCCCTAATGATTGAACAAAACTTCCTTCCTTCCGATTTATTTATTTATTTATGGTAGGTTTGCTCCACTAGGTTGATCTTAATGATTGATTACAGGTGTTTAAGAATTGTAAAACAATTTGAAAAATATTTGGATTAAGAAGAAAGGTTTACCTTCAATTTAAAAATTAGATTTTATTGCCATTAGGTATGTTTGTTAAGGCTTTTTTGTAAGGTATTTTTTGTTTTTAGTTTAAAAAAAATGTTTGATCCAAAATAAAGGTGAAATTTAATTTTATGTTTTTATGAGTGTTAGTGTTTTATAGTAGCAGCCTTATCCTTATGTTTGCTGTTCTAAGAGCAATTGCGTTAAGAAGTAAAACTTTTAAATCTATTTTTTTTTTAAAAAAAAAAAAGCTTTATTGTTAAGTTTTTTTTTTCAAAATTGCGCTTTGGCCCTTAGAGTGAAAAAATAAAAAATATATTTTTAGAGTTTTCTTACCAAATATATTAACTTTTTGTTAAGCACAATTTTTTAAATACTAAAATGATTATTTTTAAGCTTTTTACGTAATTCCAAACAGGCAAACCTGATCTCATATGCGCTTATGAAAAAAGGAGTGTGATTTCACACGCAATGGACCCAGTCTTGTCTTTGGGGGTGATGGGCCCATGTAATTTGAATGCCAGCAATTAAGGCTTGTAATATATGATCTTAAAAAAAAAAAAAACAAAAAAAGAAATCACCTGAAAAGTGTGAAATGTGAAAGCATGACAAATGCCTACCGAAAAGGACTTTGACTTGCAACTTGCATTCACACACAAAGCACTCTCAAGTTTCAAGCCGTATGCTAGTGCGACACGACAGCTTTTCCAGCACTAATTGTGCATGAGGTAAAACTAAAACTAAATAAAACACCTCAAAATACACACCAAAGACAAGAGCCTAATTGGCCTCCGAAGTTTGGGGAGCTTAAGTTAAAACTAAAAAAAATTAAAAATTTAGAAGGGTTAAAATTTAATTTTTAAAGAATTATAAGAGGAGTTTTTTTAAAAAAAAATTAGAGAAAAAAAATGAAGTCTCCGCTCCTGCCAAAGACCATAAAATTTTCAGTGCACCTTGGTAGGAGTTGGGACCCCCTTTTTTTTTTGTTATTTTCCTAACAAGAATCAGGGTATGTTTATATTAAAAAATGTAAAGAGATAATTTCCTGAAACATCTCAACAAAGGGTCTCTTTTTTAAAAAGAAAAAAATTTAAGTTAAAGCAAGTGAGATATTTTAATTAAAACAGAAAGTTAATTACTAAGACAAAACTCAAATTCACAAGTTATTTTAAAACCTTAAGCTAGTAAATTTAAATTTAATAAGCTGCGTAGACGTGGCTATTTTTATTGAAGGTTAAATAGAAGTCGAGAATTTTCAAACTTGGTTTAAAAGCTTCAGTGGATAAGAAAGATTTTGGGTGGTCGAAATGAAGGAGACGCCGGAGTCAACAGAGGAAAACAAAAGAGCGACTCAACAAAGCGCCACGTATGTCATGCGGACTTTAGCGATATTGCGCGTATGTCACAATCAGCCAGACCTAGTGACCCTGACCCATTCTAGACTTCTAGTGCTTTGAAATTTGTATGGTTCCTTATTGGAAGGGCAATAGATAAATGATGCCAGACAGGAAACGAGGAAAATTGATGATCTCAAGCTTTTTTTGTCCAATGGTAGACGATGTTTAAGCTTGATTACCAAGTCAGACAAAGCTTCTTAATCCTTGGTCCAATTTGACAGAGGAAGAGGTGCCTTTAAACTAGAATTCTTGTTTAGACTAGATTTAAATTAACTAGTTTAGCCGTCCATTATTGTTGAGCCTCGTCAATTCCTTATGTTAGTATTTACTTTTTAGGTTGGTTAATTCCGAACTCAAAATACCTTAATATAATTTGATTTTTATTAGATTAAATGTACTTAGGATTTTCAATATAAAATTTCATGTTTTGTGGTCTTAGTTAAAACCGAGTACTTATTAGTTCGAACTGGATAGTCAAAGGGAGCTCATTGAAGACTTCCAGAGTTTGTCATTCAATTTTAGGTTCGAACTTAACGAGGGTAGAATTGACCGTTCCATTTTAGTTTGAACGGGAAATTTTAAAGATCATTCTCAAGAGTTCTGTTCTAAACCTCGTTCCATTTTAGTTCAAATGAATAATTTTGAAGATCATTCCCGAGAGCTCCGTTCCAAACCTCATTCCATTCTAGTTCGAATGAAGAAGAAGATTGAAGATCATTTTCGAGAGCTTCGTTCCAGTTCGAACGAAGAAGTTTGAAGTTTATTCCCGAGAGCTTCGTTCCAAGTCCAGTTCCATTTGCAGTTCAAATGCGCCATTAGAGAAAACCTTGTTCCCAGGTGCTAGCCTAGTTCAGTTCAAACTGAAAACTTATTAGTTCAAACAAAACTGTTTTTCTTGCATAAGTTAGGAATCCATTTTCTTTCTTGAAGACCAAGTTTTTAAGCCTATTTAAGGGGACTTTATGAACCTCTTTTGTATGGTTTTGAAGTCATAGAATCTTGTGCTAAGAGAGGTTTAGGTTTGCTTAGAGCCATTATGTTGCTACTCTCTTAGGGCTTGTTTATTAAAGGAACAAAGTTTTCTTTCAAACTGGGTTGGAGGAAGTTCTTCCAAACCAGTTTGGAGGAAAACTCTGTCCTAAAAGGTGTGGTTTTTAATAAAAACCACACAACTCTAGATTTTACAAAAGTTTTCAGCCTATCGGAGTTTCGGTAAAGGAGATTAAGTAGAAGAATTTTTCAGAAGTTCTGGAGGAACTACCGGGGTAGCAGGCAAGCGGGTCACATGTCTAATGCAAGAGAGAGTCAACTTCAAAGGTTTTGGTAAATTGTGAACTTCTTGTATTTTCATTATCTTATAGTGGATTGATTTCCTGAGTTTAGTTGCCTCGTAGTTGTTTTACTTTTAAAGAGTTCTTCAAAAGGTTTTTACTTTGTCACTAAATTCACACAACTCTCTATGGAGTTCGTAGAGGAGCAAGTCAGGATGGCTAGTGCACGGTAAGCCCAAGAGACCATGGATGATAAAATCGCTGATATCCACAGTGTCACCATCCAGAGGAATGTTGATTAGGAGTTGGATGTGGGCGATTTTGTGGTGGACGACGGGTTCCCATGCGATGGAGTGGCCCCATAGCTAGTTGTAATTTCTTTTCTTTTGGTTGATCATAAGCTTAGGCCTAACGATATTTTGGGATATGTATGACATTATTTTATGTCCACCGTAGTGGTGACAATTATGGTTTATGTTATGATATTCTGCTGTCTTTTTTATTATTATTTTAAATAATTATTATGATTTACAATCAAATGCTTGTTAAAAAGGTTTTATCACTCTTAAAATAATTTCAAAGGATTTCAAACTTAAAAACTGAAATTTCGAGGACGAAAGCTTCATTAAGAGGGTAGAATGTAATTCCTCTAAAATAATAAATATTAAAATAAAGCAAAACACAATTATTTGTCAAAACACGCCTTATTAAATTAATATTCATGATTTAAAAGTACCATACATCAAAAATCTCAAACTTTTACCCTAGTCGAGCATTCGAGCATATCCTTGGAATGTTCGATGACGAACGTTCGAGAATCACACTAGAACGTTCGAGCTGTCGTTTTCTCGAACGTTCGGCGCATGGCACGAATGTTCGATCAGACTTGAAAAGCAATTTAACTTTTTGAACCACTTAAGCCATTTTTATCCCTTTCCCACACCTATAAATAGTCCCCTATGCCCCTTAGCTCACAAAGGGCTAGCAAAACGGGTTAGCGTGTCAAGTTCGGCTCGACCTGCTTGACCCGTCAACCCGTTAAGGCTAAATCCGAACATGACCCGTTTAATAAACGGGTCACTTGAGCACAACCTGCATTTTTTAACGGGTAACACGACACAACTCGTTAACCCATTTAGTTGACGGGTCATGTCGTGTGTAGCTATTCAGGTCGGATAAGCTTGTTAGACCTGAATTGTACTTTACAAAATTGCCTGTAGAGACCGAAATTAACATACTATTGGAGCGAGAAAATGACAAAAAAAGAAAAAAAAGAAAAGAAAAAATGTATTTAATACTAAAGAAACAAACCAAACAGAGAAGAGAAAGTGACAAAAAAAAAAATAATAATCAAATTCCGATTCAAAACCGAAACCAAAACCGGAATCGGAACCAAAAAACTCACACTTCATTGCCGTTCCCGAGATTGAGCATCACATAGAGCGAGGCGATCTGAGAATTGGCATCCTTTGAGTCGAGCATTCCAACCAGAGGAGGGATTGCTTTGCACGGCTTCCTTTCTCGTCGCCAAGTCCTCGGCCTGGAGCTCCCTCGCCTCTCGCTTCAACTCCTCCAACACCTCTTCTTTCCGCTTCATCTTTGCGTCGCTCTGGGCCTTCGGCGAGTTTGCCATTCTCAGAAGATCCAAGAGCTTCTCGGACCTCACCACCTTCAGCTTCTTAGTGCCTTGGATGTTGATCTGACGCTTGCAGCAAAAACTTCATCCTCTTTGCGGTGACGGTTACGGTGGCGGGATCCACCACCATAGCTGACGGCGTCGAAGATTACACGGCGGAATGAAGAGCCATAAAAGACAGTCCATAGACGGGAGTGGACCCGGAGGCCATGGCAGGGCGATTGAGGATCGACAAAGAGACCGTGAGAGAGAGAGAGAGGGAGATCGATTGAGATTGAGAGAGAGCTAAGAGTAAGAACGATTTTAGGTTTAGGTTTTTAGTTTTTACTTTTACGCTTAACTTAACTTTAAAAAATAAAGAATAAAAAATAAAATAAACGGGTTAGATGTGTCACTCGCTTGACCCATTTGACACTATTACTAAACAGGTCATATGACCCGAACTTGATTAGCCTAGACCTACACTTTATATCTTCGTGTCGTGTTCGTATCAGGTTTGCGAGTCATGTAAAAAATTAACACCCCTAGCTCACATCCTTTATCCTTGCACTCCAACAACCCTAAATTTAGAGATAGAGAGATTCTAGCTGAAGAAATGGTGGCATTTGTTGAAGTTTAATCCTTCATAAGGTAACCCTTGAAACTCAAATATTTTTTTTATTCTTCATAATGTTAGCATATTGACCTTGTTGTGATCAATCATTTTGCGGGTTTTAAAATGTCATATTAAGTTTTATAACTTTTCATGCATAATAAATTAGCTAAAATTTTCAAGAAATTATGAACTTACTCATGTTTTCATGTTTTATCAGGCTGATATGATTTAATGTATTTTCATAGGACTAATAAGAGCTTGGGTTAAGTGAGCAATAAGTTTTAGAAGTAGTTTTGATTCATTTATACATTCTGGCAGTCATCGAATGTTTCATTGTTCTTGACTGAAAACTTATTGCTCAATTAAGTTGCAGCAAGCACTTATTGTTACAACTTATTGTTGTAACTCTAGATTTTCTCAATGGCGGATACTTATTGCTGTTCATTCCGGATCTTGCTATAGTCTTGTGTTGACTCCCTAACGACTAAGTTTTATATTAACTAGTAAAGAGAAACTTAAACTAATGATGCTTCTTTTTGGCAACAAAAGGTTAGTAATTACATGCATTCTAGGGGAGGCTAGAAGAAGGTAGGTTAAAAAATATTGAGCATATTATAGGAAATTTTATTGAAGAATCTGTTGTAATGAATCTTATGATGCAAGCTAAATTATCTTAATGCAGTTTTCCTGCACAATCCTGTGAGAGTTACTTTGAGTTGGTCTATAGCTTGCATATGCTAACATAACATAAGCTACTTGTCAAACATGTGTGATGTATGTAGATTGCAAATCCAATTTTATTGTACAAATATCCATCTAAATAATAGTTACAAATAAATTGAAAAAGCAAAGTGTTCATACAGAAAAAGTAAAGAAAGGAAGAAAGAAAACTTGAGATGATGAAACCCTTTGATTCTTCTATTTGATCCAGCTCTCTCTGTTTTGGACGAGTTTATGGTGTATTTATAGAGTTTAAACAAAACCTAGCCAATTTCATGCAGCTTACATGATAAGTGCTTAATGTTACACATTCAAGCCCATTAATTCACATATGTTAATCTCTTAGTTTTGTTATAGTTTGATGTTTTATGTTGTTTCTGTATTTTTCTTGCATTTTATAGGTTTTGGAATAAAAACACTCATTTCAAACAAGATCCGAGCCTAGAAGATTAATAGGTAAAATATTGAAGTAGGGATTGAGCGCCAGAAACTAGGGATTGAGCACCAAAACCTAGGGATCAATCCCCATTGTTTTCTGCAAAATTCTGAAGTCGTCAGACTTGTTTTGGAAATGCCCAAATCCGACTCCAACTCGATTTTAGACTGCTTAGGCTACACGAAATCATCTAGGGTTGCTCCAAACTTTATAAATACTCCCTTAATTCGTCCAAATTAAGGACACAAGCTAGAGGAGAAGAATCAAAAGTTTCAAAGAATGATTTTTCTTAGTTTTTTCTTTAGTTTCGGTTTTTCTTTGTTATTTTCTTATGAGGATGATTTTCATCCGAATTATGTGTAGCTAATATTTTAGTTGGGACTCGATTGAAGTCATAGTCATGTCTCTTTAAGATTTCAGTTTGTCTTGCTACAATTTATGTTTTGATGCTTAATTAATTAATTTCGGATTTTTGTTCGTTCTTCATATAAGTTATGTATGAGTTTGATCATCTTATACATACGACATATGTGGATTGTTATTTAGGTCAATTTGGATGGTCAAGTCCTAGGCCTAATAGAGTAACAAAAGAACCAATTACAAATTCTTGGATTAATCAACATGAAAAATTGGAGTAGATGCCATGCTTTAGGCTTCATGTATTTGTCGATCTCTATAGTTTTATGCTTTTTTGAAGAACAACTTAGTAGATGCCATGCTAAATCCTTTGAGAAAGAAAATAATTAGAGTAGATGTTATGCCTAATTCATTACTTAGGGAGATCAATAGCCTAAGGAGTAAATGTCATGCCCTTAGGTTAGCAAACATTGAGTATCATGATATGATTATAGCATTATGTATATTGTTTACCTTAATTGAGAATGATTAGCGGTGGATATCGAAGTCCTACCTTATCCTCTTATTATTTCAATTCAATCTTTGATATCGTTCCATTCAAAATGTTTTCCTTTGAATTGCTTTTAAACATATTTTACTAATTATCGTGGGAATGATCTCGTATTTGCCATATATACTATCGTTTTAATCTTGTACATTTGTGAGTAAAACGTGCATTTATTTGCCTATTTATTTAAGTGGATATTTTTACAACATTACACCGTCCAATCCGCATTAAACCTCTTAATTTTCTTTCATTTTCTGGTTCTGCCCATTAAATTCGAACATAAAACACATAACAGTTTGCTGATGAAGGAAAAGGGCTCAAGAGCAATTCCAAGTGGCTCGAGCACAATCGGTCACACCAAAATCTAATATACAATTTGCACCAGATATGGAGAGAGAAAATTCATCCAAAGAATCAGTCAAGCACGAGATCAGCTCTAGACTTCCTGAAATAAGGGTTTTAACTCGAGTATTCCTACAGTGAGAGATTTGAGGTGACTCAATCCGTTAAAATAAGGGATTTAAGTGTGATTGTAGGGATTCTTAAGGGGGACTCGATCACTAAACCAAGGAGCTCGGATTTGTGCAGTGCAAAGTGAGAAAGTGTATTGAGTTCGTCCAAAAACTCGACCAGTAGCTCAACCAAACTCTAGGAATAGAATTCTATTTATCAATTAGAGATTTTTAGCTCCTCCATGAGTAATTAAACTCTTCATAGGGTGTTGATGTAGCCATTTCCAAGTTTTATGGTTTGATTGTATTTCTTTTAGGATTTTTTGTATGTGTATGATGATTGTTTAGCCTAGAGAATTACAAAAATTTTGTAATCGTTTTTAATGTTCATAGTTATTTATGATGAAAGTTTGCCTTGTCTCTGATAAAGTTTTTTATCTTAGATGAACTCAACATTCTCATTTTATGTGATTCTGGGAATGATGGCTATGCAATGGTATTCTTTGATATAAAATTAAGAGGATTAGATAGGGCATGCCTAGCAAAAATGGACCGTATTACACCTTAGCTTAGTATAATTAAGGTAGACGGTCCATGCCAACCGAAGATGAGTTATGCTCATCAATTGGCAATATATATGCGTATTAGGAGGTTTTATAGGTCATACCTAGGGAAGACGGATTGTACCACAATTAGTGGTTAGGTAGATGATTCCTGCCAACTGAAGATGAGTTATCATCATCTCTTAACAAAAGTATTTTCTTGTTGATGTCGTCATGTGATTGACAATCATTATATGCATCATATCATACATGTAAGGAGAGTTCCATGTGAACATGATCTACCATTGAACGAGGATTGTAGTGAAATCAATTCCCTATGTTCTTCTCCTTATTTTACTTTCCATTTATTTATGTTTACATTAAGTTTTAAAACCAAAATCAACTAAATCTTTTCTGAGTTAGATTAGAGTAGATCTTGAAAATTTGATAAACATACAACAAAAACAGTGATTGAGGTTCGACACCCTCTATACAGTCTTATCTTATAAGGATTCGTTCTATTGCGAGTGATTTAATTTATTATTGATCCAAAACCCATATAAAAAAAAAAAGAAGAAAGATCATTCATTTATGCATCTTTGCCTTCTACTCAAGCTCCCATAAATCCAGAGGAAGATAATATCACCATTAATAACTTTGTAGATTTGAAGAGATCCCAAGGCAAAAAAGCCGCAAAGGAGTGATTGAATAAACAAAATAGCAAAAATAGTGCTGATGATATTGTTGTAGGGTTACTAGCTTAGATTAACGAAAGAGCAGTGATGGTGACTAAGAGGAAACTGCAACTTATGGAAAGAATAAGTGTTTGAGAGAATGAGAAGATCCAATTTGAGCAAAACAAAATTATGCTCATGGATACAAACAACATGTTTGAATTCCAAAGAGAATATATTCGTATCCGATAAATAGAAATCTTTGAACGTCGAAAGTAAAGCATGCTTGATTGGTTGAATGGCTGGATTGAGCATTTGGCATTGGTTTTTTGTTTTTTTGTTTTTCCAATAGATAATGTAGTTGTCTTTGAACTGGTTTTGTTGGACAATATTTGTTATTAGTAAAGACGATAGCTTGTTCTAACTTCTTACTAAAATATTATTTTGATTGAAGCTAGATTGTAGTGTTTGTTGGGTCTTCTTGTATATTTTGATTGAAAATTTTGGATTCCAATTCTTTAAAACAGATATCGGTAAATCTTTGTTATAAAATGCATATGGATTTCTAACAATAGATAAATGCAATATATTCATGTTTAAAGGTAGATGAATGCAATGAATGCAATAATAAATGTAGTAGATGAATGCAATGAATGCAATAGTAAATGCAGTAGATGAATGCAATTCATATTTTTTTTTTCTATGTTTAAAGGTAGATGAATGCAATGAATGTAGTAGTAAATGACATAAATGCGATTGATTGCAGATGCAAAATCATGAATGCAGGAGTAAATGCATTAGGTAAATCAAAGGAAAATATCATATTTAATCCTTAAGTTTTCATCTGATTTGAATTTTGTCATTGAGTTTTCAATTTTAAGAATAAGGTCCTTAAGTTTTACTCAAGTTTTGAAATTGGTTCATCTATCTCTATCACTTTATCGTCAAAGTTAACGATTTTCTATTTGTCACGTGTATTTCATTTGACACGCTAGGTTCTGTCTCAATATTAAAGTTAATAGTTCTTCCTTTAATGCTACAAATCTAGAAGATTAATATAAAAGATGACTTTTATTTTTGGAGTTGGGTCTTTTGTTTGTTTGTTTGTTTGTTTATTTTATTTTTATTATTTTATAGATGAATTGGTACTTAATGATATGACATTGATATTAGGTGTTGATATGAATGCTAGCATGTCAATTGAGACACATGTGATATATGACAAACCATTCATTTTGACAGAAAAGTGATAAAGGGACCTATTTAAAATATGGGTAAAACTTAAGGACCATACTCTTGAAATTAGAAACCCAATGACTAAATTCAAATCATATAAAAATTTATGGGCTAAATATGATTTTTTCCTAAATCAAATTATGGTGTAACACTAATAAATGTAGTAGGTGAACAGTGAATGCTATTGTTTAGGTGGTTAATGCTGTATTGGTAAATGCAGTAGATTGAATGCATTATATTCAATGTGAGCTTTTAAACATAAAATGCAATAGTAAATGCCGTATTGGTTAATACATTATATTGAATATAGTAGTATATTCAATGTGAGCTACTAAACATTAACGTGGTAGTAAATGCAGTATATTGAATGCAGTAGTGAAAGCAGTGTAGAAGGTGAGAACTACTTCAATACTCGTGAATCACATTAATAGTCTGCACTTCGGTAGTTAAATAAATAAAGTATAAAATTCAATCTTAAAAACAAAAGACCAAGACCCTTCCAAGAACAATTTGGTTTTAGTGTAAACACAATAGTCATGAACACAATAGAAGTTGATCTTGTACGAGAAATACTCCTTGAAGACTCGGACTCCAACTATGAGTTGGAACAACTTATTGCAATTGTTTGGACACTTAGACATTTAAATAGAGAGAGAGTGATAAGCCTTGAATGTTGTGCATTCAAGCCCCTTAACTTGCATTTATTAAACCTTAGTCATTTTGTAATATAACTTTTTGTCATGTTTTTGTGTTAGTTAGTGCTTTCAGGTCTTATGATGAATGTGCACTCTACATCACGGATTTTCTCAAAATATGCTGATAGACTCAACTTGGCTCGAGTGACATCATCATTTGGCTCGAGCGACATCATCATTTGGCTCGAGCGAGATATACTAAACTTGGCTCGAGCGACATCATCACTTGGTCTCGAGCGAAGAAGCACCAAAATGGCTCGAGCGAACTCATAACTTAGCTCGAGCGAACTCGGTCGCACCAGAATCCGATTTGAGATCTGCACTTGATTTGGGGAGAGAAAAGTTCCTAAAGTTTGGGTCAAAGCACGGATTCACCTCTGAGATCCCTCAAATGATTGTTTTTGACTTCATATCCTCGCAATGAGGGATTGGGAAGACTAAATCCCTTAGTTTAAGGGATTGTATGGTGATTTTTAGGAATTGAAGGTGGATTCAAATAGGTGCTGTATCTCTGATCCAAAGGGGTCAATTCTTTTGAGAACAAGCACGAATTAGGGTTCTAAGTTCATACGGAGAACGTCCAGCAGCTCACAACATTCAAGGAATGGATTTCTCTAATGCAATAGAGAATTCCATATCCTCCATGAGTAGCTAATTTTGTATTCATAGGAATTGATGTAGCCCTTTCCAAATCCATGGTTTGATTGTATTTTATTTTAGGAATTTCAATATATGAGTGATGATTGCATAGCTTAGAGTTTTACAAAACATTTGTACTCGATTCAATGCTCATACTTGTTCTTGATGAAAATTCTATCTTGTTTATAAGAAGTTTATTTGTCTTGAATGAAATCAACATTTCTATTTTCTGTGATTATAGGAATGATAGCTATGCAATGGTACGTTTTGACATAAAATCAAGGAATTAGATAGGCCATGCCTAGGGAAGATGATCTGTACTACATCTTAGATTAGTGTAATGTAGGTAGACGGATCATGCCAACCGAAGATGGGTTGTACTCATTTCTTGATAATGTGTATGCTCATTAGAAGATTTATAGACCATACCTAGGGAAGACGGATCGTACCACAACTAGTGTTTAGGTGGACGATCCGTGCCAACCGAAGATGGGTTATCATCACCTTCTAATTAAAGTGTTTTCTTGTCGATGTTGTCATATGATTGACACCCATTATGCACATCACATCACACACGTAGTGAGAATCCCATATGAATACAATCTGCCATTGGTATGAGGTTTGTGGTAAAGTCATATTCCTATGTTTCTTTCCTTATATTTCATTACGTGTTTAAGCTTTAATTTAGTTTTCAAAACAACCAAATATTTTTATGAGTTAGATTAGAATTAATTCTGAGTATTTGATAAGCATCCGATCTAAAAACAGTCTTTGAGGTTCGACACCCTCCACATAGCCCTATCCTATAAGGATTCGTTCTATTGCAAGTGGTAGAAATTTATTATTGATCCGTAAAATCCACATCAATTTTTGGCGCCGTTGCCAGGGACTGTTTAACGGTTGTTTATTAAGTATTTGGGATTGAATTTACTTTAATTCCGTACATATTCTGTTTATAAATCGTCTTGTGCATAATCTGACTTTGTGTTTCAGTGCTGTCTGTTTCAGGTTCTGCATAAGTAGCTCGAGCGAAACATCAATCTGGCTCAAGCAAAGTCATTGGCTCGAGCGAAAATACATTTTGGCTCGAGCGACGTTCCATCAGACAGCACCGCAGGAGCTACTGCATTGCAGAAACAGTAACTTCTAAAATTTTGTTTTTCTTTTTTCATTTGTATATATTCTCTGTACACATTGCTACTGTTAGCCAGTAGCGTATGCATGGTCGTCGGTCTTTATCATTACCACTTTTGAATTGCGACCTAGACTTAGAACGCACTCTTAGAAATCGTAGAACCGAAAGGAACTCGAATCTAAGAGAGCGGACTGAACCAATGGCTGAAGAGTTAGAAAGAACTGTTCTGTTGAGGGATCACTATGTTCACTCAACTTACACTTCACCCTCATGCCTTCAACTGCCGAACGTCATGGCAGCTCATTATGAACTCAAGTCCAGCATCATTCAAATGCTCCCATCATTTTACGGACTTAGTAATGAAGACCCATATAAGCACCTCGACGAATTCCTGGAAATCTGCACTACCATTAAGTTGCAGAACTTTTCCGAGGATGCTTTAAAAATGCGTCTTTTTCCATTCTCCCTCAAGGATAAGGCCAAGTATTGGTTGAACTCCTTGGAACCAAACTCCATTACTTCTTGAGCGCAAATCCAACAAGCGTTCCTTAAGAAGTACTTCCCCATGGGGAAAACCAATCAAATTCGAAAAGCCATAACTAGTTTTTCGCAATCTGAGGGAGAACCTTTCTTTGAAACATGGGAAAGGATGAAGGACCTTTTGCGAAAGTGTCCCCACCATGCTGTCCCGAAATGGCAGCTAGTTCAATGTTTCTATGATGGCTTGACTGAGCCACATAGACAAATGGTTGATGCCTCATGTGGAGGCACTTTCATGATGAAAAGTGAGAACGATGCATGGACCCTTTTTGAAAATTTAGGTGAAAACTCTTTACATCATGCATCATCTAATTGTCGAGCCATTGCTCCAAAAGCTCAAAGGACTGAAGGTCTTTTTGAATTGAGCAATCCTTTAGATGTAACCACCAAGGTGGATGCATTATCAAGGAAATTAGACCAGCTCATGGCAACTGGTTTTGCTCCGACTACTTCTCACACATCTACTCTACATGAGCCATGCTCATTTTGCTCGAGCCCGATGCACAATGCAAGAGATTGTCCTACAGTTGGACAATTTTCTGACATGACTAACGAGCAAGTGAATGCGGCCTTCTCCAGACCAGGGAATGATCAATACTCCAATTCTTACAACCCTGGATGGAGAGATAATTCTAACTCCTCGGGGAGAGTCCAAGGTATTGGAAATTCTGCTCCACAGTCTTATGGAATGCATAATTAGACCTATCAGTATTCCAACAATTTTTTATCCAATTACCGACCTCCCCAACACCAATACCAGTCAGCTCCACCTCCTCCTAGGAACTCTGCCTTTGAGGATAAAGTGTTGTCCGCTCTAAGCAATCTTGAGGCAAACACTCAATTGCTTAATTCTCACTCTCAATCAATTGCGAAGTTAGAAGCCCAAGTTGGGCAAATAGCCAACACACTTAATCAAAGAAGAGAGGGTAAACTTTCAAGTCAACCAGTGGCCAACCCCAAGGGACAGTTTGCATACACTAATGGTGCAACATGCAGCGCTACTCATGAGCAAGCCCAGGCCGTCACCACTCTACGGAGCGGGAGGACAATTGACAATAAGGTTAGTGAAGAGAATGCGGTCGAAAATGAGCTCCCCACAAATCCAAACCTATCAAAAGGCCTGGGAGCGAGCATTAGAGTCCCAGATTCAGTCACCCCCATTCTTGAGACAGCTTATGAGCCTAGAGCCCCATTTCCTGAACGTCTCAGAGAGTCTTCGCAGTTGGGTAAACATGGAGAGAAGATCCAAGACATGATGGAGGTCTTCAAACAAGTGAAAATTAATATCCCTCTAATGGATGCTATTAGACAAATCCCTTCATATGCAAAATTTCTTAAGGACTTGTGCACTCAGAAGCGCAAGATCAAGAGTCATGTCCCTAAGAAAGTCATTCTCACGGAGCAGGTAAGCTCCATTCTCCAACATAACATTCCTCCAAAATACAAAGATCCTGGTGCCCCCACAATTTCATGTATCATCGGAGCACATAAGGTAGAGAAAGCCCTATTAGACTTAGGAGCAAGTGTCAACTTGCTACCTTACTCTGTGTATTTACAGTTGGGCTTAGGAAAATTAAAACCCACATCGGTTGCCTTGCAACTCGCTGATCGATCTATTAGGCAACCACGTGGGATTGTGGAGGATGTACTCATAAAGGTGGACAAGTTCTACTTTCCAGTAGACTTTTTAGTTCTAGACACAGAACCTGTCCCCGATCCCAGAAAATCCATTCCTGTTATCCTCGGACGTCCTTTCTTAGCTACGGCTAATGCATGCATTAATTGTAGGACGGAGGTAATGAACATTACATTTGGGAATATGAATGCAAGGCTTAATGTGTTCAAGGCCATTCAGCAACCGCAGGAGGATGATGAGTGCTTCGCTCTAGACATGATTGATGAAATCGTGGAGGACTCACTTCCTTGCATCTTGGCTAAGGACCCTTTAGAGGCGTTTCTAACTTATAGTGTGTGTGATAATTTAGAAGGTCCTGAGTGTAGCGCCCCAGATTTTAAATCACGAATAAGACAGTCTTAAACTGAAATTTAAGACCAAACAATAATACAATAAGTACATATAGAAAGATTATAAGGACTTTATGAGTAATTATAGAACATATAGTAAAAATTTAGAGTCTATTGAAATACTTTTTAGACTCTAATACAATGGAAAGTGTAAATAAACTTTAAACAAAAATAGAGTCAAACGAACTCCGATTTGATTAATTCAAAATCCAGAATACTCGTCTCGTAATTCTCTATCTATACGTAGTGTTTATAGAACATATGGTAAAAATTTAGAGTCTATTGGAACATTTTTAGACTCTAGTACAATGAAAAGTGTAAATGAACTTTAAACTAAAAATAATGAAAATAGGGTCAAATGAACTCCGATTTGATTGATTCAAAAGCCAAAATACTCGTCTCATAGTCCTCTATCTACCCTCCAAATTTCATGATTTTCAGATTTCGGGAAGGGGACGAAAATTCGTCCAAACCACCCAGCACAGTGGCTAGACGAAAATCAAAAGAAAAACAAAACAAAAAGATAATGGATAAAGATAGGGAGGGGGGAGACCTGCACCTAGCCTCACGTTGCTCTCTCTATTGGGTTCTCAGACTATGTGTGAATTGTGGGATGGATTAAATGAATGAGAATAATTAGTGAGGGGATAAGATAGTAGAGATAATGTTGTAATAAATGTTAGGTGAGTCACCATCTTATATCTTATTTGTTAAGTTTACGAAGCTCAAGTTTGCTTTGCCTATAAAAGAACTCACGGTCCTCACTTAAACTCACCTATTTCTTTCTCTTCTTCCTCTTCTATTTGATTTCTTCTACGAGAGAGTGAGAGAGGGAATACTGTGAGAGCATAAGAGAGAGAGAGAAAAAAAAAGAAGAAGAAGAAGAAGAAAAAGGGTACTGATGTGAATAGTAGTCCAAGGCCCGGGAACACAATTTTTACAAATTAGCTCAGTGAGTCCCTCTTGTCGTCTTCTTTAATTCTGTGTATGTCCGTTTTTCTAAATTATGTCGTTTAAGGGCCCAAATAGTTTTATTAAAGTTTTAAACTCCATTTTTATATATATTGTTTGTTTAAATTATCAAAACACCGTTATAATGCCCAAGTTTAATTAGATATTTCATAAATGTGCCGTTACGCTGCCCAAAGTTTTAAAACATTTTTTAATTATTAGTTACACTAATGTTGTTACTCTGCCNGTCCAAGGCCCGGGAACACAATTTTTACAAATTAGCTCAGTGAGTCCCTCTTGTCGTCTTCTTTAATTCTGTGTATGTCCGTTTTTCTAAATTATGTCGTTTAAGGGCCCAAATAGTTTTATTAAAGTTTTAAACTCCATTTTTATATATATTGTTTGTTTAAATTATCAAAACACCGTTATAATGCCCAAGTTTAATTAGATATTTCATAAATGTGCCGTTACGCTGCCCAAAGTTTTAAAACATTTTTAATTATTAGTTACACTAATGTTGTTACTCTGCCAAAATTTTACAAAGATATTATATGAATTATTCATAATTATGCTGTTATGCCGCCCATGTGTTTTTTAAAATACTATACTCATTATTTATAGTGATAGAGTTACTATATCCATTTTATGCAAAAATATAAAGCTGAGGGCCCAAAAACAACAATAGTCTCAAAGAGAAACTAATATATATTATTTTGTATGAATATGACTTAAATGCAGGAAACGAAGTACAGGAATCCATTTCAGTGAAGAGTAAGTATGGAAGTACTTACTGAGAAATGATACTGGTTCTAATAAGATAATACTTGCTGATTTATTTATCAACTGTTTGATTATATGTGCATGAATATGATATTGCATATTGTCTTATTTTTATTATTGTTCCAAAACAGATCATAAAAGACATTAATACATTTTGGGTCCAAGTCCCCAGACTGGTGGTTGGAGTCCCCAGTGCTGAAAGATAATAATAAAGTGGGTTCTAGTCCCCAGACTGGCGGTTGGAGTCCCTAGTGCTGAAAGATTATAATAGGTGGGTGAAATCCTCAGTCTGGTGGTTGAAGTCCTCAGTACTGCTAGTAAAGTGAGAACGTGGGGTTGGAGTCCCCTATTAGCCGAGAGGTTGGAGTCCTCTAGAGTGATGCATTGCATGAATAATACGGAAATTGCATGATTGTCATTAATAATACAACAATAAACCAGTAACTTTTATACTTATTGAAACAGTGGAACTCACTTGTTTGTTTATGTAAATATGATAACGCCATATTTACATAGACTATGATGCAGGATTGGAGGTAGAGGATCAGGACCCTCTTGCAAGTTTTGATCAATTTTGATAAAGTTACTTGTTGCCTCAATATGATGATAAATATTACGTTTAATCTATCTTTTGCTATGTACTGATTTTCTATGTCATGTATTAACACTTTTATTCATATTTGCTATTGTGCCGTATGTGGCACTTATCTTTATTTGATGCACCTAGTGTATTTATTATGTAACCGCACAATGTTAATATTTATTTAAATTGAGGTATATTCAGTCAGCTCAAATGTGTTATGTGAGGGTTATTCCTTGTGTTATTAAAAGAAAAAAAAAATATACCGCTGCGTGATTCTATCTCTGATGTCGTAACGTCTCGTGCGAAATGAGAGATTTCCACTTACGCCTTATTATTAAAAGGCGGGGCGTCACACTGAGTATGTCGAATACCCTGGTGGTGACACTTGATGGTATCTTTTGTATTTGTATCTGTAAATATTCACAAAAAAAAAAAAAAAAAAAAAACCTATCTTTGTTTTTAAATTTGCAGTGTTTATCTTTGGTTTGTAGTTTTGTTTTCTCAGGACAGGTGTTCTTTCCTTCAAGTTTGGGGGTATGCTACACGCCAATCCAAGTCCTGCTCAGGTTTTTCCTCTCCTCGGTTTTGTATCTCTGTTTACACATTGGGGACAATGTGTAATTTAAGTTTGGGGGTAAGGGAAAAACTTTTTGACACATTATTATGTTAGTCCTAAGAATTGTGTTGAACTTTAATGGTGATTTGCATTTCATTGGCAAGTTTAAATTGTGAACACATGATCATATGGCTAGGAATCTAGAGTCTCATTTCGTATCTTTGACTTATGAGGTATCACTGGTGTTAATTTGATTTGTCATGAGCACATTAGCACATAGTTTGTGAGGTATGACATGTTGGACCAATTGTGTGTGTTTTCAATGTTTTGAGAGGAATTTGGTGATTTGTTGGATGAACAACCTTGGCAAGGTATTTTTTTTTAAAAAAAAAAAAAGGAAAAAAGAATAAAAAAATACAAAATATAATTGATGTGTCTAGTTTGGCTTCGTAGCCTTTTTGACTGGAGTTAGTAAGCCCTTAGGGATGTTTTACATCTAATGCCCTAAAGCCATCTGGTTTGGGAGTCATTGGCCTAACACTCAATACATTGGTCAATTAAGGATCTTAAAGGAGCTAGGCATTGCACAGCTGCACACAAAAAGAAAAAGATTATCTGGCTAGTTAGTTTCGTAGCCTTGTTGACTCAAGTTATTAAGCCTGAAGGGTCTTCACACTTAGTGTCCTAAAGCCATCTGGTTTGGGAGTCATTGGCTTAACACTTGATACATGGGTCAATTAGAAAGCTTAAGGAAGCTAACATTGCACAGCCTGTTTAAAAGCAAGAAGAAAAAGAAAGAAAAGAAAAAAAAAAAAAAACTTTTGCTTATGCCTTGGTTGTTCTATTTGATGAAGATCCTAGTGACTTTTGATGTATTGAATCATTCACACTGGAATTAATTGGAAGCCTCATACTTATGCGTTAGTTCACTTTACACAAAGTTGAACTTGTGATGCCTCCGTCAGTCATTGGTAAGTAAGTGGACTTTGAAAGTCTTAGGAAATATTGGAGATGGTGTTTATCTTTTTAAGCTTGCTCATGAATGATAATCATTATTTTTTGTGACACTCATTTCTTTTGAAAAACATGATTCTACATGATGTTTGTGGGTAACATTTCTGTTAAACCCTCACGAGACTTCACTCGTCCACTAGGGATGCCTAGGGGTTTAAAAGACTTGTTGCATATGCCAAATGCAACCGTTTTTCCTACGACAAAGGAGTAGAATAGTTGTTTTAAATTTTGTTTATTTTATTTTTCGCTTTTGTTTTGCTAAGGGACTAGCAAAATGTAAGTTTGGGGGGGTGTGATAAGCCTTGAATGTTGTGCATTCAAGCCCCTTAACTCGCATTTGTTAAACCTTAGTCATTTAGTAATATAGCTTTTTGTCATGTTTTTGTGTTAGTTAGTGCTTTCAGGTCTTATGATGAATGTTCACTCTACATCACGGATTTCCTCAAAATATGCTGATAGACTCAACATGGCTCGAGCGACATCATCATTTGGCTCGAGCGAGATATACTAAACTTGGCTTGAGCGACATCATCACTTGGCTCGGTCGCACAAGAATCCGATTTGAGATCTGCACTTGATTTGGGGAGAGAAAAGTTCCTAAAGTTTGGGTCAAAGCACGGATTCACCTCTGAGATCCCTCAAATGATGGTTTTTGACTCCATATCCTCGCAATGAGGGATTGGGAAGACTAAATCCCTTAGTTTAAGGGATTGTAGGGTGATTTTTAGGGATTGATGGTGGATTCAAATAGGTGCTGTATCTCTGATCCAAAGGGGTCGATTCTTCTGAGAACAAGCACGAATTAGGGTTCTAAGTTCATATGGAGAACGTCTAGCAGCTCACAACATTCAAGGAATGGATTTCTCTAATGCAATAGAGAATTCCATATCCTCCATGAGTAGCTAATTTCGTATTCATAGGAATTGATGTAGCCCTTTCCAAATCCATGATTTGATTGTATTTTATTTTGGGAATTTCAATATATGAGTGATGATTGCATAGCTTAGAGTTTTACAAAACATTTGTAATCGATTCAATGCTCATACTTGTTCTTGATGAAAATACTATCTTGTCTATAAGAAGTTTATTTGTCTTGAATGAAATCAACATTTCTATTTTCTGTGATTATAGGAATGATAGCTATGCAATAGTACGTTTTGACATAAAATCAAGGGATTAGATAGGCCATGCCTAGGGAAGATAATCCGTACTACATCTTAGATTAGTGTAATGTAGGTAGACGGATCATGCCAACCGAAGATGGGTTGTACTCATTTCTTGATAATGTGTATGCTCATTAGAAGATTTATAGACCATACCTAGGGAAGACGGATCGTACCACAACTAGTGTTTAGGTGGACGATCCGTGCCAACCGAAGATGTGTTATCATCACCTTCTAATTAAAGTGTTTTCTTGTCGATGTTGTCATATGGTTGACACTCATTATGCACATCATATCACACACGTAGTGAGAATCCCATATGAATACAATCTGCCATTGGTATGAGGTTTGTGGTAAAGTCATATTCCTATGTTTCTTTCCTTATATTTCATTACGTGTTTAAGCTTTAATTTAGTTTTGAAAACAACCAAATATTTTTCTGAGTTAGATTAGAATTAATTCTGAGTATTTGATAAGCATCCGATCTAAAAACAGTCCTTGAGGTTCGACACCCTCCACATAGCCCTATCCTATAAGGATTCGTTCTATTGCGAGTGGTAGAAATTTATTATTGATCCGTAAAATCCACATCAGAGAGGATCCAAGGCGTACATTCATCAATCATGATTCAATTCAAGGCTATAAGAGGCTTTTTCTCGATTATTTTGCTGATTTACCAATATATCCTCCAAAAATATTTTGAAGGGGGTTTCAAATGCGTTGTCGTTTTTTTCTTCGTATTCTCTATGCGGTAAAAGTTTTATGATCCGAATTTTGTCCAAACAATAAATTGTGCTGGAACTATCGATTTATCTTCCCTTCAAAAGATGACCGACACATTTAGAATGCTCGCTTATGGAGTACCAGTTGACTATGTGGACGAGTATGTGCGGATTGGAGAATCTACTGCAATTTAATCTCTAGAAAAATTTGTTCAAGCGGTGGTTTCAATTTATTCCAACGATTACTTTAGGTTTCCAAACGTTGATGGTGTTGCTAGATTGCTAGAAGTTGGTGAAAGATGTAGTTTTTCAGGAATGCTGAGGAGCATTGATTACATGCATTGGAAATGGAAGAATTGCCCAACTATGTAGAAAGGTCTGTTTTTTGGTCATTTCCATGAACCAATAATGATTTTGGAAGCAATAGCTTCGCAAGGTCTATGGATATGGCATGTGTTTTTTGAGTTATCGGGTTCTCACAATGACGTCAATGTTCTAAAATGGTCTTTTGTGTTTTCTGAGCTCGTTGAAGGGCATGCTCGTCCAGCCAATTACTCAGTCAATAGTCATAAAGGATACTATCGTGCTGATGGTATATATCCTAAGTGGTCAACCTTTATAAAGATAATTTCCTGTCCACAGGAAAAAAAGGCCAAATTATTTGTTGCAGTCTGAGAGTCAATAAGAAAGGATGCGGAACGTGCATTTTGAGTGCTTTAATCACGATTCAAATTTATGCATAACATGATTATTGAAGAAGAGCGAAATACTGATGATGTTATTGACTTTGAATATGAACAAATCGATGTTCACAATGCTCAAGTACAAATTTCACACGAGCATTCCCTTGGATTTGTGTAGTAAGACCTTTGAGTATTAGAGACAACCAAATTCATTTTCAACTGCAATCCGACCTTATCGAGCACTTGTAACAATTGTATGAGTCAAACTTTAGAATTATTAATCTTGTTTAAGAATTATTAGTCTTTTTTTATTATTGTATGTGTTTTGTTTAAGAAATATGACCTGCACGTGAGAGATCAATGTTCTCATATGTGTTTGTTTTTATTTTTATGAATAGTTTCCATATATGTGTTTGTTTTTTTCTTTGATTAAAGTGTTAACAAGAATATAATAAAAAATGAATGAAAAATAATATTTAAAAGCAAGTAGAGAATAAAATAAAGAATATGTTGGAGGTGTATAGAAAAAGCAATAGCTAAAATAGAGAGTTGTATGTTTGGCAAAGGTTTGAACCCTAGGTTTTTTTTTTTTTAAAAAAAAAATTACATCAAAACATTCTCATTTTTTATATTTCATCAATCAATTTTTAACAACTTTTTTCTATTTTTTATATTACATCAAACACTTTTTATTATTTAAATAAAATACTTACTAAGAAAGAAAACTTTTTTATTTTTTCATACAAAAAATTTACAATATTCTTTTTACTTTATATCATATCAAAACTTCAAAACCCCAAAAACTCAACCCAACATTTTTTCAATTACTATTTTAAATAATACTGCTAGAATTGCTCTTATGTTATGTTACTCTCACATTTATATTTTTATATAATTTCCACTGCGCTGCAGTATTTTATTAACTTTGATGTCAATTAGGAAAAAAAAAAAAATAAATAACATTCTCCTCTCTTAGGGTTTCTCTCTAAACTCTGGGAGGTGGAGCCGCCGTTAAGGCTATTCACCGCAGATCTCAGTCTGTTGGGGAGACACTTGTGGGCGGGTTACGAACCAGATATCACAAACTTCATGTCGGACGAACTCTCTAAATTATGGGGTAACCTCTCTCTAACGGAAACAGAGAAAGAGGGGATTACTATACATATTGAAGATGTGAAGGAGACGGCGAAGCGGGGCGGACTTTGCCTGGTGGGAAAGTTGGTAATGGCCAGGGTGGTGGGTGGAGAAATCTTGCGCACAACGTTGATGAGGGCGTGGCGACTAACCGAATCAGCCAGCTTCAAGACCTTAAATGACAATCTTTTCTTGATTGAATTTGATTTGGTCGATGACCTTGAGAGAGTACTGGAAGGGGGGCCTTGGTTATTCGATAACTATCTCGTAGCTTTGCAGAAATTTGATGGAAGTGTTCCACCGGATCGTTTGGACTTCAGTTGGGTAACATTGTGGGTCCAGATCCATGGCTTGCCTCTGGTTTGTATGAACAAGGAAGTGGGCATGAAAATTGGTCAATCCATGGGTGTTGTTAAAGGGATCGATGTGGGGGAAGATGGAGTAGGATGGGGCAGATTTCTTCGTGTCCGAGTGGAAATTGCCTTGGATAGGCCCTTAGCTAGAGGAAGGGTCCTGAATTTGATGGGCAAAGAGACTTGGGTGAGTTTCAAATATGAGAAACTCCCTAAATTCTGTTTCTCCTGTGGGATCATCAACCACGGAGAGGGAGGCTGTCCTTCGAACCCAATCAAGAGAATGCACGGTGCATCAGAGATGCAGTATGGCTCCTGGTTGAGAGCACACTCGCCAAGTAGGAAAAGGGGAGTAGGGGACACTTACGGTGGTGGGCGAGCGGCACGGGTCCAGGGCGATGAATCGCAATCAGAGGGACACAGTGACTCCGGCGGAATAAAGGGCAACTGGGGAGGAAAATCTGACACTGTGAAGCCCACGGTGAGAGGTGGTGGTAGCTCGACGGCGGCGGCGGATGTCCCTACAGATCCACTGCTTTTCGAAATGGGTATCCCGGTAACGGAAATAGCCGTAAATCACGGCTCTCCATCAAAGCCTCCCAGCTCTCAAAAGGAAACAAACAGATTTTCAGGGAATCATTGCCTAACGGACAGCCCACAAGGAGACGTTACCAATAAGGCAGAGAATCAGGTAGTGTTAATGGACGAATTAGAGGCTTTCCCTAGTTTGGAAATGGGGAGCGTTACTGCTGAAGCAGGAGAAGGCAAGAAGGGGGGGCGGCTGACTCATAAGGACGCCCTAGGGAACCCAAAAAATATTTATGGGAGAGGGCTTTCATCACCACATGGGCCATGGGTCAATGGGCCTGGTCCTCAACTTACAAAAGAATTATCCCTATCCAAAAATACTCGAATGGACCCAACCGTAGAGGTACATCAGGCAAATGGTCTCAGCGAGTTAGTTCATAATCCAGCTATTTCAGTTTCTCCTAAAGGCGTAGCAGGGGCTTTCGAACATGTTCCTGGGCCTACTAAGTTGGTCAGCAGTTATGACACGGCCACTTTTGGTACTGATTTTACACTAAAGAAGGTAAATGGTACTCCAGATGAGGACAAGGTGACTCCTGTGAAATTAATTTCCCCTAAGCCGGATGAGGGTGCCGCTAGAATTTCTACCAGAGGTTGGAAAAAGAGAGCTCGCACAGTTCAACAGGAACCTGGGAGGGAACACGCAGCAGAGATGCATCCAGAGAGTACAAAGGCTCCTTTCAAGGGCGCACAAAAAAGGAAGGCAGAAACTATGCTTCCTGGCTGTCCAGTAGGCACTCTGGTTGAAGGAGAAGTAGAGGTTGGCGGCAATAAGAAGGCTAGATCACAAGCTGACAGGGCTGTAGTGCAGGAACATGTAGAGGAAGTGGCGGTGGCTGATGTTCAGCCCCGCCGCTCATTATGAATATGTTAAGTTGGAACTGCCGAGGGCTTGGGAACCCTCGGACAGTTCGGAATCTTCGCCTTATGGTGAAGGATAAGAAGCCCACCATTTTATTTCTTATGGAAACAAAATTAATGAGAAATAAAATGAGTTTGTTACGTGGAACACTTGGTTTTGATAGCATGTTTGTTGTGGATGCTGTTGGCTTGAGTGGGGGGTTAGCTCTTTTTTGGATGGAGGATGTCCAACTCGAAATACAAAACTACTCACTTCGGCATATCAATGCTGTCATCACAGAGCCGCGCTTGAATTTTCAGTGGAAGTTGACAGGTTTCTATGGGCACCCGGAAACAGCCCGCCGAGGTGAGGGTTGGAGTCTCCTCAGGCACTTACACAGTCTTACTCCTGACCCATGGCTATGCATTGGGGATTTCAACGAGATTGTCGAGCAAACTGAAAAAGTGGGTGGAGCATTGAGACCCATCCGATAGATGGAAGCCTTCAGGGAAGTCTTAGATGATTGTTCCTTAAGTGATCTGGGTTTCTCTCGGTCGCGATTCACATGGTACAACTACAGAGAAAACTCCTCATTTACAAAGGAACGATTAGATCGTGCTGTGGCAAATCCATCCTGGTGCGAAAAATTTCCGGAGGTGGATGTCTCTATTTTGGCCACTCAAACTTCTAACCACAGCCCACTTTGGCTCTCCTATGGCATTCGCAGAGTGGAGGATATGGGCAATCATGACCGATTTAAATTTGAGGCCAGCTGGATGGTCAATGAGGCGTGCTCACCAGTCATCAAAGATTCCTGGGCCAGCAGTTATGGAATCGGGGACCCTCTGGAGATCCTTATTCGCAAGCTTGAGAAATGCAAAAAAGCCCTACTGAAGTGGAGTAAAGCAAGAGGTCGGAGAAAGAGACAAGTATGGCTGAAGAAGCAAACAGAGAAACTTGCGGTGCTCCAGGGCAGAATCACTGCTGATTCCGTGACAGAAGTCAAGTATCACAAGGCAGCGATTGAGGACCGTCTGGAAAGGGAAGACCTTAGATGGAAACAAAGAGCTAAGGTCCATTGGCTCCAACAAGGTGATAGAAACACGAAGTTTTTCCATATGTATGCAAATCAAAGAAGAAAGAGCAACCAGATCGGTGAGATAGTTAATGCAGATGGGACCCATTGCACTAGTGTCCTTGAGGTTAGTAACGCTTTCACGGATTACTTTCAGACTTTATTCTCATCGTCAGACCCAACTGGGGTGGTAGATTGCCTTGATATGTTGCAGGAGAAAATTACCCCGGACATGAATGCACAGCTTACTGCCCGGTGTTCGAGTGAAGAAGTTAGCACTGCCATCTCTCAGATGGCCCCGTATAAGTCCCCAGGTCCAGATGGGTTCCCCCTTGCTTTTATCATAAGTATTGGCCGATCATTAGCAAAGAGGTATGTCAGGCTGTCACTTTTTGCTTACAATCAGGCAGAGCCCTTGATATTGTCAATGCCACTCATATTGTGCTAATTCCTAAGAAAAAGCCACCCACTAGGGTTACGGATTTTCGGCCCATAAGCCTTTGTAATGTGCTATACAAGATAATCTCCAAGGTTTTAGCTAATCGGCTCAAACAATTCCTCCCTCATATTATTTCCCCTAATCAAAGTGGTTTTGTAGCTGGGAGACATATCACAGATAATATCTTGGCTGCTTATGAAGCGCTTCATACTATGAAGTCTGTATTGAAGGGGAAGAAGGGATTTATGGCACTGAAATTAGATATGAGCAAGGCTTATGATCGTGTTGAATGGAACTTTCTTGAAGGGGTCATGCGGAAACTGGGTTTTGATGAAAGATGGATTCGGTTAGTTATGAACTGTATCACCTCAGTCTCCTATTCTGTGGTGATTAATGGTGAGCCGTCCGGCAATATTCTGCCTACTCGAGGTCTCAGGCAAGGGGACCCTATCTCTCCATACTTATTTATTATGTGTGCAGAGGCTCTGAGTGCTATGTTGCAGGGGGCGGAGAGGCAAAAACTAATCACGGGGGTGCCCATTGCCACGGGTAAAATACGGCTTAATCACCTTTTCTTTACAGATGACAGCCTCTTGTTCTGTAGAGCTACTTCTTTGGAGTGGTCACGCTTACGAGCAGTTCTCGAAAGGTACGAACAAGCATCCGGACAAAGACTGAATATGGAAAAAACCTCTCTCCTTTTTAGTACCAATACTCCAGGTTCGGACAAAAGTCAAATCCTTCAAGTATCAGGGTTGCAGGATACTAATTGTGTGGAGAAGTATCTGGGTTTGCCTACTTTTGTTGGGAGATCTCGTCGAATGGCCTTCATGTCATTAAAAGATCGCATCTGGGCCCGGATAAGCAACTGGAAAAACAAATTTCTTTCTCAAGCTGGAAAGGAAATCTTGTTGAAAGCCGTGGCGCAAGCTATCCCGACCTATACGATGAGTGTGTTTATGCTGCCTAAAGCTCTACTCTCTGAGATAGATGCTATGCTCCAACGATATTGGTGGTGTCATCATGAACATGAAAGGTCTATTCATTGGATCAAATGGAAGAAAATGGGAGTTGCAAAGAGTAAAGGGGGCCTGGGTTTTCGGGACCTCGAAAGTTTCAACAAAGCTCTATTGGCAAAGCAATGCTGGAGAATCCTCCAGAACCCTGAATCTTTGGTGGCACAAATATTCAAGGCTAAGTATTTTCCTCGAGACTCGATCCTCACAGCACAATTGGGCCGACGACCCTCGTACGTTTGGAAAAGTATTTGGGCTGCCCGAGATCTATTCACAACAGGGATCAAATCGAGAGTGGGTAATGGGTTCCAGATTCGTATCTGGAAAGATAGATGGCTGCCGCAATCAATAGTATTACCTCCCGGTGAGTCACAGCAAGGACCTGATGCCGCAAAAACTGTCTCGGACCTTATTGATTGGAATGTTCCAGGCTGGAAGGTTGGGTTGATTCATGAGTTGTTTGATCGGAGTACGGCTGAGGCTATAACTCAGATTCCTATTGGCTCAATCAACATGAATGATCGCCCGACCTGGTGGCCTACAACTTCAGGGGAGTTCACGGTGAAAAGTGCATATCATCTTCAGAAGTCAATCATCGCCGACTTGGAGGGAGAGAGTTCCGGATCCGACCAAAGAAAGGAACTTTGGAGGGTGTTGTGGAAGATGAATATTCCGCATGCAGTGAAAGTTTTTGTATGGCGGGCTTGCAGTAATGCGTTGCCTACCAAAACTAATTTATTCAGACGGACAATTACAGAAGACCCTCTCTGCCCCATGTGTTCAGGTCAAGTGGAAACTACATGTCATATCTTATGGGGTTGCCCCACGGCAAAGGCTGTTTGGAGCTTGTGTGGTAGTAGGATTCAGAAGAGGAGCTTTGAGCATGAGGACTTTCGGGCTGTTCTCACCTACCTAGTTTGCGCTTTGGATCAGGAGGACTTGGAAAAGGTAGCGGTGATGGCCAGAGCAATTTGGTTTCGAAGAAATGCAGTGGTGCATGGTAACCCGATTGGCCTACCTCATCTAGTGGTCAGTCAAGCTCTAGAAAACCTTGAAGCCTTTCAGCAAGCCAATTCCAGAAAGCACAACCCGGAGATGGCGGACCCCCCTATGATAGATCAATGGCACACCCCTCCACAGGGCTTTGTCAAACTTAATTGGGATGCAGCAGTGGATTCCAACCATCGCCGTATGGGTATAGGGGTGATAGCTCGTGACTCGAATGGGGAGGTGGTGGCAACCGTTTCAGCCTCTAAAAATCACATTACTGCCCCAGATATTGCGGAAGCTGTTACGGCTCTTAGGGCGGCCACATTATGCTGTGAGAGAGGATACACTAAAGTGATATTGGAAGGCGATGCTCTCCAAGTGGTCAATGCATTAAACTCCCCAACTCGTAACTGGAGTAGTTATGGACACCTTATTGAGGAAGCGCGAAGTCAGTTACAGGCTCTTCATACATGGAGGGTGCATCATGTTCGTAGACATCTAAATGCGGCGGCCCATTATCTTGCCAAGGAAGCTTTGCAGCTAAATGAGGAATTGGTCAATGTGTTTGAAGGTCCCCGATGAATTTATGTTTATTTCTTTGGAGCGCTTGTAACTCGGTAGACTTTTATCTTTAACGAGAATGCGCCCATTTCAACTCAAAAAAAAAAAAAAAAAAAACTTTGATGTCAATTATGAGTTGGATGAAAAGCATACGAAACTCTAAAAACTCTATAATTATTAGCGAGTGAATGTAGTTCCCTTTGTAATTGTATAAAAAAAAAAAAAAAAAAAGCGCTGGAAATAACACCGTGTTTCAAACGGATAATACAAAATTCAAACGGATAATACAAACCCCAGAAGCAGCAAAAGCTAGAGAAGTCGAGAGAGAACCTCCGTCTCTCAAAGGGTGATCAATGTCCGCTCTCAGCATCGGTATTGCCTCTACCGCCATAACCGTCCGTACAAATCTCACGCCTTCGAGCTCTTCCAGGCGCAGAGTTTCCTGCATTGGATGGGTACCTTTCACTCTTTCTTCCATACCATTCATCTATCAATTTCTCGTAGCTTAGTGAATTTAAACTTTGTGTCAAAGGAAGGACCCAGAAGGCTTACTCGGCCCGCCACAGACTGGCCACATCGCGAGGACTGAGTTCAAGAGGCGGCTCGAAAGAGACGCTGAAGCCCGGGAAGCCTTCGAAAGCCAAGTTCGTGAAGAAAAGGAGCGTCGCCGTGCTATTCGGCAGGTAATTTGATTGATTAAACGGGTTTTGGATTTGGAGGAACTGGGTTTTGTAAAATACGTAAACATTGGGTTTTTTCTTCTAGTTTTTATATGGTCGTTTTTTGTTGTTTGTTATAGTCTCGGGCTGTTCCTGATACTCCGGCGGAGCTGATCGAGTACTTTCTGGACACCGAAGCTCAAGAAATTGAGTTTGAGATCGCGAGGTTGAGGCCGCGGTTAGTGCTTTTACATTGTTACATGCTGATTGCGTGAATGTTGAAGTTGGCCTACCAGTTGTTTGAGGTTTTGATTCCTTCAATATAGGAATGCATTTTGATGTGCATGTACGAACGGAATTGAGGGCGTACTTTGTTTTATAAATCATGTTAGTGTGGTGTACTTTGATTCTCCAATTGTATGGTTAATTGTTTATGAACTATATCTGTGTGTACATTGTTGTATAAATCATATAAATATGGTGATATGAGCTAGCAACTTTGGTTGACTTACAGACTTTTTGGCAGCTTGTTTGCATAACATTCAAACATAATAAGTGGTTGCTGGTTATGCAAGCCCTCCAATAATTTTTTGGGTGGCGCAATGCCTTTGACCTAGAAAGTACTGATTCTAATTGAATACTATTGTGAGTGTACTTGTGAAGTTTGTATACCACATTACTAAGATGTAAGAAAAATGAGTAGTTTATATAGTATAGTTGGGCTTAAACCCATAGGTTTAAGATTTTGGGTTAAGTGGTGTCTTAACATGCTATATTATGGTCTTAATAAAAGACTTTTCTTGGTGTTTCTCTCCTCAACAATTAGTATCAGAGCCATGTGTGACCCTAACTCTTGGAGTACACGTGACACTCTTGATTTGTAAGTATTCACACACTAGGGGAAGTTTAGGTTAATGTGGAAGAGACTCACAAGTGAATGAGATATTGTTGTGAGTACACTTATTAGGTTTGTGTTCTACATTACTAAGATGTAAGAAGAGTGATTGGTTTATATAGTATAGTTGGGCCTAAACCTATAGGCTTAAGCTTTTGGCAGATGATACTCTGGTTTTCTGTGGGGCTAACCCTGATCACCTGCGCTACTTGCGTGTGTGTCTCCTTGCTTTTAAAGGGGTCTTTGGCTTAAAGGTTAATTTGTCCAAATCAGAGTTGGTTCCTGTGGGAAATGTGGTTGATGTGGAGGGTTTGGCTGACATCTTGGGTTGCAGGGTCTCTTCTTTGCCTTTGAAATACCTTGGTCTTCCGCTTGGTGCGAGTTTTAAGGCAAAGCCTATTTGGAATGGGGTCATTGAGAAGATTGATCGTCGGTTGGCTAGTTGGAAACGGATGTACTTATCTAACGGGGGTAGGATTACCCTTATAAAGAGCACTCTTTCTAATTTACCGACGTATTTGCTGTCTCTATTCAATATCCCTGCTAGTGTGGCTAACCGTATTGAGAAGCTCTACCGAGACTTTTTATGGGGGGGTTTGGGTGATGATGTTAAATTTCACTTGGTTAAGTGGTCCAAGGTTTGTTCTCCTATTTTTGAGGGAGGTTTGGGGATCCGGAGCTTGAGGACCTTTAATAGGGTCCTGTTAGGAAAGTGGTTATGGCGTTATGAGCATGAGAGAGGGGTTTGGTGGAGAATTGTTGTGGATGCTAAATTTGGTAGTGTGGGGGGTGGGTGGTGTTCTCTTGCCCCCTTTGGGCCGCATGGTGTGGGATTATGGAAGAATATAAGGAAGGGTTGGAGCTTGTTCTGTCGACACACCAGATTTGAGCTGGGAGATGGGTCTAAGATCAGATTTTGGGATGATACGTGGTGTGGAGAGTTACCCCTTAAAGTAGCTTTTCCGGCCTTATTTGTCATAGCTCGTGAGAAGAATGCTTTCGTGGCTGAACATCTGGACTATTCTAGTGGCTCCCTTCAATGAGATGTCAGTTTCATTCGAGCAGCTCATGATTGAGAGTTGGATACTATGGCCTCCTTTTTCACCCTGTTATATTCTATTCGAGGGAGAAGGGTTGGGAAAGATAAGCTTTAGTGGATCCCCTGTCGCAAGGGAAAATTCGATGTTAGATCCTTTTACAGGACCCTTGTGTGTAATAATGTTCCTCCTTTTTCTTGGAAGAGCATTTGGAAAACCAAGGCCCCTTTGAAAGTGGCCTTTTTTGCTTGGTCGGCAGCTCTAGGAAAGATCCTTACTTTGGACAATCTTAGAAGAAGACATGTCATCGTGATTAATAGATGTTGTATGTGCAAAAGACATGGAGAATCTGTGGATCATCTTCTTCTCCATTGTGAGGCTGCCTGTGTCCTATGGAACACCATCTTCAGCCGCTTTGGATTATCTTGGTTTATGCCTCTTCGAGTGATTGATTTGTTTGCCTGTTGGTGGATTGGAGGTCGCTCCTGGAGTGTAGTTGTGTGGAAGATGGTGCCCTCTTGTCTCATGTGGTGCTTGTGGAGAGAGCGAAATGATCGCACCTTCGAAGACAAAGAGAGATCGATTGAGGAGCTCAAGTCCTTCTTTTTTCATTCTCTGTATTCTTGGACTTTTGCATATTTAGCTCCTGTTGTGTTAAGCTTTAATGATTTTCTTGTACATTTCTCTTCCCTTCTTAGGGGGTCTTTTGTATACTTCCTGTGTACCAGGGCTGCGCTTTTTTTGCGCTTTTAATATATTTTCTTTTACTCATCAAAAATAAAAATAAAAAATGGGTTCACTAAAAGACTTCTCTAGGTGTTTTTCTTCTCAACAAATACAATGCCTACAAACTATGCAAGTGGAGTGGAGTATGTTCCCTTCAGCTGAGCTCAAGCTCTTAAACACAAACAACTTGATAGCACCTGCTAAAAATCATGTGTTCTCTCTTTTGAAGGAAAAGCTTCCTTTTAATAAATCTTGATCTTGCCTGCTATGTAAATGCTGTTCCACCTTTTTTTTTTTTTTTTTTTTTTTTCCTTCCTTTTCTTTTTGGGTAAGCTATATGGATTCTGTTCAATCAAAGATCTTAAAAGTATATCCTACCACCGAAGATCTTATAATTACACTCCTACTAACATGGAGTTCTTTAATTTCTGATTGTTTAGAATTCTTTAATGTGGAAAGTTCTCCTGTTTCCTTCTAAATTATCTGCAACCTGCAAAAATATTGTTAAATGTTATTTGATGCTAATATTTCTTTCCCTTACTTCCTATCATATTACCCAAAAAAAAAAAAAAAAAAAAAATTAACATAATGACCATATACTCGAAGCATTTGAATAAGATTGGAAAAGGGATGAATTTGTTTTTATCTTCTATATTATAAATGGGGAATTTCTTAAAACAAAACATAGATGGCTGAAAAATCATACTATCCCTAAGTATTTTTTCGATTTTTAAAGTCTTTTGCAGTTTTAATATTTTATATGGTAATGAAGGACCATAGAGTCAGTAGAGAACCTACAACACTTTTATAAGAAAGTTGTGAATGAGTATATCATCGTTTATTGTATTTCCATCTGCTCCCTTAATTAATATAATCTTTTTTCTTGCCTCAATTCTCTACCTTGCCATCAACAAAAGCTTCTGTAACATGTTTTATTTGCAGATTGAATCAGGAATTCTTTTCACAGCTACAATTTGAGCTGGGTCAGCTTCGATTTGCTGTTTCAAAAACCCAGGTTCCTATTTTCAAACTCTAAATTTGAGTTATATCCTGCAGTGATGATTGGATTGACTAACAACATGCAAATGCTAATATTGATCTAGAATGTGGAAGATAGATTGATTGAGCTAGAATTACTGCAGAAGGCTCTGCAGGAAGGAACAGGTATATTACACTCCAAAATTTTGTGCTGAGTCTATGCATCCTTGCATTTTTCTATAAACCCACAATCCTTTGGCCTCATCTTTTGTTACAGAAGCATATGATAAAATGCAAGCTGACCTCATAACAGCAAAAGAAAACCTAACCAAACTCTTGACATCAAAGGATCTAAAAGCCACTGTATGTGCTCCTCTTTTCACTCATCAAGCCTCTTAGTTTGATATAATTTATATCATTTATTGCGGAAATGATTAACTTTTACCATGCAGTTATTGGATATGGTTGAGCAGAATGAACTAAATAGATCCTTATTGACCCTTCTCGATGAAAACATAGCAAATGCCCAAAGGTGTAACCAGGTAATAGCGATTGGGAAACTCTTGTCTATCTAGTTTAAATAGAATTTAGAGTTGGTATGTAATGTTTAGTTTCGGGTGGAGATCCAAGATCCTTCACAGGTCCTCTGCTCACCTTACTTTGCTATACTAAGAAGTACCCCACCAAATTCATACAATGGGAAATTTGGTAGCAGATTCAATTTTGAACTTACAGTCACAAGCTTAAAAGGGAGATAATGTATGAGAGAACTTTCTCTCATTGAAATACTTGATCGATAATGAGATTTAACTATTAGCTCTGTCACCTCACTGCCCATTAATGAACACACAACGCCCATGGTACAACCAATCCTATATACAGAAATCACAGCATGGGATGGTTGCCTAGGATACAGAAATTAGAAATAGCAGTTTTCATTGAACAATGAAACATCTGACCTGTTATGGACTAAAAATATTAGCATATTGATTTAGTGTACCGCATCATTAATTCACAATGCAAATGAGTCAGCGTATACTCTTGCTGCTGACTTTCAATACTTCCTCCAGTATTGATTTCATGTCAAGAAAAACAGGAAAATAAATGTATTTTGCTATTATTCTACTAATATAAATATTCGGAACACTTCATTCTTGTATCAAGACTTTGGGTTTTACCTCCCAGCGCTTTTTGGGGGAAGACTTTGGGTTAATTATTTGAATTGATCTTGTGGAGACAAAATACACGGGATAAAAAACATAAAGAATGTTTGACAAACCTTTTGTTTTGTTTAAGCACTTGATCTGAGGAGCTATCGTTGCCTATCAGCCTATAAAACTAGTATAGGAAGAAGCATGACTGTTCAGCTCCTATTCAAACTAGAGTATCAAATTCACATAAAAAAGAGAAATAATTATTGTTCTCTCCTATTAATATAAGAGAAATGCTAGGCTTACAAAATATTGTACAAAAAAAAAAGTCATTACAAGTGATATGACACAACATAATTGGATTTATCAAAATTTGGATTTATCTCATTCCCAATCATGTTGTGTCACATTACTTTGTAAGAGTTTTTTTTTTTTTGTAAAATATTTTATAAGCCTATCATTCATTTTTCTATATGGAATTCGTGTATTTGGGTCAAGGTTCCTTGATATACAATTGCTCAAGACATGATAATACACAGCATATTTTGGGCAACCCTCTCAACAACAAAGATATCCATTCAAGGAACATGGAGACTAGTTGAAGTAACGAGCCTCCCATCAATTGAGATAATAAAAAATCATTTCATTTGCTTGACGCAGTCTTGGAACAAAATTAACCATAAATATAGGAGGTTCATTTGTAGTCCTCTTATGTATTGAACAAGAAATTTCTATGCCAATTTTTTCCTAACGGTAACTTGTTCATTATCTGCATCAGTTGTGAATTATAAGTCTAAAGATTTACATCAATGTTGGTTCCCTACATGCAGAAACAAGCAGCGGAATTCATGGAAAAGCTTCGCGGGGCCATTCTCAGGTACATGACAGTTTAGTAATCAAGTAACCCTTTTAGTCATCTAAAGGAGTTGTTGATGACTTTGCTTTGGGAGATATGTATCTGCTGCTACTCCCCCCCATTCACTAAATTATATTAAAAAGAGTTGTAAGAGTAATGGACTTCTTATCAGGAGATGCTGAGATATACGATAATGTATACACAATGACATTGTATTGTAGATCTTTCCTCAATATTGGCAAAATGATTGAAATTTGAGTCGTCAATCACTACAGAAATTAGCAAGACTTGAAACAAAGTAAACACATTTAATTTGAAACACTACCAATAATTGGATCAATTCAGCTGCTGCATGGGATATTAGGTGTAGAACAATTTAATAGCCAAAGAGCTTATATACGCTTAATGGACAGTGCATTTGAATCCTTTAAGAGCACCAATTAAACATAGAATGTGCACTTAAAAAGCATAAAGTACAAAGCAGTATAATATCTTGAACAGGACTCTTTTTTCCTATTCAATGTGTATGAATAGCTGTTCTTGGAGAGCTCTTAGTAGGCAAGACGCAAGCATTCTCGCTGATGCTCCCCCTTGAGAGGAAGAGTCATGGGCACTACTGGAATGCTTTTCTGAAAGCATGAAGGTGTGAAGTGTGAACATCAATTTCCCATGTGAAATTTTTGGAAAAGAAAAGATTTGTGGGGGCCAGTCAATCTGTGCTTACAGAGGCATGTTTGGGTCATATATATATTATACGTAACAAGTAATGCTTTTGCCTTTTTTTTTTTTTTTTTTCAACGTTGTCCATTTTTGCACATATGAATATAGATAAGGCCCACAAATACAAAAAGTAAGCTTTTTTTTTTTATAAAAAAAAAAGCTACATATACAAAGATAGACAAAAATAGAGAAAAAAAAGATGAAAAACAAGCATTTGTTTATATAATATAATTAATAAATTGACCCAAGGCAGTTTAGTTTGTAAAATTGAGCCGACACCACGAGGCCCATGACGATCACGCACCCGTGCGCACGAATGTCACTGACAAGTTGCATAGGATATTAGGTACTGACAAGTTGCATAGGTTATCCTAATAATGTTTTTTTTTTCTTGAAAATTTTCTTTTGTGAGAGAATAAGATTTTTTCGTTGTTTTGAAATTCTTGCATTTCATGTTATTGGGTCATTTTTTTTCTTCACAAATGTCGTCATTCACTTGCCACTTCCATCTCAAACAGCTTCTTGTGCAGCACAGTGAAGCTCGTTCCCTTCCTTCCTATCGCTTTCGATTCACTTCCTTCGACTTCCCCAGTGACGACGACAAAAACAAAAGCCACTTCTTTTCTATGATTTTTTTTTTAAAAAAATCATTAATAAGCTTGGGTTTTTCAACAACCTAGATTTGGTCCGGGCGAGTTTCAACTTCTCCTAATTGGCAGTCAGCTGAGGACCCGAACCCTTCTTTTACTCCTTTCCACCTCATAAGACTACTGCAAATGCCCGTTAAAAAATGTGGACGACATAAAGTCGACAGAAGAGTTATGCAAGCGCTGCCTAGAGTTGGAATTCGAGGCTGGTTTTGTGGTATTTTTGAAAGTCTCACCAATGAAAGATGTGGTTTGGTTTGAAGAAGAAAAAAAAAAAAAGAGGCTAAGCCGAACTCGTTATATGTTGGACCGTTTGAAGTAACTGCAAGAGGTAGTCGGAGCTAGTCCCGTGACTATAGCCAAAGCCAAAGTGCCAAACCACACTTTCCTTGTTAGTAAAGCTACCGCCCCCAAATCAAATTACTCAAGTGGGTTCTCTTATTCAAGTAATACTATAAGTAGAATTTATATTCTCATTTATCTTTCTGAATGTAATATGGTTTTTAAAATTACAAGTAAATTAAAAATGAATTACTATTAAATTTTAATTAAATAATAATTTAAAAAATCATAACACATGCGAAGATAGAAGGGGTTAAAAGTCCTACTTCTTTTGTTCTCTATCATGAGAATTCTTACCTCATTAATTTGGTTGTAAGCCATAGTAGCCGTGGATCTATCATATCAACATGAATATTGGGCTTGACCTTTTCAACTTATTACAAGCTCGAGCCCAAATTCACCAACACGTTGGATATGTTTGAAATTGCGATTTTATAGATAAAAAATACGATTTTAAACCAAATTGTAAAAAATGAATCATTTGAAATTGTATTTTTAAAAAATTACAATTTAAAAATGCAAAAAATCTGCGTTTTTAAATTATAAATAAGGAAGTACTTTTTTGAAATGCTAAATTGAAATTTTAAAGGTCAAACTACAATTTTGTTAAACGTTAAATTGCATCTCTAAAAATCATATTTTTTAATTATATATTTTAAAATTACTATTTTTAAAATCACATTTTATAAAATCACTAATCCAAACATGCTCTTAGACAACCAAACCATTTAAAAAGAGACGAAAGTATAAATGAATAAAAGATAGACAGAAAGAATATAGAGAAAAGAGGGAAAGCGGTAAAAAAAATAAATAAATAAATAAATGATAACCTAAAGCTAAAGAAAGAAGGCATCTGACATTGTATTTAATCCTCCAAAAAAGATAGACAACAGCCTTTTTTTTTCCTTTTTTTTTTTCATTGAATAGGGAAAACGCTACAGGGAAGACAACATCCTTTTGACCCTTCTATATATATCCCCCACACCCCACTGATCTTTTTGGGAAAAATAAAAATCCCATCAACCTTCATCCTTGTGAGACATGGCAAGACCTGCTGGCCTTTCCTTGCTAATTCTCTGCTCTCTTCTTTACATGGCTGGCATGGCAGAGTCGGCCGATGCCAGACATTCAAATCCTACAGCTTTCATCAAAGCCTCGTGCAAGGCCACTCGCTATCCCGCGCTTTGCGTTCACTCTCTTTCTGGCTACGCAAGCGCGATTAGACAAAACGAGCGACAACTCGCTCGAACAGCCTTGTCGGTGAGCCTAGCCAGGGCGCGCTCAGCGGCGGCGTTTGTGGCGAAGATGGCTAAGGTTAGGGGGATCAAGGGCAAGGAGTATCGAGTCGTGAAAGACTGCATAGAGAATTTGGGTGACAGCGTGGACAGGCTTAGCCAGTCGATTCGGGAGCTCGGCCATGTGGGTCGGGCCGTGGGTCAGGACTTCATGTGGCACATGAGCAACGTCCAAACCTGGGTCAGTGCGGCGCTTACCGACGACAACACTTGTCTTGATGGGTTTTCGGGTCGGGTCTTGGATGGAAATGTTAAGACTGCTGTAAAGAGAAGGGTCAACAATGTTGCTCAAGTCACTAGTAACGCACTTGCACTGACGAATCGTTTTGCTTCAAAACACCGACCCGCAATCGCAGCAGAAAAGCCTTAAATCTTCTTGTGTTTGAAGGGTTAATTAGATTTTCTCTTAGCAAGAGATTTGGTGGTTGATGTGGATATGTGTGCATGATTTCTCTTAGTAAAGGTTTGTGCCTGAACTAGATGTTGTCTTTGGGGCTCTCAGTGTGCTGCTTGATGTGTAAATTGGACCTAAACCTAAGGTTAAGGCTTGTATTAAGCTTATGTTTGTCTTGTATACATGGTGTCCAAGTTTTGTTTGTTATAACAAGCTAGCTTTCTGAAATGTCTAAAAAAAAGATCCCTTTTAGTAATTCCTGAGAAATACAAATAATCTTATGATAACTCCACTTATCCTTAATTGTTACTTATTTTGTCATGTCTAATTTTGTCGTGTCTTTCTAAAGTTCAAAATATTTAAATTTAGTATATTGAACTTTTAATTTTTTTCAATTTAAGTAGAATTTTTCGTTAAATCTTTTCAAAATCTCCAAAATCCTCTTTTTATATATATATATAATTTTTTTTTGCAAATATTCAAGCGTATGTATGTTTATAAATTTCGTTAAATCCTGACCAACGTCTAAATTTTTGTAATTTTTTCTTTTTTCTTTTTCCTATAAAAGTTGATATTTTAGAAATTTTGATATTCTTCCGTTAGGATTTAACGAAAAATCTTAACGGATGATAAAAAAAAAAAATTAAAAGTTTGATATACTAAATTGAAAAATTTTATACTTTAGAAGAATATTACAAAAAGGATCCCAATAATCTTTATCAAAAGCGAGAGAGAGGAAAGAATGATTTAACTGATTTGAAGTGAAAAAGAAAAAATAGATCATGACGAGCTCATGACTTGCACAGAGCAACTGAGCAACACTGGTTGGTGCTTGAGCATGATCTACCTAATCAACCTTTCCAAATTCTTGTCAATTTGCATTTAGACTTAGCATGGGGGAAATGGTTTCCACGTTTTTTGGTGTTGAATATGTTACAAGAGTGACCACTACAAGAAGTTGATTTATTCAAGTTTAAGAAAAAAAAAATAAAAATCATAAGACTGATAACCACAAGTTGTTGCAATTATGCAGGGTCATAAATTGCTGTTGTTTTTTCTAGTAATCTCCCTCAATTACTTCTACTGGGAAGCTAAAGGGTCTCCCCCTTGTATAAAATTTTAACTAAATCACCATAAATAAGTAGGTCTTTTCAAGGATGTTTTTTTTAAAAAAAAAAAAAAAAAATTTTTTTGTTTAAAAAGTGTGACATAAGGTACGTATAAACAGTTTTTGTATTGAGTGTGAGGGTGTTTTGGGTTTGTTAATGTCTTTACTTAAAAGCTAAAAATAAAAGACATGATTAGTTTGGGTGATGTACTGATATCTGATAGGAAAAGCAATGTACAAAATTTTCTAGAGTTTCTCTTGAGAAAGGCATTTCAATTATCTAGATGACTCTACACTTAATTTTAAATGGTTAGGCAGGAAGAGAATCGGGAGCGGGAGACAGCTGGGGCCCAATCTGCGGGCTAATTTGCACTAAATAGTCTCCTTATCACGAATTTGGACTTCCTTTACTGGCAGGCAGGACGACCGTATCCGATTAGAGTTGATTTTCCACGTCATGGGCGCAGTGCAACATTTTAAAACAGATGCAGTATTTTATTAAAACAGGCTTTTGTCTTGGGTATTCTCATAGCATTTTTATATTTATCTTTTATATTTTAAAAATAAAATTATTTTTTTTATTAATTTTTTTTAATCACATATATTTAGCTCCCTAAACTAGAAATATATTTTTACTTTTTTATTTGAATTAATATTTTAAGAAAATGAAAAGAGAAAAAAAAATAAAAAATTAGAAAGAGAAATAAATATTTATTTAGTTTAAAAAGGAATAGGGAGTGAAATGACTCCTTACTAGTGTGGAGTTATTTCATGCTCCCCACTTACTTTTTTTTTTTTTTTTTTTTTTCCAAAGTAGGGAGCCAAATGGAAGAAACAAAATAGTTAAAAATGAATTTTAGATTTTTAAAGTAGGGAAATCCATACTTTAAAGAGCCGGATGAGAATACTCTCGTCCTACTGTCTTAAATTACTATTTATTGGAAGAAAAAAAAAATCATATTTGTCTACTTTAACTATCAACTTTTTCAAAGGACTTACATTCGGCTTTTCAAACTAAGGATTCACTTTCACTCTTTTATTTAAATACAATTTTTTAAGAATTTTTATTCTTTCTCCAACATCAATATACTTGATAATTTGTATTTTCCTAATAGTCATATTTTTAAAATTCATCATTTTCTTAATTATCATATTTTTTAAAAAAATTTGTCTTTTTCTTAACAAGTAATGTCAGAAGTCATTTTTGTATCCTTCTAAGAATGATATGATTTTTAAAATTATTATTAAAGTTGTGATGAATCATTATTGAATTTTGATTGCATGATGATTTTAAAACCTACCTCATTTTTGAAGAAACAATAACACAAGAGTGACTTCTAGAATTATTATTTCCTAACAACTATATTTTCAAAATGAGAAGAAAGGATGAAAGAGAAGAAGAGGAAAGAAGAAATGGGAAAAATAAATAAGAAATGGAAAAAAGAAAAAAAACTATGGTTATGAGAAAAGAGAAACAAATTTTTATTGATTAAATGAAAAGTAAGGAGTGGATAGTGCTTACTACTAGTGGGAAGCATTGTTCACACTCTCTAATTTCTTTTTTTTTTTTTAATCAAAATAAAGAGTTAGATGGGGACTTCAAAATATTCTAAAATGCATTTTAACTCTCTACAGTACAAAAAAAAAAAAAAAAAAAAAAAAATCTCTAAGAGGATGAGAACGCTCTAAAGCATTTCATGATTATCTTTGTTAGACAAAGTGATAATGAGAGTGACAAATGGAAAGTTGAAAGTTTAGTATACAATTTACAAATAAAATAAGCTGAGCTGATTACTTCACCTGCGAAGTTTAAGGTCATATAGCTGATACCCTTTTTATTATGAGTGTTAAACAATTTAGATTCATTGTAGTGAAGTGCGCTTGAGATGGTGTTCAACTATCAAGTACGTGACAAAGCACAAAGCACAAAATTTCTAAGTGCGCAACTAGAAAAGAAGAAAGACAAAACAAAATAAATAAAAAGATTAATGAATGCATGCGTGACATGGAAATCTGATCCACTGTTTGACCAGGGTGGAAAGGCCCAAGGGTTTGCCAATCCCATTATCATGACGTTCCGGGTCGGACAAAGAAATTTGTGTCCATGTGCCAAAAGTTAGGGGAACAGTCACGAACCCAGGGGAGGTCACATGGAGTTTGTAAGAGGAAAAATCATTTAAAGGTAGGCTGGTGGACCCCTGCGGTTTTAACCTTTACCATAGCAGAGGCAGAGAGATGAGCACATCAGAGGCAGGTGTTTCCTTTTCCACTCGTTTCTAGAGGATCCGAAGAAGGGCCAAAGCAAAAGTGAAAAAGTACCAAGAGTGAAAGCATCGTTATGGGCTCTGCTTGTAGAAAAAGGAAGAACCGTTATTCGTTATGGCACTGAGTTATAAAGTAAACAATTCTATATCCATTATCTACAGACTACTGTTTATTTATTTTTATTGTTATTATTATCATCTTGATAAATGTTTTATTTTCATTTTTTGTCCATATAATGACGATGTTGGAACAATTTGTGATAAACATATGCTAAAATGCACATGTAAATATGAGAGCTTGTCGGAATATGCCAGCGAAAGATAATTTCGATGCTTAAGTTAATAATTGGCTTTAAAGGATAAAATCTCTTAATTCAAGTGGATAGCAAAAAGATCCTTTACCTGGATGTCCATTTCCTCATTTATAAGCTTGATCCCCCTAGTGGATTCCGAACATGTTGGGGCAGTCCTTGAACTCTCAGTTATGAGTGGCTTGGCATCACTACAAAAAAATACGTATTTTTGGACGGTTCAAAACCGTTCAAAATTAGGTGAAAAACCGCCGAGAATCAATTTTGGACGGTTTTAAACCGTCCAGAAAGTATAGTCGAGAAATATAATTCCTGACGGTTTGGGAAAAACCGTCAGGAAGGAATCAATTCCTGACGGTTTGGCCCAAACCGTCTTGAATTAATAATTCCTATTTTTTTAATATTAATATCATTAATAATACAAAATCCAAATATTAATTATTTGATCTGCATAATCCAAATACAAAATCCAAAATACACTTCTTCACAACAAAACCATTCTACTTATCTAATACGTAATTCAAATCCAAATACATTTTACAATCAAACTATTTCTATTTACTTAATACATAATTCAAATCCAAATGCATTTTACAATCAAACTATTTCTATTTACTTAATACATAATTCAAATCCAAATTCATATTCTAAATCCACTTTACAAACAGAAACAAAATATCAAATGTGTCGAAGAACCTCTTCAGGTAAGTCATTCGGTTGCTGTTCCCATCAATGTCCTCTTCTTCATTCGGTTGCTTCTTTTGGGATTCTTGAATCAAATAAGTTGTCTCCACGATTCATGTGATTCACCTGATGCATCCAATACGGTGTGAGATATAACATTATAACAATATCTATAAAAGTTTTCCTCCAAGATTTAGCAAAGCACATGGGCATTATTTTCAACTACAGAACGTGTGACATCACTTTATGCTTTAGGTCTTATGAGTGTCTGTAGAATATATCAGAGGCCCATTATAATAAAACAGCTCAACAAACATTCCAAATAAACAACACATACCATTAACCAAATATACGTAACATTCCAACTCGTTAAATACAAACCATTAAATATCATTACTTGTACATAAGGCCTCTCTCAGTGATGTTTTCTATTTCTTGAACATGAACCTTTTAAGTAACTAAAAAAGCTTTATAATCGTTATCACCCACGATTATCTTTATTTTTTTCTTCTTTTATTTATGTTTAAATCTAATTCTTTATGCAAATCACACAAAGATACACTCTTTTTCCCTCTGGAGTAAATATATTTGTACCTCTTCATCTAATTTAAACTACTCAATAAAGTGAAAAAGATACTTTTGCAGTCAACATCACCATTAATGACAGTTTTTCGCTAAAACGCTAGACACAAGCTCTTGATCAAACAAAAGATTCATAGCAAAGTCAGTTTATACATTATTAACCTTAGGATGTATGGAGTTAAATATAACACACAATTGTCTAAGAGTGCGAAGATCAATAAAAAAGAAAAAGTTTCAGACTTAACTATTCATATCTTAAATGTGATTAAACATAACAAATCATATTCTCTTCTTGAAATCATAGAAATAAAAGTAGTTTTCCTCCAACATCATGTGAGGGAACCCTACTAACACACACAAACAAACAACAAATAACATTCGCCTTCATTTGATATACTCATCTCCATTGTCCGTAAAGTATTTGTAATTGTAAATTAAGTTGAAGTCTATACTAACTAAACAAAACTTACTTAGTCATTAAGTAATACCCACAGCCATCAATCACTATCCTTTTTACACGCCATCGTCTCCAATCTTAGCGTCATTCTCTTCACTGCATTTGTACATGCACACATGTCTCTGCATTAAACTGTGTTTAAATAACATTGTCTTAATTTATTCTTCTTTTTCACTTAATGACTAATTAATGATAAACTAAAACTAAACCAAAACATCAACTTCTTGGTTGTTTCCCATGGATGGTAGTTTCCCCTTCATAATCATTTGTACCATACGTTTGACGGCTGCTAGTTCTTGCTTTTGCGCTTGAACCAAGGCGTTTTGCTCCTGAAGTTTCTCAGATTGCTCTGAAATTTGATGTTTTGCGATTCGTACAAACCCTTCAAATGAGTCACCTTAGAGTCTGTCGTGTAGTGGCTTGAATTTACCTCAAGGCACGTGGGGCTTCGACCAGTTGGGTTTTCCTCTTTAAAGTTGGTTTTGGAATCCTTGCACAAGTTGGGCTCTTCTTCTTTCTCCTATACGACTTGGACTTGGAGTCCTTGTGATTGACGGTTTGTTTCTCTTATAAAAGGAGACTCCTACAACTTGTTCTGATGCACTAAAAAGAGAGAAGTTGTTGTGCCATCTCACTAGTGTTTTCTCACGTGTATTGCTGCTAAGTGGTTTAGAGAATTAAGAGAATATTTTCTCTTTTGTCATTAATTCTCTTTTGTGTGAGAGTGAGATTTGGGTGTATTGGGGTTTTGGGTTTTGAGTGGTTTTCTCCCTNGGGCTCTTCTTCTTTCTCCTATACGACTTGGACTTGGAGTCCTTGTGATTGACGGTTTGTTTCTCTTATAAAAGGAGACTCCTACAACTTGTTCTGATGCACTAAAAAGAGAGAAGTTGTTGTGCCATCTCACTAGTGTTTTCTCACGTGTATTGCTGCTAAGTGGTTTAGAGAATTAAGAGAATATTTTCTCTTTTGTCATTAATTCTCTTTTGTGTGAGAGTGAGATTTGGGTGTATTGGGGTTTTGGGTTTTGAGTGGTTTTCTCCCTACTACTAATTTGTACTCCATCTTTTGTTAGTAAATTTCCTCCGGATCGTCTCCGCCAGTGGATGTAGGCTTGTTAAGCTGAACCACTTAAATCTTGGTGTCTCATGTGACTGGTTTATTTTATTCTACTATTTTCTGCTTATTTGGAGATCCTAAATTCCGTTTTGTCACAACAAACTGGTATCAGAGCTTGGATTCTTTATTTTGTGGAATGGCTTCTGCAAAATTTGAAGTAGAAAAATTTGATGGTCAAAATAGTTTCAGTCTTTGGCGCATCAAGATGCGTGCTTTGTTGCGACAACAAGGTTTGGCAAAGATTTTGGATGGCAATGCGCCATCAACATCATCAAGTGAGAAAAGTGTGGAACTTGAAGAAAAAGCCCACAGTTCAATTTTGTTATCTCTGTCAGATGGAGTTTTGAGAGAAGTCGCCGACGAAGAAACTGCTGCTGGACTTTGGAAGAAGCTAGAAAATTTGTACATGAAGAAGTCTCTCACTAACCGTTTATTTCTAAAGCAACGATTATATACCCTCAAGATGGAAGAAGGTACGCCTCTTGGTAATCATCTTGATGAATTTAATAAAATTATTATGGACTTGAAAAATATTGATATTCAAATTGATGATGAAGATCAAGCCTTGATTCTGTTATGTTCACTACCTGAGTTCTTTGATAATTTCGTTAATTCAATGTTATATGGTAGAGATACCATCTCATTAGTGGACGTTAAGTCTTCTTTGAATTCTATGGAATTGAGAACAAGATTAAATGGAAAAGGTAGTGATAATCAGGCAGAGGGTTTATTTGTTAAGGGTTGTTCAGAAAAATTCTCTAATTCTAGAGATCGATCTAATGAGAAAGACTCAGATAAAAGAGGCCGATCGCAATCCAACTCGAAGAACAATGTTAAGTGTTATTATTGTAAAAAGTACGGGCATTACAAATCTGAGTGTCCGAAGCTGCAAAATAAAGAGGAATGTGATAAGCCAAGTTTCTCTTCTGTGGCTGGTGTTGTCGAAGAAAATTATGAGGATTCAGAATTTGTCCTTGCAATTACTGTTTCTGATGATTGTTTTAACGATAAGTGGATCCTTGATACTGCATGTACATTTCATATGTCTCCTAAAAAGGATTGGTTTACTACTTATGAGTCAGTAAATGGTGGTACAGTCTTGATGGGAAACGATGCTGCCTGCAAGATTGTTGGTATCGGTACAATCAAAATAAGGATGCACGATGGGATTGTTAGGACTTTGACGAATGTTCGACACATACCAGATTTGAAGAAAAATCTTATTTCTTTGGGCACTTTGGACTCCCTTGGATACAAGTATTCCGGTGAAGGTGGAGTTATCAGGGTTAGTAATGACTCATTGATTGTGATGGAAGGTAACAAGGTTGATGGCCTCTACTTTCTTCAGGGCAGTACGGTGACAGGTTCAGATGTTGTGTCTTTTTCGGATAATCTAGAGTCAGACACTACTCGGTTATGGCAAATGTGGTTGGGTCATAGCATGGAGGTGGAGCTCCAGGTGGAAGCTTCACAGATGGTGCAAGATGGCACTCAAGATCAGCCCGTCACAGATGGCCATGGTTCCAGTTCTTTTGATGATGATCCACAAGAAGAGCAAGATATCAGTATTGCGACTGGTAGACAGAGGAGGCTGATTAGTCCACCTCAGAGATATGGCTATGCAGATTTGGTAGCGTATGCACTTACTGTGGCAGAGAACACCACGTTCCAAAAGCCTTCCGCTCTTTCAGAAGCTGTCACAAGTAGTGAGTCTGCATACCGGGTTATTTCCATGAATGGGGAGATTGAGTCTCTTCATAAGAACCTAACATGTGATTTGGTGAAATTGTCTAAGAGTGCTAAGACTGTCAAGTTGCGAAGATCGTCGTATGACTTGAAACAATCTCATCGCCAGTGGTACAAGCACTTCATGTATTACAGACAATTGTTAGATGGTTCTTTTGTTTATTTGTTGCTCTATGTGGATGACATGCTTATTGTTGCTAAAAGCATGTTTGAAGTTAAGAGATTGAATTCTCTTTTGGGTGATGAATTTGAAATGATGGATTTTGGTGGTGCGAAGAAAATCCTTTGGTCAGTGAGTACTCCGTATGACAAAGGAGTTGCTATTAGTTGGAAAGCGACATTACACTCGACAGTTGCTTTATCCACTACAGAGACAGAGTATATGGCAGCGGTGGAGTCAATGAAAGAAGCAATTTGGTTAAGAGGTTTGGTTAGTGATCTGAGTTTACAACAAAATGAGACTATTATATTTTGTGATAGTCTGAGCGCAATACATCTGACTAAAAATCAAATGTATCATGAGAGAACCAAACACATTGATGTCAGATATCATTTTCTTCGGATGGTTGTGACACAGGGAGATATCATTTTGATGAAAATTGTCATGATGGAAAATCCAGTGGATATGTTGACTAAGCCAGTTCCGGTTTCTCAAGTTCAAGCATTGCTTGGGCTTGATTGTATTGGTAGTTTGTGATTGCCCTTAGGGGTGTTGGAGGAGACATCTTGGAGAGATTTGCATTGATGACTTGGTGAAATTCAAGTTAAGGTGGAGATTTGTCGTGTAGTGGCTTGAATTTACCTCAAGGCACGTGGGGCTTCGACCAGTTGGGTTTTCCTCTTTAAAGTTGGTTTTGGAATCCTTGCACAAGTTGGACTCTTCTTCTTTCTCCTATACGACTTGGACTTGGAGTCCTTGTGATTGACGGTTTGTTTCTCTTATAAAAGGAGACTCCTACAACTTGTTCTGATGCACTAAAAAGAGAGAAGTTGTTGTGCCATCTCACTAGTGTTTTCTCACGTGTATTGCTGCTAGGTGGTTTAGAGAATTAAGAGAATATTTTCTCTTTTGTCATTAATTCTCTTTTGTGTGAGAGTGAGATTTGGGTATATTGGGGTTTTGGGTTTTGAGTGGTTTTCTCCCTACTACTAATTTGTACTCCATCTTTTGTTAGTGAATTTCCTCCGGATCGTCTCCACCAGTGGATGTAGGCTTGTTAAGCTGAACCACTTAAATCTTGGTGTCTCGTATGACTGGTTTATTTTATTCTACTATTTTCTGCTTATTTGGAGATCCTAAATTCCGTTTTGTCACAACAGAGTCAGTGCTTCTTTCCTAAGAGTAGGCGCACTAGAGACAGATCCTTGCCTGGAGGTATATGAGGTGGATTTACCTGGTGTCAACCCTAGCCCCACCTCGCGTACACAACCTGAATGTTCTTTTACTAATACTTGTTCGCACGCATCATTAGGTGACCAATCTATTGATCCCTGCGAACACACTCGTTCTGCTGGCGACTGATTATCGATAATTGTTTTTATCTTCGTCTCCACAAAACATACAAATGATAAATTGAACATAGAATTTGCATAAAGATATACTTACCATAACCATATTCACGTAATAATACGTATTTAGCACTTACCATAGCTTTTCTAGCCAATTCATTCACAGGGGTCCCATCTTTCTTGGTATGTGTGACCATGAACATATCGCATCGGTTTGGGGTTTCTCCTGTATCTTTCTCCTGCAATATCATTCACATTATCATTCAAGTTTATGATCTAATTAGAATACGTATGAGCCGTGAATGTTTTTTAATTAATTGCCCGAGTTATACGTACCATCTCTCATGTAACCTATGCGATGCTCTTCGATCCCAGCGTGTGAAGAAATTTGTTAAACCCACGGCTTATCTTGGCCTTCTCTGCCGCATGCTATAAACTTTGTAATGTTAATATGGGGATTACTTAAGCAAAATAAATAAATAAAAAATAAAAATGAACGACATCATTCCATAAATTTAGAGTTTGGCATAAATGAGAAAAAACCTTATCATCCCTAAACAACCACCTATCAACTTGAATTTTGAAGTCTTCTGCATCGAAAATTCCAAATCGTCCCGCCTTCTCGACCACAGATTTTACGTTATCATCTTCTGTCAATTTCAAACCCTTCTTAACCTTGTACCTCAACTGTCTTCTTTTCTTTGTGAGGTCCATGAACGTTACCCTTTTTATGTCCTCAATGGCGTGAACAGGCTCCAAATAGAATTTTCTCTACAACCAAAATGGAATCTCATATCATAACTGGAAATATAAGGCTACAAAACTATAAGAAATGATTGACATGTCAAGAAAAAGTTTCATACCATTAGAGTTGTCCACATATCTTCCTTCCCTTCCATTGGTAGCTTCCTCCAATTACCATTTTAATGTACAAATCGACCATTTCTTACGATCTTCCCTGCAATCCTTCTATATTTCACACTACTTGGCCCGATTGGTTGGAAGGCTAGGTTGAATTGGACCACTATCTTTTCCCCCTCAGGTAGGTGCCAAATGTCTATAGGACTACCAACAATCCTAACACCCTTTCTACCCTAGTCATCTGCAACTTATAAAAAATGAATGTTATACTTGACTGGCATTAAATTAATATAAGATTGTCAAAGTAGCTAATTATCATATAATATAAAATAATTCATACCTATGGTGTAAACTTGTCCATGTCGTAACTTTCACGGCTGTCGGGTAGTACTGTTATGATGTGAAGGCTCGGGTACTAATTGTGTTGATATTTGAGCCTCCCTCGTAGGGCCATCCGCTGTCTCACGGCTATACTCCATCTTAGGGGCTACCTCTCCCTCAAGTTCCCCTCTATTGCATGAAAGTCTTGCCCATTGATCATAATTAGGTTCATGCATTCCGATTAGGTCATCCATTTGTCCGGCGTATTCGCCCAGACTAATGTCATGGAGCGAATCGGGTACTACATATAGGGATGCAGCAAGGATATAATAATCTTCGCCCCCTTGTGCCTCCTATGAGTCCTGTGTCGTTTCATCTGACCCTACTACCAGCTGCACAATCGGTGTCTATAAGCGTCCAAAAATTCAGTCTTGGTTGCATCATCCTTTGTTTGGGGGCCATGTCTACCTGCAAACACATTAAAATGGGTCAGATCCAATCATAAATAAAATATATAATATGCAACAACATAGAGGACATGAAAAAAAAATAATGAAACGACTATAAGTAAATCATTCTTAACACCCTATATTTGGACACATTTTAATAGTTTAATCATATTTACTATATACATTTATTTTATTGCTTTGGTGTCGGTACGTTAGTACGTACACAATCAATGTCATCATCCCCAAAATCAATACCAACATCTCCATTAACATTAACGTTGAAAGGCTCGTGCTCATGATAACTGTCAACCTCGTCATAGTCATCACCCTCACCTTCGCCAACATCATATACGTTTCTTGGTTTTGTCTTTACAGCAACAGCCCAATTTGGATGTATGGGATCCTAGACATAATACACCTGCAATATTTGAGAAGGTAGTATGAACAGATCATCGGTAATTCGCGCACCCGTGTGTATTAGGTTATTGAAATTTAGAAGATCGAATCCATATTCGTCCTTTTTGTATCCCTTATTTGGTTGAATGTTAGCTCAATCGCACTTGAAAATCACATATCGTGTCAAGTAGTAGTAAGTAACCTCGATTATGCGAGTTAGCTTATCGTAGTAGGTGGGACCGTCTTCAGTGGTCACACACACCCCACTGTTTTGACTTTTTTTTTCTTTATCGACATCCACGGTGCGGTACAAGACGCCATTAACCACATACCGCTTATATTTTTCAGCATCGATCATTGGGCCTCTGGTATGACTTACAAGTTTATCTCCTAATTCCATTCTACTAGTCTCGTCCAACTTATCAACCTATAATTTGGACACCTTATTAACAAAATGATTGCATTGGAATTTTATAGGCACTTAATTATTCAAACGAACAGTATTCTTACGTGTGACTTGTACCAATTCATGTGTTGGTTCATCAACTGTTGATGCGATGGCCGTTTCCTATTGTTTGTTTCATTAGCGACTGCATGTGCATCCTATACGTCAACATAAAGAATTAAGGGTTACTTTCCCTTGTGTTTATAACTGTATAATACGTATTTAGTAATGCAACTCATGTGCGAAATTAGAGGAAATCGTCGGAATTGAATAAAATATATCAGTGTGCCTGAGCAAATGTGATCATATCAAGTTTTATCTGTTTGCTCACCCCTTTGGACTCATCTTGGTGTCTTGGGGGCTTATTGTGAACCGTTGGCGCGTTAACTAAATAGCGTGAACAAAACATCAGTAATTTGTCCATAATGTAACCCTCTGCAATAGACCCTTCCGGTGCAGCCTTATTACGAATGGTATGTTTATATCAACCAAGGCACCTACGTTAAAGATAATTATGAAACCGTAACATAAGAAATATATATAGTAATACGTCATTTGCTTAAATAATAAGTCAACATAATTTTAATATTACCTCTCAATGGGATACATCTACTTGTAGTGTACCGGTCTGCCTAGTTTACATTCATGGACTAAATGTATGACGATGTGCACCATAATTGTAAAAAAATCTGGAGGGAATATTTGTTTCAATTGGCATAAGATCATGAGTATTTGATTCTCTAGACGATCAAGATCTTCCACCCACAATGTTTTTGAACATATCTCCCTGAAAAACCCACTCATCTTTATTAAAGGCCTCACAACCTTTTCCGATAAGGTTCCTCGAAAGCCAATTGGTAGGAGTTGTTGAATGAGTATGTGATTGTCATGACTTTTCAAACCCCCGATATTACATTCCTTGAGCTTGACACAAAATGACACATCTGGCACTCTAACATCATATAACATCTGCAATAGGCCAGTCTTCTCTTTTTTCGTCATTGTGAAACAAGCTGCGGGCAAATATGTTTTATTGTTGTCCGTAGTGAATGGATGAAGTTTTGGTCTCAAATTCATCTTACGCAAGTCTTGACCTGCTTCGAGGTTGTCTTTTGTTTTCTCATTCATGTTCAATAGCGTGCCAAGTATGTTATTAATGACATTTTTTTATATGTGCATCACATCAATGTTATGGCGTAATAACTGATTTTTCCAGTAAGACAAATCATATAATACACTTCATCTCTTCCAATCCATTTCCCTAGTGGGCAGCTTCGCTCCGATCCTTGCCTGTTTCACAATACAATCTAATTGTCTCATGATCTCATCGCCATCCGGCACTTCGAGTGAACAATCTATTTCCTGCGCACCGTCGAATGGTCTCTTGTTCCTTCTCCACTGATGTTCTGGAGGCAACCATCACCTATGCCCCATAAAGCAATATTTTTTTTACCATAAATTAGCCACGTTGATTTTGTTAAATGCCTACAACAAGGACATGTTTTCCGTCCATGGGTACTTTAACCTGACAAATCACTGTATGTCGAGAAGTCATTTATCGTCTACATCAAGGCCGAACGCATTGTGAATTCTTTTTCGAGGTTACATCAAAAGTTTGTACCCCCCTACTCCCATAGTTCCTTCAACTCACTTACAAGGGGTGCTAGGTACATATCTATATTCTTTCCTAATGCACTTGAACCAGGGATACTCAAGCTTAACATAAAATACGATTGTTTCATGCACATCCATGAAGGTAAATTGTAAGGAACTAACATTACTGGCCAAGTACTGTGACTATAGGACATGTTCTCAAAATGATTAAAGCCATCTGACGCTAAACTTAGCCTGACATTGCGCAGGTCTGATGCGAAGTCTGGGTAACGTGAATCGAATGTCTTCCATGCTTCTCCATCGGCCAGATGCCTTAATACACCATCTTTTGTACGGTCTTGAGCCTGCCACTTCATATGTGGCACTGTATGTTGTGACATAAACAACCTCTGCAGCCTTGGTATTAGAGAAAACCAACGCAACACTTTGACTGGCTTTTTTTTTCAAACTTTTTGTCGACCTATCTTTATCAATTACGTCATCCTTCCACCTAGACTTCCCGTATGATGTATATTTGTCCAACTTTTCATTTTTCCTCCAAAACAACATACGACCTTTGTGACAAGCCGATATCTTCTCGTACCTAAGGCCCAAATCCCTCATGTACTTTTTCACTTCGTATGTGTCTTTAGGCAAACTTGCATCCGGAGGCATCAACTCGTTGATAAATTCAAGCAACATGAAGAATGATATATTACTCCAACCGCTCATACACTTAATACTATATAGACGCTCCATAGCTCCCAATTTGCTATATTTTGTATTTTCATGGAGTGACGTATCAGCATTCTTTAGCAAATCCTCTAACTTCTTCGCCCCCTTGTTAGAGTCTTCAATTTCATCATCCACAGCTTCAGCTTCAACTCTCACTTGAGACCCACCCGCTTGTACACAAACATCGTGCATCACAAAAACATCATTTAGCATGTTTTGCATCCCATTGGACCCGCCATGTAGTGGAATACTATCAACGCAAACCGTATTGGGAGCTTCAGATATTGCCTCCCTATCAGCGGGAGTGATAATTGATTCCCCATACATTATCCACTCGGTGTAACCTTCAATAATCCCAGCACCTGACGTTGAATGGGCAAATACAACTTCATTGGACCATGTTTTGCTTAAGGAACACTTCTTATAGGGGCACACAATGCACCATTTTCTTCTAGAGTATTCACTTGCAAATTTTACAAACGCCACAACCCCACGAATGTACTCTCGCGAACTTTTCAGCTTTCTCATCCAACTCTTGTCCATCTTTCTCACTACATCGTAAAAACTTTGTTAAGACATTTTTCACTAATACTCATGAAGTTAAACTAGAGAAATTAATTTAATTAATTACCCAAGATACAATGTACAATTTGCTGCATACCTAATAAATTATCGATGCATGTGTATTCACTAAGACCTCCAACCCCCCCCCCCCCAAAAAAAAAAAGAGCCGCTAAAAACAATATCTTTAACTAGTGATACATTGTTAAATGACTAAATTATTAATTGCTTTACATAGAGAGAGAGAAGAAAGCCCATATTCACCAAATGAATTCCTTTTTTTTTTTTTTTGTAAAAATATTTACTTTGCAATCAATATCTTATTCTTCAACCACCTATCAATTTGTGGTTGATGTTTATCCTACTTTTCTGTATTGCCAAGCCATATTTTATTGTTTGAGACCCAAAAAAAAAAAAAAAAAAATAATAATGGCTACTTACCATACCATGTAGCACTGCTCAAACAAAAAGAAAAATGATTGCATGAGCATTGTAAAGTAGTTCAAAAACCTTGTAATTGAAGGTGGTTTTTGTTTTAGAGTTATTTTCCTTTATAGTATTCAAATCAATATAGTTACTATGAGTGGATTAACTCACATTAAAAAAATGAATATAATATTTTTTAGGAATGCTGGGACATAAAAGAACTTTTTAAAAAAAAAAGAAAAAAAAGAAGAGTTATATAACTACTAAATCATTATACATTTCAATTTGAATTAGGGATTCCAATGGAGAATTTAGAAAAGAAATAGATGGAAGATGGAGTAGTAATATGTCTCTCAACTACATGTATGTTTGGTCTTATATATATTGCAAATTGCAAAAAAGATTTTTATTTTTATTTTTATTTTTGACAAAAGCAACAAAGAAAGATTTAAAATGCAAGATCTAAACACATCTATCGGTAACATTAATTGGTAGTAAGAACTTTATGGTTGGAGTCTTTAGCAAGTCTATTAATGAGGCCAGATTAATTATAATTTATTTTCGGATTTTAGAATTTTAGAATTAGAGTAGTTGAGTTCCATAAAGAAAAATAAAAGTGGATACAACTTCAATAAATCTTCAAACTTAGGCCGAGACTCTAAATTATTTAATTTAAAAGTTAATAAGATAAGATGGAATGAGGACAGAAATAGAAATTAGAATGCATCCAACTCTTTGTCCAACAAAACCCTAGACTAGCAATTATGTTAATTATTGTGGTTGTCCAAACGATAGAATCTCACCTATTTATCAATCATATATTCTACATTTTTTTTTTATTAAAAATCAAAATAAGATATTATTTGATACTCTTCAGAAGATACCAAAAAAAAAAAAAATCAATAATAATGAATAGGCCATGCAGTTATAAAGAACATAGATAGACTTTATGCAAAAAAAAGGGTATATATATATCATTTTCACACGCATTTCTAAATTAGACAACTCACGGGATTTCATTTTATGTATTTTATCAATTAAAATTGCGAAAACACCCTTCAAATCAAGTGGACCAACTTGGTCACTTTTATTGTCGTGAAATCAAAATAAGAAAGCTTTATCTTCATGCTAATAAGCAAGAAGTTATTGTGAAGCTTCTAACCTGAAATTTTACTTCTTTGTTAATTAAGTAGTACTACAAATTTAAATGACATTTATTGAAAAGTAAAATAGTGAATCAAAAATAGCAAATAAGAAATTACGATGAAATTTTTGAACGCGCTTTCTAATCCCTTATATATACGCAAACAACCAAATATGGATTTGCAAATTAAATAAGGTATACGGCTCTCTCTCCCCCTCCCGTCACTGTCTCTCTCTCAATCTCATTTTTTCTCTTCTCTCATTTTGCTGCAAGACCGAAATTAGTGTGGGGATTGCTTTCATTCCAAAATTTAGAAGATACCCATTAAATTTTCTGATGGTATAAAACCTATTCATATATTTAAGAAATAATTGGAGACAAACAAAGAAAGATTCTTAATTCGTATAATTAGGGAGAGTGATGCTTACCCGTGGTGGAGAAAGTGAGACGGTGCTGGTGGATCTCTGAAAAATGGCCGGAGTGAGAAGAGGGAGAAAGAGAAGAGGAAGATGCAGGGAGTGAAAGAAGGGAGAAAGAGAGAGTGAGAAGAGGGAGAAACAGAAGAGGGAGATGCAGGGAGTGAGAGAAGGGAGAAAGAGAGAGTGAAAAGGGTTAAGTGGCGCGGTGTTCTCTAGAATGAATTTAAAATAATACGTTCCAGACAGTTTGGGACCAAACCGTCTAGAAATTTACCTTTCCAAACGGTTTGGTCCAAACCTTCAGGAAAATTAATGATGGTTTCTTACAAAACCGTCTAGAATTTGAATATTATAATTATAAATTCCATATGGTTTGAGAAACCGTCTGTAATTTTATTTTTTAATTATTAAATTCCAAACGGTTTCTCAAACCGCCTGAAATTTTAATGACGGTTTCTTACGAAACTGTCGTGACTTAATATTTTATAGACAGTTTTTAATAAACCGTTTGTAAATAATGTAATTATTGACGCTTTAAAAAAAAAAAAAAAAAAAAAAAAGGCGTTAGGAAATATTTTATTCTAAAATAAAACCATTAGCAAAAACTGTGATCTTGGGTCATAGCCCATGTTCAGCACATTTCTTGGAATCTCTGAGGCCGTTCTAGGTGGCCTTGGAACGTGTGAGAGTGGTCCCAGTTATTAAGGGATTATCCACCCCTTGGCCCTCTCGGATATTCAAGGTAACGTGAGCATGATGTCCTTAATCCTAGGAGATTTGCTTGGAGCATGGATACTGGACCTTATTGGGCATATGAAGGCATTGTGGGCCTTTTATTCTCCAGGTTTTGGAGTTTGCTGGGCCTAACTAATGGTATGGGTGGCCAAAATCTCCAACAACTACTCACCATTTCCTTAATCGAATGTGTCAGCTTGAGTTATGGGAAATAATGTTTATTGGGTTTGGTACCGACCATTGAGCTTCTAGTATCTATTAGACCCTAAACCGATTGCCTTTTTGAATTTGCTAGCTTGTGCGAGTCTTGATTAGAGACCGAGTATCTCTTGGATTTCTCTAAGACACGTGGCATGACGCATATGGAGGTGCCCATAGGGTTTGCACGCCTTTTGAGGCACTGTCCTTTCAATTGCTGGGTGTATGTGTAACACCTCAAGAATTTAATCAACTTGTAATTAAATTCATGATTTGCTTCCCAACCTTAACTATTCAAGTTAAAACTCATGGATATCTCTATTCTCTTTGTAAAGAAAATACGTAAAACATCGGCCTGGGGATCACTTTATACATAGGGTTAAGTCACTAAAATATGTTTAACCCGTAGCAATTTGTCCATAGGATATCAAAATCAATTAACTACTAACTGATTGAATTCCCTACTTAAGAGTTTATCAGAGTAAACAGTGGAATAGTGGATCTGAGTAGATAAGTAATAAACAATTCTATCATTAATAAATAAGGGCGCAGAGCTTTATATCTAGAAAATCAAACATAAGTATATCAACTGCTGCCTCGATACTGTAATCCCACTGAGACTCCCGAGCGGTCAAGTCCCTAAAGGTTTGTAAAACAACAGAGTATTTTACGGGGGAAAGAAGTAACTGAGTAAGTCGACTAAATTAGTAAGAAGATTATTTACAAAGTGAAATGTACAATTATTTTCTCCTTTTTTTTTTTAGAAATATTAGGGGCATTTTAGACTCTTCCACCTTCCAAGCTGCATGTGCCGCGCACGTGTAATGCCCCAAAATATTTAAAAGAATTTTCCAAATTATTTGATAAAAAATTTTATTTAAAATAAATACTCCTCTTTTAAAGAGCATTAAAATAATATTTTATTTTAGAAAAAACAACCATCAAATATTCAATGGATACCATCAAACGTTTGATGAACAGTACAATCACGTTTTCTGCAAGCATGTGCATCACAGAACAGGTGTCAGTACGGTACATCAAACGTTTGATACTTTTATGGAACATTCGATACTTTTATCAAACGTTCGATGAAAAATCCTAGATTATCTAGATAAAAATAGATCAAACATTCGATAACTTACAGAGAACGTTTAATCATGTCCCAAAATGGATTTTTGGTAGGGGACCAGCAACTCGCCCTATTTCCCTATAAATTATGCCCTACCCTTATACAAACCCATCTTTGCTCGACCAAAACTTTCAAAAAACATATTTCTAAGGCTTAGAGGATGATTTTTTAAGGAGGTTTTTCATTTGAAGAATGTCATCTTCTCCAAAGGTAAACTTTGAATCTTACTCCTACTTATGTTAACATTCATTATTATTTGTAAAATGTAACCATGTTTTGTTTTCAAGATGTGTTTATAAAGATTTAAAGGCTTTTGTATTAACTTTTCAAAAGGTTTTGATGGAATGAATGACCTTGTATTTTACCTCTTAAAAATACATGTTTCTTAAAATTACATGTTCTTTGACACTGGTTTACGTCTAGGGAAAGTCGTGGTTAGGTTTGGTAGAGGTTTTTTAGCATTCATGCATTCTGGACCTACAACAAATGTTCCACTGTTCTTGATCAAACATTCGATTTTTGAGGAACAAACATTTGATAATCGTGTCAAACATTCGATGGTGTCCAGAAATGTACAAATTAGAGTTTTTAAGACAAAAAATACACATACCCCATGTTTAGCAAGTGATTGCGTTCTTAGCATATTGTTGGGTTATTTTATAGTTAACGGGGGATACGAGATGTCTGAGGCATCGGATGAGCAATTGAGGTAAGTATAATAACTGAGTAATGAAACTGCAATTTTAGGAGTGCGATATGTTAGTTGACTAAGCATGTTCCTCTTTATGATCAAATTTACCACTTTGATGACATGACGTTATTCGTTTATATAAATATCCATATTTGTTTTAATAAATGAATAATATTTGCATAGTAAGGTTATGGTATACCAGTACGTGCAGTAAAACGGCCATGGTTTTACTATTAATACAAGTTGATTCTATGGTCAAATGTTTCTGTTATAATGAGGGTCAATGGTTAAGTTTAGTGACTAGCGCACTATTTTTTGAATGGGTCACCGTTATGGCTTTACTAGTTAGTGTGGGCCACCTAAGGTCAGATTTGGTCGGACTGCTAGTATAAAAAGGTATGTTTGTGCAATGTTCGGGACACCAGAGCTGTACTAGAAGTCCTTTTGGATGCGTAAACCCTGCTAAGAGAGGGTAATGTCTCGGGTAGATCATATTATTAACATATGACTATTTATATTATAGCATATTTCATGCATTAAAATACAAAGGTTTAATTGCCGGGATTGTACCATTCTCTTTGAAAACCAAATGTCATTTTTCCAAGGCATAATAAAGGGGATTGAATCTGCCATTTGTAAAAATATCATGTTTAATTCATAAATACCTTTTTGGCATTAGTTTTTATGCATCATCCCTTTTTAATTAATGTGCTTATTAAGTCAGTCGACTTACTCAGTTACTTCCTTCTTTTCCCGTGAAATACCTTGGTAGTTTACAAACCCTCAGGGATTTGATCAATTGGGAGCCTCACCGGGATTTTGATATCGAGACAACAATTAATATACTCAGATTTGATCTTTTAGATGTAAACCTTTGTGCCTTATTTATTGATGATAAAATTGTTTACAACTTATGCGCTCAGATCAACTATTCTGCGGTATCCCTAAGTCTTAATTTGGACAATTAAGGCTATGAGACGAATCATGAATTTAATTACAAGTTAGTTAAATTTTTAGGGCGTTACACCACATGACATCGATTTCGTCAAAGAAGACGGTTGAAAGTAACAAAGTGTTCACATTGAAAATTCTTGCAACTTCATGAGGGTACATTGTCAGTTGTTAAACTTTGGAGGCTGAATCGAAAAAAAAGGTCATAGTTTGGGGGGTAAATTGTATTTAATCCTTGTTTTAATTTATTAAAAGCTCTGCAAAAATTGCTATAGAGGTGAATTAGGCTTTGGGATAAAACCTAAGCCAGAGTAAGCAGAGAAAACACATGGGCTAGGGAATTAATTCCCTGACCCATGTGCCACTTTATAGTGGAGCTTGGGGTAGCAATTGACGCATGGGCCAAAGTATTCTTCCCTAGCCCATGCGTCATTCACTTTTGAAACCCTAGCCTCCTACTACTTGTCCCACATTACTTAATTTACTCATCTCTTAGTTTTTTAAATATTATAAATAGAAGCTCATACAGAAGCAAAAAACTCACTCCTTTGACTCCATTAATCACAACTCTTGTGGCTACAGTTTCTTAGAATTAGAGAGTGAGATTTTTGTAAAAGAGAAATATTATTCTCTTGCTTCTAGTTGTGAGTTTACATTCACAATCATGTTCAGCCATCAAGAAGAAGGCCTGGATTTATGAAGAATAATGATCTTCATTGTTTTTCATGTTCTTCATGTTCTTGGAGTTCTTCAAGCCTTTGAAGATTTTGAAATTTTTGATGTTCATGGCGTTCTTGATGTTCTTCGCATTCTTCATCAACTTTAAAGACCATCAACAACAAAGATGCAAAGGTGAATTTAAATAGCCCTAAATGCCTAAGGAGAGGCCGACAAGATTTGTAAGTAAATCTAACTTATGTTTTTATTTTAATCTTAAGAAAATCAAAAGCATGTTCCTCTTGAAGTTTATTACAATCATAGATCAGTTCAAAGTTTTTTGTCTTCCACTATGCAATGTTTTTGTTAACATAGTGCATAATCCCCAATAGCTTCGATGTGCTCGGCAAGATCCTCGTCTGCACTGAATTTGTCAATATGTTGAGCTTTAAACCTCTCAGGCAAAGGGAATGCAGTGACCCAGTCGATAAAGGGGAGATTGGTATTGCGGAGTAACTCATCCACCATTAAGCCATTACCTGCTCTCCTTCTGAGCCATTGCCTCAGACATTCTTTCATATTTCCTCTTCAAATCTTCCAGATCAGCATCTAGGGTTTTCCCTCAGTTACCGAGTATCCGAGGTCCAGTTCCACCATTCTAGTTTTCATCCCGATTGTCATCTTCCTTATCGCCTCCATCGTCTTGCCGGCTATTCTCCAATTGGATGAATCGGTTGTCCATGCCTTGCTCACGGAGCTCGTCATTTTGATGCGTGAGTATCCACATAGCTGGACATCTATTGTAAGTGTTCCTTCAAGAATGCAATTCACTTTTCGGGATCATTTGGTGGGACACCAAGATGGGGGGTCTGGACGTTCCAACTATGGTGGGAGGTTTAGACATTCTCGCCATATTGGGAATTGCATACCTCTATTGTGGAATAGTATCATTTGCAATGCTCTTAGATTGTCGAGTGGCTACTATAGTTTTTTATTTTTATTTTTTTTATTTTATGGAAACAACGTAGAGTCATTCCCACAAATGGTGCCAAACTATTGGAACAGTTTATGGTAAACACTTGCAAAAGAGTACACGTAAGCACAAGAGCTTGTCGGGATGTGCCGGCGGGGAATAGCTTCGATGCTTAAGTTAATAATCGGCTTTTGAGGATAAATTCTCTTAATTCAAGTGGATAGCAAAAAGATCCCTTACCTGGATGTTCCTTTCCTCTTTTATAAGCTTGATCCCCCTAGTGGGTACCTGACATGTTAGGGGTAGTCCCTGGACTCTCGATCATGGATGGCTTGGCATGATCCTAGGTCGTGGCCTATGTTCAGCACATTTCCTAGAATGTGCTGAACATGGGCCATGTCCACCCTAGTGGGTACCAGACATGTTGGGGGTAGTCCCTAGACTCTCAATCATGGGTGGCTTGGCACGATCCTAGGTTGTGGCCCATGTCCACCCCTCGGCCCTCTCAAATATTCAGGGTAACATGAGCATGATCTCCTTACTTTTAGGAGATCTGCTTGGAGCTTGGATATTGGTCCTTATTGGGCATATGAAGGCACTGTGGGCCTTTTATTCTTTGGGCTTTGGAGTTTGCTAGGCCTAATCGATGCTATAGGCGGCCTAAATCCCTAACAGATGAAATATAAGAGATGGATAAATCTACCATTTAATAAGTGGGATCCAATGTAGGAATTATTGTGAAATTTATTTGAATAGAAAATTAATGGTTTCTTAATTCTTTTTTTAAAAAAAAAAAATTAATTAATTAATTAAAGAAAGCTGTTGCTATTGCTATAAGAAGCACTATTTGAGTTAACTTCTCATCGACTAGAATTACAATGATGCATCCCATTTCTTAGATTTAAAAAAAAAATAAAAAATAAAAATGATTGACTTCTAAGCATATCTCAAACTTGAAGGTCCAACATGGTGATATTTCTGCCACGCCTTTTGATTGCCCTTATTAGAGCAATTTTTTGGTATTACTTAAAATTTAGCCAAATTCTAATTTAAGAAATCTCATTGTTTATTTACCCGTTTGTATATCTAGGGGTGTAAATGAGCCGAGTTTGAGCGAGTAGTGCTTGCTCAAGCTCGACTCATTGGAGTTTTCTTGAGCTCGAGCTTGGCACGAACTTCATTTTTTTGTTCGAGCTTGGCTTGCCAAGGTGGGAACCCTGTGCGAGCTCAAACTCGAACTTGATGATTTTAGCCGAACTCAAGCTCTAGTAATTGGTTTGAGCTCGGCTCGAGTACTCATTCCACAGTCCCAATTCCAATATCTCATGTGATCTTCATCTTCGCAAGAAATCCAAATACATGGACGATGATGAATAGCTACGATCTACTGCTTCTGCTCTTATGGAGGCGATGTTGCTTCAGAAATTGAAGGACGACCTGGATAGGCTACCGAAGGATCATAGCATGGAGGAGTTTACCGATGTCCCCGTGGAGGGCTTCGGCATTGCCTTGCTCGCAGGCTATGAATGGTATAAAGGGTTAGCTTTGTGTTATAGGTTTGCTTGAGAAAGGAAAATACAGGAATAAAATATCACGAGTACAATGGCCATGTTTGAAAAGAGTAGAAAGTAGAGAAGCTTTTCATAGTTGCATAAGGCTTATCAAAGAAGAAGAAATGGTTAGTATGTGGGAAGAAGAGAAGTGTGGATTTGAGATGTCACGTGTCTGACATCTCACGATCTTTATGGGAAACGTGGTAGGTGTAGGGTGAAGAAAGGAAGAAAGTAGAAGCTAGCTGTAAAAGTAAAACACTGCGTGAAGAAATGAATAAAGTGAAAGTTAGCTGTAAAACACTAAATATGTGAGTAAAAGAGTGACGTAAAACACTAGCCGTAAAACACTAAAAAGTAAAGCTTTTAGTTGTAAAAGAGTGGCTTTTTTTTAAAAAAAAAATAATAATAATAAATAAATAAATTCAAGAGTGGCCTTTTTTATTATTATTATTATTCAAAGAGTAGGTTGAACCGAGGAAAAAAAAAATCACACGTCAGTAGGGCAAATTTTGACTGCCAAAAAAAACATAAAAACAAAATTTAACTTGCTATAAGCTCATTGAAAAAGACGAAACAGAGATAAAAAAATAAAATAAAATAAAAAATAACTTACTGAACCGGAAAAAAATATTAATGGGCTATAAATTATAATTAAGCTATGAAATTTACTTATTAACTTAACAAAAATATACTTAAGCTATAATGATAATAATAAACTTATTGACTTAACAAAAAAAGCAAAAATTAACTTATTGAACCAGAAAAAAAAAATTACTACTTAATATATTAATATAGATCTAATGATCATATCATTTGATTTAAGTATTATCATATGATCTCGAACAAAAAAGTATTATCATTTGATCTTGGATCTTAAAATGTGATCTAACGATTCTTATATATCTAATTATAGAAAGGTGTAACAATTGTCAATATAAATATTAGCTAACATATATTAAGTTAATAACACTAACAATGATAATTACATATAGTCCTATGTATCTCATGATAATGTTTATGATTATTATGAGTCATAATTATCCTAATTCTTGAATAACTAAATATACTATTTAGATCATATGATACTTATGAATCATATTTATTATTAGTATATAATGATAATGCTTAGATCATATGATCATATAATCTAAATATGATCATGTGATCTAAATTCTAATAATTATTCTCAGAGTTTTAGATTGTGAATTGATTCCAATGCTAACATATTTGATTTTACACACTAGTCACTAGCATAGTAATTTGACTTCTTTATATAATGTTACACAATAACATAGTAATATATTAAGATAGTACATAATGACTAACTTTCTAACTACTTATAACTTATGTAACTTATGTTAATTAAGCTACTTATTAACTTAGTAATACTAAGGGTATGTTTGAGAGTGCGATTTCAAAAAGCATGAATTTAAAAATAGCGATTTCAAAAAGTACAATTTGAAAACTTGATTTTTTAAAACGCGGTTAAGCGTTTGGCAAAATCGCAATTTAGTATTTAAAATTTATGTTTTCAAAAAAGCATCTCTTTACTTGCGATTTGAAGTAAAAACGCAGATTTTTTGCGTTTTTAAATCGCAATTTTTTAAAAACATAGGTTCCAAACAATCCAATTTTTGCGATTTGATTTAAAATTGCACTTATTGTTTACGAAATCGCAATCACAAACGCATCCTAAGTTAGTATATATTAATTGAATAGTCAATATACATATATACATATTTTTATTAATATATACATATGAATATTACCTAACATATATGATTAGATGCTATTAATGATGATAAATCAAGGGTAGAAGTTAAGTGACTCTAGGCACGTCTTTGAAGTATTTGGCAACACAACCTGAACATTGGAGAAGATAGATTCTCAACAAAATGTAGCATCAATTTAACAACAAATATGTACTTGATAAAGCATTCACCATCTAGGGAATCGGCAAGCTTTTGAAGCCAACCCTACAACATCTATTAGACCAACAGTGACCAAATTCTTTCTAAAATGTTCTTGTTGCTTCAAATGCCGCTCTGTAAACAGCATCTTGCCCTCCCTTATGCGTATGTTATTTCATCTTTCTTCTGCAACAAGAACAGGGGCACTATCTTCATAGGGGTACCTGCTGGAGCAGCGCAATCCTCTGATTCGTCTTGACACACTTACCGGAACAATCAAGACCTTTAGCATGGCCATCATTCATTGGCCCATTGTTTCGCAATGTAGCATGTTTCCCTTGTTCTATTCCATCACTTAGAAAATGAATGGTAAAAAAGGAGAAGAAGAATTTGAGAAGATAATTGAGGCACAAGGATGCAGAAATTTCAAAACAGTGTCAGCACCATGTCACAAAATTTTTCATTGAGCTATAGACACAAGATAACATTGAAATTCTCTATTGTCTACAAAAGGTACCTTTCTCATTGTTGGTGTTAGTGACTGGTCTACAGAAACTAAATATACAAAAGCACATTTACAACTCCTAGTTATGCAACATCATTAGATCCATCTTGGGTTCCTAAAAAAAAATAAAAAAAATAAAAAAAGTACATGATAATGGAAATTTATTTAATTTCTTCAATCAAAACCCTGCCTCTAGTTTCTGCCTTATTGCTCATTTTCACAGGTTGCTTACTGCCTCCATAATCCATAGCTGAGCTTTTCTCTGCCCCTACCATAGCTGCTAAGGAAGACCAAGCTTCACCGGGCTGCTCATGGACCCAACACATGATGAAATAAATCTTCCTCTCAGCAAGCTTGAGCTTACTCCTAATTTCCACCCTTCTTGACTTTTGTGGTTTCTCTGACTTCAGTTCCCTCTCCCCAGCCTGAATCAACCTCTGCAGATCACAAAGCGAGAAAACTAAAGCAGGACCCCCTAACGAGAGTAGGCTTATCATATCATCAATGAGAATTAATCCTAATTGTAAGCCACCCATGTGTCTGTAAGCTGGAGAGCAGGTTTGCTCCAAGCAATGAGACAGAGCTTCCAACACAGTTTCTGGCTGCCCACCTTGACCCAAGACAGCAGAAACACTCAACACCACCATGGCTGATCCTACAGCATCTGATTGCCAATCTCCATTGTAGAGACGAAGTGTGAAACAGTAGCTATATAAAATATCAACCAGGTGAACAGCTAGCATTGGTGATGGCTCTGTGGAACTAAGCTTGCATACTGGAGGTAGTGGGCTTTCAGGGCCATGAGGAATCTCACTTGATTGGTTACTTTCTAGATCATCTTCTAGTGATAGCAATGCTTCCTCTTTGTCAAGTGGTTGGACGAGTTGAGTTCCTTCCTTGCTGAGGGATATTGTTCGGGCAGAAGGCTTCAACCACCATGGATCCCATGGCTCAATCATTTTACTCAGCTCCCCAGAAGCAAGAGCTCTTTGGAACCGCTTCTTCTCTTCAGCAGATAAATCATCAAAACAAACTTGATCTCCTGCAGAGAGGAAGGACAAATAAGCTCTAATCAGCTTTAGGCAACAGCATAAGATTTAGAGAACATATGATCCAGAAGACATACCAGCTAATATTCACACTCAAACTACAACCTAAGGAGTGCAGAGATCTATATTGTTGGCAGTGCAAAATCAAGGCAAGCAATTAGACATAGCATCTAGAAGACAGTGAAGGAAAGGATCAAAAGGAACGTACCAGACAATATCTTTTGAATAGTCTCCTCAGACAGAGTTGTTGAATCTGCCAAAAAATAAGAGCAGAACTTAGGACCCTTCTAAACAATCATTCAAACAGCTTAGCATGCCTCAAAGTTGCTATAACAAGAACCAAAAGGTGGAGCCTCATTCATTTTTACTTGTATTCTGAAGCATATATAGATTTAAATTATAAATTACCCATGTCATCAATATTCCAACTGGCACTTGGGATTCCATTAATCACTACTTGTAATTCTTTACTCAGCCTGATTAATGCTGATCAGTATTTATATTTAACAAGAAAAACTCCAAATTCTGCAATGGCATCCCTGAAGCTACTTCACCATCAGACATATCAACCTGCTGCTAGGATCATTTTGTTGAATGGTTCTCTTGGTTTGATCACTGAGAAGAATTTTTTTAAAAACCATAGCATAAACAACTGGTATAACTAGAGAAACCTTTGCAGACCTGACTCCTTTTTAATGACAAACCCACAACTTTCAACATACCATCAAAAAGGGTTACTTGAAATAGCAAGTTCTGTAAACCTATTCAAAGCTTTATTTCAAATAGCACTTTCATGTGACTATTAAAAGAGATTTTTCAATATTAAAATATTTTTTAATGAAAAATTACTTAAAATATACTACATTAAGGAATACTTCTAAAAGGCTTCTCAAGTATCATCTCTAATACTGCACAGCAATTATCAACCTTTTATTCCGAAAAATTCTTTAGAACAAAAAAGTGTTATTACTCATTCTTAAGCTTGTAATGGTTTTAGCAAAGTTTTCAGGCGTCGTCCAGGTGTTTGGGTAGTCAAAATGCTAAAATATGGTGAAACATTAAATGCCTAGATGACAAAAAAGGAGTCAAAAGTTCATCAACTTTTACTGGCAGCTGTATTCTCATCCAATAATTTTTTTTAAAATGAAATTCAACTGTAAAGCAATGCTTGAGCTGACAGAGTTATAAGCTTGGGCCTAAACTCCTTTGCCTCCTTTTGCTATACACAGATCTCCCTTAACAAGGAAATTTTAGCTTCATTTGCTTGTGACTTTTTTTTTGGTACCCTAATACTTCAAGGACGCTTCTCTAGCGGATACATAAATTTTAAAATGGGTTACACAACTAAAATATTCTCTCGGACAATCAATAAGAGCCATTTTCACCAAAATAGCAAGGGCAAGCCAACAATCTCAAAGCAAACAAAAACATAGATAAAATACCATCCTCATCCATGCTATCCATTTCTTCTGCTGAATGTAATCGTTTCAATATGTCAAGCATTTTCTGTTTAGTTTGATCATCAGGCTGCATCTGTTGAAGCTCTTCAACTACATTGTCTCGCATGAAGGACTCAGTACATCGAAGACTATGAGACTGTAAAAAAATATATACATATGAGGAATGTGCAAATGATACAGATGTTGGATGAGAATGTGAAACTTGTTCGGCTATATTCAAAGTGATCAATAGCATCAAGATCCTTTTTTTTCTCTCTCTCTCTCTCTCTCATTTTTTTTTTTTTTCCATAAAGCAACACAAAAAATTCTTTACTCAAAGGTAAGCATATATGGAACTACAACTAGCTTTTACAAATTAATTTTCATGCATAACACCATCTCACAAAGACATCCAAAAAAACAAAAAGAAAACCTCGTGCCTTCAACACTAGCCGGAGTAAATTCAACTTACCTTATAGCACCGGAGGGAACAGTATCGAGAATTGCATCGAGGACATGTATATTGTGAAAATTGCTTCTGGCACCTGCCTTGAAGGGAAAAACACATACATGATTTAGAAAAAAATAAAATGCTGTAAAAACTTCAAAGTAAACATAAAAGCTTGAACTCCGGCGATATGATGCAAGATAAGCAACCTGTAAGATCTTATGCTAATAGATGTAGTAGTACACACACACACACATATATATATAGATATATTTAATCTTATTCTTATACATATTGGATTTGTTTAGAACTATCTGATTCATACATATAATCTACAAATTCAACTGCTATAAATTTCTTCACTGAATAATTCAATCTCAAAGAAAGTGCCCAGATTACTACCACTACCCAAATTGCCAAATTCAACAAATTCAAGCTAAAATTGAAAAAATTAATAAGAAAAAAGTCTGACCCATGTTATGGATCTCATTATTCATACAATAGGTCAAAAACATTCATCAAATTCTACAAAAATTTCCAACTATACGAAAAAAATTAATAAACAGGGATTGGAGAGGAACATACACGTGGCAGATTATCCGGGAAGGAGGGTCCAATGGTGAAGAGCTGGAAGGGTTATCGGAGGCAGTGATCGACTCGGCCATGACTCATAAACTCGGTGAGCAACCCAGTACAGTGTTAGCGGTTTTGAAACTCTGAATGCCCTAGAAAGAAGAAAGAAGAAAAATGTAACGTCCCGCTCTAAATTCATAAAGCAAAAGTGGAAATTTTTCTTTCCTCAATAAGCCACAAGACATTACTACTACATCATTAAACAATATAAGCAGCGGAAACACCTATAATAATTCAATCTTTCCATGACCTGATAAACTTATTAATAAAATAAACTAGAGCTTCTATTACATTACATGAAATCATTACAACTGAATCCTAATAAATAATATATCCATAATGGCTTGCCACACTAAGCATCAATACAAATCAACAAAGGCTAACTAAGCTTAAATCGGTAAACCACCAGCTAGCATAACCAATCATACTCCTGAATGACTTCTAAACTCGCACCCAAACCAATGCTAATCCCTTAACCTGCAATAAAAATAACATCTATGCAACCATAGAGGTCATTCATGATTATATAGGGGAAGAAAAGAAGAAAGGGTGAGTCAACAGTTCATAAAGAATGAAGACTCCCTCGAGGGTTTTCGCAATGAGCCAAACTTTTATTTATGTAATCGCTTACAATATTAGCCACTCAATTTCATAAAAATATTATTCTTTCCTTTATCAAACTCAGTGTGGCTGATGAAGTAAATAATATATTTATAAAGCAATTTAAATCATTATATAACTGTTAATGTATGCATATGCTTCAAAGTACGTTTGGATACATATACCTATAAACCATCAAATGCATATCTTGTAGGTAATGAAAATCCATAAAACATCATATGCAATCCAGCTGTAAACGTATACATAAGTTCTTTCCCATTGAAAATCTTATGCATACCAATACATCTAGCATGAAATACCTCTTAAACCAATACATATAAATCATCAAGAAAAATGTAATGCATCATAATGGGCCCAGCCCTTTTCTTTACTTTAATAATAATGGGCCCAGCTCTGTACTTTAATAATAATGAGCCCAGCCCTTTCTTTACTTTAATAATAATGACCCTAACCCTGTACTTTAATAATAATGGGCCCAGCCCTGTACTTTAATAATAATGGGTCCAGCCATTGTTTATGCTCATGTCAATGTATTTACAAATCTCAACAATCATGTCTCAATAACGGAATTTAAATCAATCTTCGTTCATCATAATCTCAAAATCTCAAAGCAACAAAGTAATCAATACATCATAACATTTCTTTCATATCTTAAAACTTTCAAAATCACAACAACAATATCAATCATATCTCATCAAATATCTCATAAAACATTGAAATTATTAAGTAATAATAAAACATGCTCAAACAACATATGAATGGCTCAACTTTTCCATAGCTTTAAACAAACTTTAAAGGCATTAAAATTCTATTCTTTCTCAACTTGTTTAGCATCTTTAAAATATCTAAAATCATTGATAAAATTCTTTGAAAACATAAAACGTATTCGTCCTCAGTGAGTAAAAGATTACTCACCTTAAGAGACCGAGCAGGATTCACAATTACGGCACTCAAGCTTGCTTACTCTCGTGAAATGCTTCCACAACCCAATTACCTTGCACTACTTTGGAGGACTAGCTAAGTCCTAAGCCTCCAATCACGTGTAACATATCTGCAATCAATCACGACATTAGACTTGTCTAAAACAATCGAACTCTAAACCTTATTACACATAGAGCTACCCATGCGCTCTCTTTCTCGAACATCACTCACTCTCCTAAAACTAGCTAGATACCACTACTCTTATGCGAGTTACACATTAAAGACTTATTCTGATTAATTATATACCTGAGGACTTCACTATTCGTATTATCAATTTATTACTCTATTAATTTAAGATAACAAAGTATGTTTAGACATAATATATATATACATTAAACGCTTGTTAAGCTATGCTTAGCTCAATAACACACTTAACCATATATATTATATATGAATAAGTGCATTAATCATTTAATTACTATTCCAATTGGATTGAAAGCCAATTTACGTATTTCTATAATATTGATCATTTATATTTATTGACTTACAGTTATTTTGAAACATATTATTATCCGATGACATTCTCATCTTTAACTATTTCATTTAATACTCTCATTTGTTTAGTTGAACATATAGGTAACTTTCACCATTATCTTGTTTTTTTTTTTTGATAATCAAAGTAGAAATTTTATAAAAAGCGCAAAGCGCAGCCCTGGTACACAGGAAGTATACAAGAATCAAGGCTCATTACAAGAAGAGAAAAGAACAAGGAAGTCAGAAAAGCTTATCGCTAAAGGAGCTAGATAAGCAGCTGTCCAAGAGAAAAGGGTGAAAAAGAAAAAAGTCTTGAGTTCTTCGAGCGTTCTTTCTTTATCCTCGAACGTTCTGTCGTTCCGAAGAGGCATAACCCAAGACAACCCAAATCGACTGAAGAATGGCAGTCCATAAGGCTTGGGCAATATCACAGTGAATAAGCAGATGATCCACAGACTCCCCATCCCTTTTGCACAAGCAGCATCTATTTACCACAATGACTTGACGCTTTCTGAGATTATCCAAAGTAAGAATTTTTCCTTGAGCTGCCGACCACCAAAAAAAGCCACCTTCAAAGGAACTTTGGTCCGCAAATACTCTTCCAAGGGAAAGAGACAGCATCCTTGCAAACAAGGGCTTTGTAGAACGAACGAACATCAAATTTTCCTTTGCGGGAAGGAGTCACCAAAGCTTATCTTCTCCTACCCTACTCCTACTAGAGGAGTACAATAAGGAGTAGAAAGAAGCAAAGACATCTACCTCCCAATCATGCGCCGCTCGCGAAAACTGACATCCCACTGAAGAGAGCCACTAGAGAAGTCCAAGTGATCAGCAACACAAGCACCCTATCTCCGGATAAGCCATAAAGGACGGGGAAGCTTCCTTGAGGGCCAACTCGCCACACCACACGTCATCCCAGAATCTGATCTTGGACCCGTTTCCCAGCTTGAATCTGGTGAAGCTAACAAAAGAACTCCAGCCCTTTCTGATATTCTTCCAAAGCCCCCTCCATGCGGCCCAGAAGAAGCAATAGAAGTCCATCCACCCCAAGAACTACCATATTTAGCATCTATAGCAATTCTCCACCAAGCCTCTTGCTCGTGCGCATAACGCCACAACCACTTCCCTAATAGAGCTTTATTGAAAACCCTCAAGTTTCGAATCCCCAACCCTCCCTCAGGAATAGGAGAGCAAACCTTGGACCAGCTAATCAAATGAAACTTGAATTCATCTCCTATGCCGCCCCAAAGGAAGTCGCGTTGGAGCTTCTCTATGCGATTAGCCACACTGACAGGGATATGGAAGAGGGATAAGAGGTAAGTAGGGAGATTGGAAAGAGTGCTCTTGATAAGGGTAACTCTCCCACCCTTAGACAGATACAACCGTTTCCATCCTGCCAGACGCTGCTCCATCTTTTCAAGAACCCCGTCCCAAATAGACTTGGCCTTAAAGCAAGCACCAAGGGGAAGACCAAGGTATTTCAGGGGTAGGGAGGAAACCCCACACTCCATAATGCCAGCCAGCTCATCCACATTATCCACATCACCCACAGGAACCAAAACTGACTTTGCCAAATTGATCTTTAACCCCGAGACAGCTTCGAAACATAAAAGAACCATCCTCAAGAAGCGAAGATGATCAGGGTTGGCTTCACAGAAAACCAAAGTGTCGTCTGCAAATAACAGATGAAGATAATAACCTCTTCAGAAAGCCTAGAGCCCATAGAGAAACCTGACAGAGAAAACCCTGTCACAATCAAAAAACTGAAGTAACATCCTGCTTAAGCTGCCATGACGATACAAATAGAAGAGGAACAACGGGTCTCCCTGCTCAAAACACACGAAGCTACTGAAAAAAGTCGGACGCGTGCCATTTGACAAGAACCGAGAAGCGAAGGAGTACATTGTGCGATCCAAGAACACCATTTCACCCGAAACAGCATACCTCAACAAATACAAGAGGAACCCCCAGTTGACATGATAGAACTTTCTCGATATCCAACTTGCAAATGACCCCGGGCACACCCGAATTGATACGACTGTCCAGACATTCATTCGCTAAAAGAACAGAGTCAAGGATCTGCCTATCTTTAAATAAAGGCATTCTGGGGCTTCGAGATAATCTTCTCCACAACCTTTCTCATTCTATTAGCCAAGACTTTAGCAATGATCTTGTAAACTCACTGACAAGACTAATAAGAAACATATATAGAGATCAGATGCCCCTGCTTCTTCGGAATGAGTGCAATAAACGTGGCATTTAAGAGCTTTTGACAAACTTGCTATGAGTATGAATAAAGTTATAAAACCAGCATCAAGTCAGATTTAATCACATCCCAACAGGCTTGAAAGAAATGCCATGGAAAAACCGTCTGGGAGGCCAGGGCTTGTCTCTGTTCATACCTTTTGACCACTCAAAGACCTCCCTCTCTAGAAAAAGGCCAGCTCAAGCGAAGAAGCTCATCCTCTCCATTATCTTGTTAACTAGTTCCATATTAACTTATCATAGTGAATGGATTATACTAATCCACCGTGTATACGTACTCTATTTCATTATGATTGTCATTGACACTTATCACTTATTATTCATATTCATTTACATTTACTTTATGACCTTATCATAATTCATGTTTAGCTACACATTTAATATTACAACACAAATCTTTGACAAACTCTTATATCCATTTATCAAACTTATCCACTTTATCTACTTACTTTACTTTGTTTCTCATATTGGAATATATCCATCACATTTATTTCACACATTGCCCTTTCTATGTCTTACACTTATTCTTACTACAACTACTTATTTATCAATCTTGTATTTCTTTTATACTTATTTCATTTTGAACCATAGCTCACTATGGTTAAGACTTAAAAACTTTTAACCCTTCATTTAACACCTCCTCTTTGATTAATTAAAACCCAAGTCTTTTAGACTATAAGACTTAAGGATTAAATGGGTTATTATCATGGTTGGATTAAACTATAATCTTATACTCTATTATCTTGAATGGTTTATCTATTTGTTTAGGTGAGATAGAGAGTCTTGAACTCTCAAAGTCTCATCTTGTATTACATTAACTATGTACTTATTAGATGTGTTCCATATTAAACTTATCTTTTACAAATTCTTTATACTTGTTAATTAGCATTACTTTCCTTTCCTTTTAACTAAAGTCTACTCCAAACATATCAAGGAATGACATAAACTAGTATTATTTTCCCTTTATCCATAAAACCAACAACTTACAATAAATCAAGATTTCTAATAAACCATTAATCTCATTTAGAAGTATGTCTATCTTATTTGTAAAGATTTATTCTTCACATAGACATACTCAACTTATAGCCACATAACCATACTCTTAAGCCAACTTCATAACCAATTTCTAATTAAATCAAAGCCTCAAGCTATAATCAAGAGCCTCAAGCCATAACCAAAACACTCCATTAATTCATAGCAAAGAACATAACCATTGCGCACACCAATCTTTAAATCAAGGTCCTTGAACCAACATTGTACCCCAATAGCTTGTCTTACCAAAACAGCCCATATAAATCCATAGAACATGATCACAACAAATGACAATCTTTATCCAAACAATAAATCAAAGGCCTATCTTCAACTCTACAATTTTATTAACAATTGATAATCTCATAACAATCTACACCAAAGGCCAATCTACAACAATTTAATTCTCTAAACTCCTCCATTTTTTCTAAACCGTTCGGCCCATAAACCAAGCCAAACTTAAAGCTAAGCAATGAACATCCCCTTAACAAACAATAATGGATATTCATCTATTCATAATACCCATAACCATTCAGCCATAGCTGAATCTTCTAAAGAAAAACCAGCAAAGCTGAACATCACAAAACAGCCCAAGCAATTACAAATCAACTCCAAAATCAGCACAACACTCACCCAAAAAACCATTCAGTTTACACACCTAACAAGCCTTTAAATTTCCAGCAAAACCAATGACCCATTCGGCCATGCCAATAATTCCCCCAATTCAAACAATCATCAACATAAAACTAAACCATCAAAAATCTAATCCAACATCTCCAATTCAACATGCATGGCCATCAACACAAGAAGATAACAAAAGCCCCAAATTTCAAACTTAAAACCCTAGATTCGGACCCTAGCAACAATCATAGCAATCCATATGATTTTCGTGCTCAAAACTTAATGGGTATAGCGAAAAATATGAGGAAAGGGTATGGATTTTACCTCACAAAGGCCCATGGCCGAAAACCCATTTCTGCACCATGATCTCTCTCTCTCAATCACGGCTTGCATCACTCTCAATCTCACGATCCGCTCTCATCATCGGTGCTGGGACAGCATGAACGGAGAAACAGGGAGAAGAGAGAAGGAAGCGGGGAAGAAAGGGAAAGAATAGGAAAAGGAAAAGAAAAGAGAAAGGGGAGAGAAGTGAGGAGCCGTTGTGTGTGCGCGTGAGTGTGATAAACAGACAGGGACACGTTGAATTGGAGATGTTGGATCCGGACAGCCACAGTCCCAAGTGGCATGCGGATAAAGCTCCGCATTTTAAAACCCTTATCTTTTCTAAATTGCTATAATACACCACTTGATTTAAATTATATCATTTGTTAATTAATATTTTACCTTATACTTAATTTAACTATCGCTTTTTCATATAAATCATTATTTATCATATTAGGATGTATTATTACTATTTTATTACTTTAATCTCATTAACCATATTAATAAATCCTTATTCCAATTCTCTTAATATCATTATTAAATAATATTGTTATTATACTAATACCACACTAATATTATTACTAATTAATATTATTTATATTTTATTAATTCGAATTGCTTATGGAATATAAGTAATAAATTGTTTAATTATTTCCTAGGCATCACAAAAGAGGCTGGGCCGACTTTTTAAGGCTCTAAACCAGCTAAAAGCACTACAATTGGGCCAGCACGTTAATGAAACAAAAAAATCATGACCAAGCTAGCCTCAGCATTTTTTTGGTTCGTGTGGAAGAAAAATGCATTTTTTAAAACCGAGTAAAAGTTATTACAGTTTTTACTGCAAGTTTATTTCAAATTGATATGATAATTCACCTTACACTTACTATATTAGCTATTAAAAAATTAAATTTGATTGTGACTAATGTGGCAACGTCACAATCACAAGTTTATTTCCAAAAGGCCCCCAAGTATATAAAGAACCATATAAGCATTTCTTGGAAATGAAGCTCCAACTCTTCAAATGTCACAAGAGAGCTAGCAATTGCAATCAAGACAATGAAGAAATAATCTAACATCCATTTCTTGGTCTGAGAAATGAACGAAAAGCTCCATATTGATTTAAAGTCTCTTCCTAACATCAATTTCAGCTTATTTTTTGATTGAAATTGCCACACAGATCAATAAGAATAGTTAAAAGAATAAATTGCGTTATTCCTGTCACATACCATAGATTCCTCTGTTGCCTTCGAGCTCAGTACATATTTGTAGCCTTGCAGTTACTGTCAACGAGGCTGCCACCATCTTTGAAGTATTTGGCAACACAACCCGAATATTGGAGAAGATAGATTCTCAACAAAATGTAGCATCAATTTAACAACAAATATGTACTTGATAAAGCATTCACCATCTAGGGAATCGGCAAGCTTTTGAAGCCAACCCTACAACATCTATTAGACCGACAATGACCAAATTCTTTCTAAAATGTTCTTGTTGCTTCAAATGCCGCTCTGTAAGCAGCATCTTGCCCTCCCTTATGCGTATGTTATTTCATCTTTCTTCTGCAACAAGAACAGGGGCACTATCTTCAAAAGGGTACCTGCTGGAGCAGCACAATCCTCTGATTCGTCTTGACACACTTACTGGAACAATCAAGACCTTTAGCATGGCCATCATTCATTGGCCCATTGTTTCGCATTGTATCATGTTTCCCTTGTTCTATTCCATCACTTAGAAAATGAATGGTTAAAAAGGAGAAGAAGAATTTGAGAAGATAATTGAGGCACAAGGATGCAGAAATTTCAAAACACAGTGTCAGCACCATGTCACAAAATTTTTCATTGAGCTGTAGACGCAAGATAACATTAAAATTCTCTATCGTCTACAAAAGGTACCTTTCTCATTGTTGGTGTTAGTGACTGGTCTACAGAAACTAAATATACAAAAGCACATTTACAACTCCTAGTTATGCAACATCATTAGATCCATCTCGGGTTCCTAAAAAAAAAGGCAAAAAATAAAAAAAGTACATGATAATGGAAATTTATTTAATTTCTTCAACCAAAACCCTGCCTATAGTTTCTGCCTTATTGCTCATTTTCACAAGTTGCTTACTGCCTCCATAATCCATAGCTGAGCTTTTCTCTGCCCCTACAAAAGGTACCTTTCTCATTGTTGGTGTTAGTGACTGGTCTACAGAAACTAAATATACAAAAGCACATTTACAACTCCTAGTTATGCAACATCATTAGATCCATCTCGGGTTCCTAAAAAAAAAGGCAAAAAATAAAAAAAGTACATGATAATGGAAATTTATTTAATTTCTTCAATCAAAACCCTGCCTCTAGTTTCTGCCTTATTGCTCATTTTCACAAGTTGCTTACTGCCTCCATAATTCATAGCTGAGCTTTTCTCTGCCCCTACCATAGCTGCTAAGGAAGACCAAGCTTCACCGAGCTGCTCATGGACCCAACACATGATGAAATAAATCTTCCACTCAGCAAGCTTGAGCTTACTCCTAATTTTCACCCTTCTCGACTTTTTTGGTTTCTCTGACTTCAGTTCCCTCTCCCCAGCCTGAATCAGCCTCTGCGGATCACAAAGCGAGAAAACTAAAGCAGGACCCCCTAACGAGAGTAGGCTTATCACATCATCAATGAGAATTAATCCTAATTGTAAGCCACCCATGTGTCTGTAAGCTGGAGAGCAGGTTTGCTCCAAGCAATGAGACAGAGCTTCCAACACAGTTTCTGGCTGCCCACCTTGACCCAAGACAGCAGAAACACTCAACACCACCATGGTTGATCCTACAACATCTGATTGCCAATCTCCATTGTAGAGACGAAGTGTGAAACAGTAGCTATATAAAATGTCAACCAGGTGAACAGCTAACATTGGTGATGGCTTTGTGGAACTAAGCTTGCATACTGGAGGTAGTGGGCTTTCAGGGCCAGGAGGAATCTCACTTGATTGGTTACTTTCTAGATCATCTTCTAGTGATAGCAATGCTTCCTCTTTGTCAAGTGGTTGGACGAGTTGAGTTCCTTCCTTGCTGAGGGATACTGTTCGGGCAGAAGGCTTCAACCACCACGGATCCCATGGCTCAATCATTTTACTCAGCTCCCCAGAAGCAAGAGCTCTTTGGAACCGCTTCTTCTCTTCAGCAGATAAATCATCAAAACAAACTTGATCTCCTGCAGAGAGGAAGGACAAATAAGCTCTAATCAGCTTTAGGCAACAGCATAAGATTTAGAGAACATATGATCCCGAAGACGTACCAGCTAATATTCACACTCAAACTACAACCTAAGGAGTGCAGAGATCTATATTGTTGGCAGCGCAAAATCAAGGCAAGCAATTAGACCTAGCATCTAGAAGTGACATAGGACGTCCTACATAAAGAAAAAAAAATAAATAAAGATTTTATTTATTTTTATTTCTTTTTTCAACTTTATTTATTTCCTTTATAGGATTGTAATTGTTTTCCTTACTAGGATTATATTTACTTTTTCTACTAGGACTAGAATTACTTGTTCTACTAGAACTAGGATTACTTTCTCTACTAGGACTAGAATTACTTTCTCTTCAAGTTTTCTACTAGTATAAATATGTGAGTCTACATTGTAAACAATCACACAATTGAATATTTATCAATCAGAGAATTTCTCTCAAATACTCTGAGGAGTTTGTTACTTTTAAGCCTGCGGGCTTGTTTTATCTTTTTAGTCAGAAGACGCAGACACTTCTGATTTGTTTACCAAGTCTTCCGCTACGTCAGTTGGTATCAAAGTAGGCATTTATCCTGATCATGGCCAATCAACGCAACGGCGACAATTCCCTTACCGACACTAATCGTGAGAGGGAGATTCTTTCGAGAGCCGAATTCACAGTGTTCCAGCAAACAACGCAGCAGTCCATACAACGACTGCAAGATATGATGGAGCAACTGTTGGGAGGACCCAATCCGAATCACAGGGACGATGATGCCCGAGATGGCGATGGGATCCGGGTGATACCCGTTCATCACCGACGCCCTGCACCAAACAATCGTCAACCGAACCATGACGAATTCAGTGATGACGAAGATTATGCTAAAGGAGTATTCGGTCGGAACGTTGGAGCAGATCGTAGAGGTGGAGGACGTGGGAATGTCAATGGCGATGCTAGCTATAGGAGAGCTTATGAAGAGCAACCTATGCGTCAGGATTATGGTAGGGAGGAATCCCGAGAGTACTGCATGAAGATTGATCTTCCATCATTCAACGGGCATCTTCACATTGAAGATTTCCTTGATTGGGTGACGGAGGTAGAGGGATTCTTCGACTACATGAGTATTCCCGAAGAACGAAAGGTGAAGTTGGTGGCCTACAAGTTCAAGGGAGGAGCATCCGCTTGGTGGGAACAGCTACAAGTCTCACGTGCCCGACAAGGTAAAGGACCCGTGACTTCATGGCTGAAGATGAAGAGGCTTCTCAAATCTCGGTTCTTACCACCCGACTTTGAGCAGCGTCTATTCCAACAATACCAAGAATGCCGACAGGGAGCTCGGATGATTCAAGCCTACATCGATGATTTTTATCGATTGTCAGCTCGGAATGATCTTATGGAGACTGAGGCGCAGCAAGTGGCCAGGTTCATTGGAGGGTTGCGTTATGCAATCCAAGATCGAGTGTCTATGCATCATGTATTTACTTTGACCGAAGCTGTCAGCTTAGCCACTCGAGTCGAGAAGCAGTTAGATCGGCCTAAAGCATCAACTTGGGAGCGAAACCCAAGTGACTCAACGCGATCCACACAGGGTCGAGGAAAACAACCTATGGTTCCAACCGAGACTCCCACTCAAACTGTGACTGCCGGTGGAAAAGGAGCTAGTGGCAGTACAAATGTCCCAAAACAATCGGCGACCATACCATCCAACAACCCTTATGCTCGGCCTGGTCCAGATAAGTGTTTCAAGTGTAACCAACCGGGGCATAGATCACATCAATGTCCTAGAAGGCAGATGGTCAACTTGATCGAGACCGAGACAGGCGCAGAGGATGGAGAGATCGAAACGATCAGGGATGATCAACCTGATTACGAAGAGGAGCCAGCTGATGCTGATGAAGGTATATTGCTCTCCTTGGTTATTCAGCGTTTAATGTTAACACCGAGGAAAGAGGAGCAAACTCAGAGAAACAGCATATTCCGAACGCGTTGCACCGTCAACCAGAGGGTGTGTGATGTCATCATTGATGGTGGTAGTGGAGAAAACGTCGTCTCCGAGGCAATGGTCAGAAAACTGGGCCTCAAAACTGAGAAGCACCCCTCACCTTACAAGATCGGATGGATCAAGCGAGGAACCGAGACACAAGTTTCCGAGAGATGTCGTTTCACATTCTCAATCGGAAAACACTACTCAGACTCGGTGTTGTGTGACGTGGTAGAGATGGATGCGTGCCACATAATCTTGGGAAGACCTTGGCAATATGACGTGGATGCTCAGCACAAAGGCAGAGACAATGTCTACATCATCTTCCGTGATGGTCGGAAGATCATATTTCGGCCCTTACAGGGAGAGTCATTCAACACTCCTACCCGTTCCGAGAAGAAACAAGTCCTTCTGACCACGGGATCAGAGTTCATGGAAGAAGTCAAGAATACCCGAGAGATCATCGCCTTGGTGACCGAGGGAACTACAGTTTCGAGCTCGCAAGAGATTCCCGAGCCATTGCAATTCATGTTGGAAGAATTCCGGGACATCATGCCTGATGAGATGCCCGAGGGTCTTCCACCCATGAGAGATATTCAGCACTATATTGACTTAGTGCCAGGAGCGAGTCTCCCAAACCTTCCTCACTATCGGATGAGTCCGAAGGAGAATGCTATTCTACAAGAGCAGGTGGAAGGGTTGATTCAGAAGGGACATTTACGAGAAAGTATGAGTCCGTGTGCCGTGCCAGCCTTGCTAGTTCCGAAGAAGGATGGTAGTTGGCGGATGTGTGTAGACAGTCGAGCAATCAACAAGATCACAATCAAGTATCGGTTTCCTATTCCTCGGATAGGAGATATGTTTGATATGCTGTCGGGAGCTAAGATCTTTTCGAAAATTGATCTGAGGAGCGGTTATCACCAAATCCGCATCCGACCGGGAAATGAATGGAAGACTGCATTCAAGACTAAGGAAGGGCTCTACGAATGGATGGTGATGCCTTTCGGTCTGTCAAATGCACCGAGCACTTTCATGCGACTAATGAATCAGGTACTGAAGCCTTTTATTGAAAAATTTGTTGTTGTATATTTCGACGACATTCTTATCTATAGTCGCAGCCCGGCCGATCATATGGATCATGTACGGAAAATATTGGAGACTCTCCGAGACAACAAGTTGTATATCAACGTGAAGAAGTGTAGTTTCATGATGAACCAGCTACTTCTTCCTAGAATTTGTGGTCAGTGCAGATGGAATCCGAGTTGACGAAGAGAAGGTGAGAGCAATTCAAGAATGGCCAACACCCAAGACTGTAAGTGAAGTAAGAAGCTTTCACGGGTTGGCAACCTTCTATCGAAGGTTCGTTCGGAACTTCAGCAGCATTGTTGCACCGATTACCGAGTGCATGAAGAAAGGGAAGTTCAACTGGGGAGATGAAGCTGACCGGAGTTTCTCAATCATTAAAGAGAAGCTATGTACAGCACCTGTGCTCGCCTTACCCGACTTTGATAAGCTGTTCGAAGTTGAGTGTGATGCATCGATCGTAGGGGTCGGGGCTGTACTATCTCAGGAAGGAAAACCGGTGGAATTCTTTAGTAAGAAGCTGGGAGAAGTGAGGCAGAAGTGGTCAACCTATGAACTGGAACTCTATGCTGTCTTACGAGCACTCAAGGTATGGGAGCATTATTTGATTCAGCGAGAGTTTGTCCTCTACACCGACCATCAAGCATTAAAATTCATCAATAGCCAGCGCAATCTCAACCGAATGCATGCCCGATGGGTCTCTTATATCCAACGGTTTACATTCTCCTTAAAGCACAAGTCAGGAAAGCTGAACCAAGTAGCTGACGCTTTGAGCCGCCGAGCTACACTGCTGATCACCATGAGTGCTGAGGTGACCGGATTTGAGTGCTTAAAGGAATTATATGAAGAAGATGAAGATTTTGGAGAGGCTTGGAGGCGTTCCAAAATAGGGCAACCTATTCCCAAGATGCACATCCAAGAGGGATATCTTTTCCGAGAGAATCAACTCTGCATCCCGAGAAGTTCTTTACGGGAGCAAGTTGTCCGAGAGTTGCATGGTGGAGGTCTCGGTGGACATCTTGGCCGAGACAAGACCATCACCTTAGTGGAGGATCGGTATTACTGGCCTCAATTGAAGAAAGAAGTAGGTAACTATGTCCGACGCTGCCCGATCTGTCAGGTAGCTAAGGGTCAAACCCAAAACACTGGCATGTACATGCCTTTACCGATACCAAAAGCACCGTGGGAAGATCTGTCCATGGATTTTGTATTGGGTCTCCCGAGAACCCAACGTGGAGTTGATTCGATAATGGTAGTCGTGGATCGATTTTCCAAAATGGCTCATTTTGTTGCTTGCAAGAAAACCTCTGATGCTGTTCAAGTAGCAAATCTACTCTTCCGAGAGGTGGTCCGATTACATGGAGTACCGAGCTCTATCACTTCCAATCGGGACACCAAGTTCTTGTCACACTTTTGGCAAACATTATGGAGGCGGTTCGATACAACTCTGAACTTCAGTAGCACGAGTCATCCTCAGACTGATGGGCAAACCGAGGTTGTGAATCGAACCCTAGGCAACTTACTTCGGTGTATTGCGGGTGACAAACCGAAGCAGTAGGACCTGGCTTTAGCTCTGGCCGAGTTTGCCTACAACAGCATGTTGAATCGATCAACTGGAAAATCACCGTTCGAAATAGTCTATGGAAGATCCCCGAGGCAAGCACTAGATCTTGCGGCTTTACCTAAGCTACCGGGAGCTAGTGTGGCAGCGGAACACTTAGCCGAACGAGTGAAAACCATTCAAGATGAAGTACGTCAGCATCTAGAAGAATCTTATGCCAAGTACAAAGCATCGGCAGATAAGGGTCGGAGATCAAAGATTTTTCAAGAGGGAGATCTAGTAATGGTGTACTTACGCAAGGGGCGTCTACCGATCGATACTTCTGGAAAGCTGAGGAACAAAAAGTATGGCCCATGCAAAATACTTCAGAAGATTAATGATAATGCATACATCGTTGACCTTCCTGAGGACTTGGCTATATCCTCAACATTCAATGTTGCAGACATCTTTGAGTACTTTCCGCCAGAAGATTCAGAACTTAACTCGAGGACGAGTTCTTTTCAAGAAAGGGAGACTGACGTAGGACGTCCTACATAAAGAAAATAAATAAATAAACAAAGATTTTATTTATTTTTATTTCTTTTTCAACTTTATTTATTTCCTTTATAGGATTGTAATTGTTTTCCTTACTAGGATTATATTTACTTTTTCTACTAAGACTAGGATTACTTGTTCTACTAGAACTAGGATTACTTTCTCTACTAGGACTAGAATTACTTTCTCTTCAAGTTTTCTACTAGTATAAATATGTGAGTCTACATTGTAAACAATCACACAATTGAATATTTATCAATCAGAGAATTTCTCTCAAATACTCTACGGAGTTTGTTACTTTTAAGCCTGCGGGCTTGTTTTATCTTTTTAGTCAGAAGACGCAGACGCTTCTGATTTGTTTACCAAGTCTTCCGCTACATCAAGAAGACAGTGAAGGAAAGGATCAAAAGGAACGTACCAGACAATATCTTTTGAATAGTCTCCTCAGACAGAGTTGTTGAATCAGCCAAAAAATAAGAGCAGAACTTAGGACCCTTCTAAACAATCATTCAAACAGCTTAGCATGCCTCAAAGTTGCTATAACAAGAACCAAGGATTAAATTTAAATCCGATAAAAGTTTAAGGATTAAATATGATTTTTCTTATATTTTGACTATTATTATTTAATAAATAATTTACTATAGAACCTATTTTATTAACAATATATATATAATATATAATATATATATATATATATTATATATATATATATTATATATATATATATATGCGAGTCGAGTCTTATACAAGTTTGTTTACGAACACTAACAGAATCAAGCACGAGTTGAGTCGATCCCAAGTATGTTCACGAGTAGCTCTGTTCATTTACATCTCTAGGTATATCTCACTGTTTAATTTTTTTTTATTAGAATAATATTTAAATAACATTATATCTATTTTTTTTTATCTCATTTATATCTCCTTTTTTTGTTTTTTTCTATTCCTCATTTATATCTCTCTTTTTCCTTTTTCTTTTTTTCTTTTTTTTTCTATTCCTCATTTATATCTCTCTTGCATGCTGCTTTTCGACTCTGACCATCATCGGACCTTGAGCTCGTTGTTCAGATTTTGCTCATCCTATAGATCTTGCTCAGATCCTTGCGTTCGACTGTAAAGTTTGCTATTGTTAATTTAACACTTATTTTAAAAATTTTAATTAATAAAAAATAATAAATTTAACTATTTAATTAATATTTTAATACTTTATTAACACGTTCACTTAATTCCATAACGAAATACAACACCTAAAATATTAACTAAAATAGAAAGTAAATCAGCACTTATCTTAACTGCACAAAGTCGGCGTCAAGATATGACTCACCCTTGAGTCCATTTAAATTTGAAGGACAATACTAGTTAGAATGATCAAATTCGGCGGCAAGCCTTGCTTGGAAGATTATGTAGGCGGAAACCAGCCATAGTGTCAGATTAATTAAGACATAATTAATTAAGCAAAAACAAGTTTAGTTGCTTTTTTCTTTTTCTGCTTTTGCCAACTTTACTGGGCCACTGCTCTTGCTTCTCATATCCATAATCATCCATTACTTACATCATAATTTTGGGGTGGGCTCTTCATGGGCCCTTTCCAACACCTACGTTGGGCCTGAGCAAAAATCACAGGGCCTTTTGTGAGTTGTCCAGGCTTTCTTTCTTTTTCTTGTTTTTTTGTGTAAGTCAGGCTTTCCTTTTTCTTTCTAATTGTTTTTTCCCGTCTTTGGGTTTTAACAAACAATTTGAAGCCTCATATTTGGATACGAGGGGCCCTACGGGGGACATCTTATACGTGCGGGTATGAATTTCTGAGGTATGTGGCATCTTTCGACCCATTCTTATTTTAAGACCCACATGCAGAAAATAAAAAAAAAAATTGCCTTCTTTGACAACTCGGACCAGAAGAACCTCCAGAATTACACAACTGCCATATATTCGAAATTAAATTTCTCTAGGCAAGTTTTTAACTTGACAAATGTAAGGAATATCAAATTTTTTTACCAAAAATGAATATTAAAATGATGTGAAGTTTATTTATTGATATTTTTAACTTTTTTTTTTTTTATTAAGTGTTTTGATTCTCTCTAATAAATAAGCTCTACATTATTTTAGTACACATTTCTTGGTAAAAAATTTGATACCCTTAACATTTCTCTTTAACCCAAATTTGAATAGGCCGCAATTGGTAGGGTTTGATTTAGGTTATGGATAGAATTTTCACCCAAATTTTATGTCTAATGATGCTACTTATTAGAAATAGGACAGAAATTTCCTAAAATGTTGAGCTGCTACACAATCTCCTGTCTAATTCTTGAAAACTATAATGTCTAATAATTAAGCCATTAATGCATATTGGTTTGTGATTTTGCATTACCAATTCATCTACACACGTACGAGAATTAGGATTTTCTTCAATTGATTTGAATTGGAGAGTATTCAGTTTTTTATACTTGAAGTATATATTTGTTCATAAATAATAAAAAGACAAATATACCCCTCTAATACAAGAAATCATATTTATACTGAAGAAAATCTGGTTCTCGAGCACGAGTGCAGGGCATGGCCACCTCTTAATTTACTAGCTTCTCACAACATGATCAAGACCGATTAGGCAGTCCTCCCATTTTGGGACTTATCACCACCCAACACCTTCACAATCTACCCATCCAATACTAAATTTATGAAATATCACGTTTATCATATTTTAAGGACCACAAATTCTTTGAAAAATTAACTTGGTCCTCAATCATTTCTTCAAGCCATCCATAGGTTTTTGATCTCCTTGACCACCCAAGTGCATAACATCACTCAAATTTGTTTTTCATTTTTGAGTCACTTAGGGAAGACAGAAAAAAAAAAAAAAAAAAAAAAAAAATATTATATATTATATATATATAATTTTTAAGGGTAAGTGGTAATTCACTTTCAAACAGAGGGCAAAACCTGTAAATATTTTTCTATTTTTAATTTCTTTTTCCGAACCCTACATATAAAGAAAAATGAAAATGAAATACAAAAAATTATCTTCCGGCTGAGAAGGACCGAAAACGAAAGCCAAGCCAAACTCACAGGCACCTCTAACCTCTTCTGAGTTTTCTTTTATCCTCAAAACCACCAGGGGAAGCGTGAGACAGAGAGCGAAAACGCTCGGATATTCTCACTCACACAGAACAAAATGGCGGCAGAGACAGTGCGAGTGTCTTCGTCACTGTACAATTTCAGTATCAATGGGTCTCAGAGAAGGCCTGCCATCCCTCTGTCTCCAGCTCGCTTTCTGGGTCTTCGTCCTCGGCGACCACCCTCTTCTTCTTCTTCTTCTTCTTTCAATTCATCATCTTCTTCTTCCGAGTTCTTTGGCTCTGTGCGGTTCAGCTCAGTATCTTCCAAGCGCTCTACTTCACAGAGCAGAGGAAATTTCTCTGTCTTCGCCATGGCCTCTGAAGGTCTGTCTCTGTCTCTCTTGGTCTTGGTTTTTCTATTCCTAGTATAGTGGTTCAAGTTTGATTTTTAAAAAAATGCTTTTCGTGTACCCTTTTATCCAAATTTTTAAATTTTTTCGGTAATTTTGTGAAATTGGTATGCAATACATTATTGAATTACTCGTAGAGTTTATTTTATCTTGGGTTTATTTGCTTCCTGCTTGAAATAAACCAAATGGAATTTTGATTTAAGGGAAGAAGTTCTCTCTTTTTTTTTTTTGTTCTACTCAGTCCTCTGTACAATTTTTTTATGAACTTGTGTAATTTGAATTTCCAAATGAGTTAAATTATTTGTTTGATTTATTTTTGTATTTTTTAGTTGCTTCTAAGTTCAATGAATGATCGTTTGGAATGTATTTCAACTGATGTCACTTTAAAAAATTCTGATATTTAGCCTCTAATTGCTACGCATGTCACTGGAATAGGACCATTTAGCTCCTTCAAATTGAACAGAATAGAACTCTTTTATCCTCCTTGGGTGTCTAAAGGGTCCCTTGAATAAGCATATTATGAAAATATATATCTTAAAGTTCTCTAAATGCCTTGTATGCTTGCCAAAAGCTTTGGTTTTGTACCCTTGAAGAACTCGGAAAATTCATCGACCTTTGCCCATGATTCTCGCATATGTATTGTGCTTTACATAGGACGATTAAAAACCCATGGAGCTTTGAAGATCAAAGCATCGTAATTGGTATTGTTAGTGAACCATGTCTGCACATTGTTGTCTTCAAGAGAAAATTTTGAACTCTATGGATATGATAGGTTTTTTTTTTTTTAATGACATTACAAAATGACAATGGGCTGCCTCTTTTGTAACTTTATGGTTATTTGCAAATTGATGTATATTGTTTGACAAAATAATCTGTGCATGTGTATTTTAGATAGTGTTAGTTTCCCTGTTCTTTGATCTTTTGAAAGTTCTTCATATAAAGATAGGGTTAAGTGAAAATGTTCAAGGAAGTCTGTTCATTGCTATTGGTGATGCCAACATTTAGCACCAAAAGCCACATAGTTTGAGTCTCAATAAAAGCCAAAAATGCCCTTTGCTATGTATTTAAAAACATTTGTGTACATGGTAATGAGGTAAATGATAAGCATCCTTGCTTGTTTCATTGATTGTATTATGGCCTACCCTGGCAAAAGCCAAATTTACTTCAGTTCATCATCAGAAAATTCAGGTCATTTCCATAGAATGAAGACATCAAAGTTAGATTTGGCATGCTAATATGTGTATTTCTATAACTTAGAAAGCTGTTTATACTTTGTGCAAGTTTCTGTGTATAAGCTAACATAGCAAAGATGGATTTCTTTTGTCTTTTTTCCAGAGACAAAGCGTACAGTACCATTGAAGGATTACCGCAATATTGGAATTATGGCTCACATAGATGCAGGAAAAACTACTACAACTGAACGGGTTCTTTACTATACAGGAAGAAACTATAAAATAGGGGAGGTACATGAAGGGACAGCTACAATGGATTGGATGGAGCAAGAACAAGAAAGAGGGATTACCATAACATCTGCTGCAACTACCACATTTTGGAACAAACACCGGATTAACATTATTGATACTCCAGGCCATGTCGACTTCACCCTTGAAGTGGAGCGGGCTCTCAGGGTATTGGATGGCGCCATATGCTTGTTTGATAGTGTTGCTGGTGTGGAACCACAATCTGAAACTGTCTGGAGGCAAGCTGATAAATATGGGGTACCAAGAATATGCTTTGTCAATAAGATGGATCGTCTTGGGGCAAACTTTTTCCGGACAAGAGACATGATAGTGACAAATTTGGGCGCTAAACCACTGGTGATTCAAATACCAGTTGGTTCTGAAGATAACTTTAAGGGAGTTGTTGATCTTGTGAAGATGAAAGCTATAATTTGGTCAGGAGAAGAGTTGGGTGCTAAGTTTGTGTATGAGGATATTCCAGCAGATCTTCAGGAGCTGGCACAAGAGTATCAGTCACAGATGATAGAAACCATAGTTGATTTAGATGATCAAGCTATGGAGAGCTACCTAGAAGGTGTTGAGCCTGACGAGGAAACCATTAAGAAATTGATAAGGAAGGGAACAATCTTGGGCAGTTTTGTCCCAGTATTATGTGGCTCAGCTTTTAAAAATAAGGGAGTTCAACCATTGCTTGACGCTGTGGTTGATTATTTGCCTTCTCCACTTGACGTGCCAGCAATGACGGGGACTGACCCAGAAAACCCAGAAGTGACAATTGAAAGGCCTCCAAGTGATGATGAACCATTTTCCGGACTTGCTTTCAAGATCATGAGTGATTCATTTGTGGGATCCCTTACATTTGTGAGAGTGTATGCGGGGAGGCTGACCGCAGGGTCCTATGTACTAAATGCAAACAAAGGAAAAAAAGAGAGGATTGGTAGACTTCTAGAAATGCATGCAAACAGTAGAGAGGATGTTAAGGTAGCTTTAACGGGTGACATAATTGCTCTTGCTGGTCTAAAAGACACCGTTACAGGCGAAACATTGTGTGATCCTGAGAACCCCATTGTGCTTGAACGGATGGACTTCCCTGATCCTGTGATTAAGGTTGCGATTGAACCCAAGACTAAAGCTGATGTTGATAAGATGGCAACTGGGTTGATCAAACTTGCTCAAGAAGACCCTTCTTTCCACTTCTCACGGGATGAAGAGATCAACCAGACCGTCATTGAAGGAATGGGGGAATTGCACCTTGAGATCATTGTGGATAGGCTCAAGAGGGAGTTTAAGGTTTATATCTGGGACACCATGTGTTTGATTTTCAATTTCATATGTTACTTATACTCAGGCTCGAAATTCATCATTTACACCTCTTAAGATGTCTTGGTGGGATATCACTTTAACCTAAATGAACATGCACAAACCCCCATATGATGTATATGCTTAAACAAATAGTTGGGTATAATGGTACGGATGCATACACCTACGCATTATGTGTCACAGCTGAAGATGCAGTAGTCACATTTGTGTGTACCCCAAAAAGACCAGTCACTTTTGGGGTTTTCTGTGATCACTTCGATAAGCCATGTAGTACACAAGCTATATAGGACTTAGAACATGCCTACACAAGGCCTTCACAATCCAATCTGGGATATCACATTATGTTACTTTTTTATTTGTCATAAAACCAGTTTCTCAAGTTTTGATTGGTTGGATTGTTATTCATTACCATTAGAGGAGAGGGAAGGAGCGAGGGGGCAAGGGAAGAATGCAAGTTAATATCCATAGTCTGATCAATTGTGTGATCAGCGCACTCTTTTTCTTTATCAGCAACCTCTACCAAGCTACTTGATAGAATCAGTACCTTTTTTCTTTGGCAGCTTTTACATTAGAGATTATATTAATTCTTGTTTCAGAATATGCAAAGAACAAAATTCTTGATTGCATTGTTAATTCAATTTGTCATAACTCGGTTGCTTGTTGCACATAGGTGGAAGCTAACGTTGGTGCTCCCCAAGTAAACTACCGAGAAAGCATTTCTAGAATATCTGAAGTGAAGTATGTTCACAAGAAACAGTCCGGTGGACAAGGTCAGTTTGCTGACATAACTGTAAGGTTTGAACCTATGGAACCAGGTAGTGGATATGAATTCAAGAGTGAAATCAAGGGAGGTTCAGTGCCCAGAGAATACATTCCGGGAGTGATGAAAGGATTGGAGGAGTGTATGAGTAATGGTGTGCTTGCTGGCTTTCCTGTTGTTGATGTACGCGCTGTGCTAGTAGATGGTTCTTACCACGATGTCGATTCGAGTGTCCTGGCATTCCAGCTGGCAGGCAGAGGAGCTTTTCGTGAAGGGATGAGGAAGGCTGCCCCAAAGATGCTTGAACCTATAATGAAAGTTGAAGTTGTCACTCCTGAAGAACATTTAGGGGATGTGATTGGTGATCTAAACTCGAGGAGAGGTCAGATCAACAGCTTTAGTGACAAACCTGGTGGTCTCAAGGTATGCCTGATGACCTCTTAGCTTATGGACATATTTTGGAACATCTCTTACAAACTGCATAATATCTTTCATTCAACCCTGGCTGCATTTTGTGACTGCATGCCACTCATGTAAATTTTTGGATGGTCATTGCATTCATGCCATGACAATGACCATGTTTGAGGAATGATTATCATGATGTCATTTAGTTTTGGGAAAACTTTACTTATTACTCATGATCTTTCATTATTTTTGCAATCATACTCTTAAACTTTAAAAAGTGTTAATTTAGGGTTACAATCTCTTAGAAGTTTGTAATGTCAACACTTCTGTCAAAATTGATGACGGAAATTTCTAAAATACCCTTAAGATGTTTATAAAATTACAAAAATATATTGATTTAATAATTAAAAATTATAAACAAAAACAAAAAAGACAGGGTATTTTAGGGATTGAACGATGAATTTGGACGAGAAGATTGACATTGCAAACTTCTAAAAGATGATATCCTTAAATTGACACTTTTTAAAGTTTTAAGAGTATGATTGCAAAAGTGGTGAAAAATCGGGAGTGGCAAGTGAAATTTTCCCTTTAATTTTAAATGAATGCTTTATTAAAACAAGAAATCGAAAGCTGATCGGGACTTGATCATCCTTCTCACCGGTGGTTTTGGAATGATTGCAGGTAGTTGATTCGCTGGTCCCTCTGGCAGAGATGTTCCAATACGTTAGCACACTCCGAAGCATGACAAAAGGTCGTGCATCATACACCATGCAATTAGCCAAGTTTGATGTTGTCCCTCAATACATCCAGGATCAGCTTGCTGCCAAGGAGCAACAAGTTGCTGCTTAATTTATTATCTCTCTTCAAGAACAGGGAGCAGTATATTTTTGGCAAGTTAACATTTCGAATGTTCATTCCTTTTTTCTTTTCTTTTTCCCTCTTTCCCTACACTTCCCCTGTACCATTTCGTAAATCAATCTTAGTGAATTTTACCCAGAAATGAAAAAGAAACGGAGGCTGTGATGAAAACATTTTGCAACGTTATAATTGAGTAGATATGCTTTGTTTGTGAAGTGAAAATAAGTTGTCGTAAATTCGATGGCTGGGCTTCAGCTTTCATATGGTGTTAAGATCTACCCGGTAGGTAATCAGCATCGGTTTTTTTTTTTTTTTGTCACACACCCAAACTCTGAATTCCTGGGAAAGAGCGGCGACAGATAGCCAAACGAGATTATTGGTTGGTTTTCCCTTCTTGATATTTGATTTTTTCGTGTAGTTGTGGATGGATTTGGGATGTTCTATTATTAAGCTGTTTCTAGTCTATTTAGATTTGCGATTTTAAAAAATACAATTTAAAAATAAAATTTTTAAAAATACAGTTAAATATTTGATAAAATTATATTTTAGCCTTTAAGATTGTACATTTTTTAAAAAGCACTCTGCTTGCATGCATTTCATTAGGGTTGTAAATGAGCCCGCCTGTTCGCGAGCGCGCTCGATACTCGCTCGGTTAAACTCGATCCGAGTTCAAGTTCGGTACAGTACAAACTCGCTCGTTACTGTAAAAGCCCGCTCGATTAGTTAGTGATACATATTTGACTCGCCCAACTAAGATTGATAGGGGCTCGTGAGCTTGGCTCGTTAAGGCTCGAATAGACTGGCTCGTTTAAGGCTCGCGAACTTAGCTGATTTAAGGCTCAAATAGACCGGCTCGTTTAATGCTCGAATAAACCGGCTCATTTAAGGCTCACGAGCTCAGTCAATTTATGATCAGATAATAATAATATTATGTAATCATAAATCATTATATAATTTATATGATTTGCTAACTATATAATGAGCTCACAAATCATGTCAAGTATATAATGATCAATTAATCAAAAAATATTTGGAATGAGTTGTGATCTCACCTAAGTATTGTCATTTATCATTAGATACTTTATCATACTTATGACTTATGATTATTATCATTGATTCATTATCCTTATATACTTATTATTATCATTATCATATGATTTAAGTTATCTAACATTGTACTTATCTCTTATGTCATATAATTATATAAACACTAGATCAAATAATAATAGGAATATGATAAAAATTTGTTAGGTTTAGTCATTATAATTTATATCATTAATTTATTATCATTATCATATGATCTAAGTTATTGAACATTGTACTTATGCCATATAATTATATAAACATTAGATCAAATAATAATAGGAATAAGATAAAACTTTGTTAAGTTTAATCATTATAATTTATATCATTAATTCATTATCATTATATACTTAGCAATGCTATTATTTATGTGTAGTATTAATTTTCCAAATTTGCTTGTAAATGCTCAAAAGTTTATATCTTTAGTTAATCATGTTAATCAGTGTCATTTTTATCAAGTTTAGATTCGACTCGTCAAAGCCTTTTAATTGAACTCGAGAATTCGCAAGCTTGAGCTCGAGCTCGGGTATTGTCTAACGAGCCGAGCCCGAGCTCGAACTTGGCTCGTTTAAATATTTTCTTAAACGAGCCAAGCTGAAAATCTTAAAGCTCGACTCGATTACAGCCCTACATTTCATATTTTTTACCTTTTTAAATCACAATTTTTTAAAAAGGCAATTCTATATGATCAATTTTTTACAATTTAATTTAACATTATAATTTTTATCTACAAAATTACAATGGCAAATAACAAGAAATTATCGCAATCTTTAGCTACCCAAGTTTTCCGAACCAAGAGTAAACCCAGACGGCTAAAATTACAAACCTTAGAGCACTTACTAGGGGTGTAAACGAACAGAGCTACTCGTGAACATATTCGGGATCAGCTCGACTCGTGCTCGAATCAGTTATTATATGAACTGTTCGTGAACACAAAAATAAGCTCGATTATTAAACGATACAAACTCGTTATAAACTCAGCCGACTCGTTAATGTTGATGAACAAACTCTTATAAGGCTCGACTCGTCCGTTTGGCTCGATTCGTATATATTATTAATATATACATATATTAACATATATGTAGTAATATGTTAAATATATATATATAATATATATTATCAATAAATTAATTATATAGGATAGATTATATGTATATATATATATATAGTTAATATAGTATATCGTATAGCTATATTAGTATTACTATATAATAGTGGGCTATATAACCAATTAATTATGCGTACGTGTAATATTATTTCTGAATTACTATTACTTAATATATAACATATAAATGAATGATATTTCAAAATATTATTAAGCTACCATAAATTAATTGGTCTATATATTATATGTATATTGATAGTACAAATGAATAATATCAACACTTAATTATATGATTCATATGATCTAATGAGTATAATTATCATAGATAATCTCATAAGTATATGATAAGTTTTTTTTAATTTCAATATATATATATATATTAAATTATAACCATATAAATTACATAATGTCAATTGTTACATAAGTATACAAATTTATACTAATAAAAAAATTAAGTTATAGTCTTCTAGATACTTAAATAGTTAGATACAATATATACTATAAAATATGCATATAGTGTAGTGATGTATATTATTAGTACATGTCTACAATAAATAATATTATAATAACTAGTTAAAACATATATACTAACTACTATTCATAATTTTACAAAATAACATATATAATTAATGATTACATGCAATTATGCTAATAATACGATGTTAGTAAATAATACACTAAGTACTATTGTCAATTTTACAAACTTAATATATGTTATCATAACTATTAACTAATATATTAATGTTAGTTAACATAGTATCATGACTTCATTAGCATGAATCATGATGACTAACTTCAAACTACTTATTAAATAATAGTTTGTATCATTTAATAATTTTACGGTTTTACCTGCTTAAATAACATTAGCCCATTTATAGTTAGTTATAAGTAGTCTAAAGTTAGTCATTAATTATTATGTAATATGTATTATGTATATGTTAATATGTTAGTGTGTAACATATATAGAGATGTTAAATTACTATGCTAATGCTAGTATAGTAGTATATTGTGTGTGAGTTGTAACATCAAATATGTTAGCATTGAAAATTTGAAAATTTGGAATCAATAATAGTTTTCTTATATTCACAATTTAAGTATTATTATTGTAATTTCTATCAAATGATCATATTTAGATTATATGAACATATCATATGATTTAACTTATAAGCATTATCATTATATACTTTATAATATATTAATAATTAAGATAAATATGATTCATAAGTATTATATGATCTAAATATTATCATTAAATATTTAAGAATTATAATAATTATGACTCATAAAGATCATAAATATATATAATTACAAATAAAGCTATAAGCCTATAAGTATAAATTATAGCCACATAATGTGATAAAACTATAATGAATGTTACATAGTTTAGGTAATAACTTATAATATATATACAAACATATTAAGTTAACTAAGTTACTAACTACTTAAAAAAAATAAAAATAATAATTAACTATGAGTGACAATGAGTCTATTATCATATAGGTAGTTAATATTTATTGACTATTTTTACAATTGTCTATTAATATAGCTTATATTATCATATAAGTTCGTTAGATCACATGATCTAAAAATACAAGCTCACATAATTAAGCTATAAATATTAAATAATTAAGTTATAAGCATAGTTACATAATCATGTTTATATAATT